>CM054184.1:8958024-9473024 GCA_028829895.1 Sinotaia quadrata
TGGCTCTAAAAATGATTGTTACATTCGTGCAGACTTGGAGATTACAAACTACTGCGAGGATCTACTGGCCTAAGAAATGGATGGTATCCTGTCCCAGAAAATAAATCACAACTTAGTGATGAAGAAAAATATCCACCCGAAAACCGTTTTAAACTCTTTAATATTAGAGGTGAGTAAAGTTTCTAGCTGAGATATATAGACAATAATAGCAAGACGAACCTCAACAACAGCAGTAAAACAGCAACAATAACGCACTCTCCAACTCCAACAACAACAACAACAACAATAATAATAATAATAATAATAATAATAATTTCATTTGTTGTCCAATCCATACGATAGATTGGACAACAAATGAAATAAATAAACTGGACATAAAAACAAGAAAACTACTCACAGTACATAAAGCCTTACACCCCAAAAGCAGACGTAGACAGGCTCTATGTATCTCGAAATTGGGAGGCCGGGAAGTCATAGGTCTCGTGAACTACGTCTGGAATAACAACAAAGATGATCCACTGATAGAAACACCCACACCCATCCCATTCATGATGGAGAAAACAAAATAATGTGATTCTATACCGGATCAGACTTCACCCGGGTTTAACAAGGTCTGCGCTAGCCACTGATGTTTCAGGGTGTTCTAGTGAAAAATGCGCTTCTGAAGCGCAAGCGAAAACTCTGAGGAAACGGACCAGAGAGGAAAACAGACAAATAAAGGTCTCCGATGAAATATCAACAAAACAATCAACGTATAAATGGTTGAAAGAGGCAGATTTGAAAGCAAAAACAGATGCAGTCATAAACAAAATACACCAAACGACACAACGAAGTGGCAAAACACATACATAGAAATATGTGTGGGAACTATGGCGTAAAACCTCCAGAAAGAACAGATGCAGTCACCGAAACAGAAGCCCAAATACCTTGGGACTTCGAGATACGAACAAATTGAGTTATTCCAACATGAAGATAAGTCAATATAGTCGTCAATAATTCTAACAGAACAGCAGTAATCATTGATGAGGATAAGTCAATATAGTCCTCAATAATTCTAACAGAATAGCAGTAATCATTGATGAAGATAAGTCAATATAGTCCTCAATAATTCTAACAGAACAGCAGTAATCATTGATGAAGATAAGTAAATATAGTCCTCAATAATTCTAACAGAATCTGACGTAACAGAACAGCAGTAATCATTGATGAAGATAAGTCAATATAGTTCTCGATAATTCTAAAAGAATCAGCAGCAATCACTGATGTCGCTGTGATAGAAACATAAAAACAAAAGAAAGAAAAATATACCTTTATCCCAAATTAATCCAGAGAATGTGGAATGTCAGGTGATAGGAAGGAACCTTGGGACGTAACATCTGAGTAATGTCCCTGGAAACCACAGACTCGCACCAAAAGCAGCGCTCCGTGGAAAATGCATACATCCTTCGTGAAACCTTGGTAAGATTCCGAGACCTTAGTTCACAACTGACAATCAACAGAGGTCGTGGAGAGAAAGCGTAGTAGTAATATAGTAATAGTAGCAGTAATAATAGTACTAGCAATAGTAATAGTAGTAATATAGTAATAGTAGCAGTAATAATAGTAGTAGCAAGAGCAGTAGTAGTAATATAGTATTAGTAGCAGTAATAATAGTAGTAATATTGGTAGCAATGTGACAGGAAAATGAAAATACAACCCCAAATAAACAATTCCAAGGACAAATAAAGAAAACGAGAATATAAATCAACATACCAGCAAACAGCCTCAGTATTGTATTTAACAGGATTCCAGCTATCTCTGTACAAATAACGAAGAACTGTCAGTAATCAGCAAAAGACTAAGAATAGCCATAGATACCATTCAACAAACTGCCCTAAACATAAACACCCAGCAAACAACAATCGATTAACAACAGCAGCACACGATGTACCAGTGTTACATGTCCAGTATTTATTTAAAGACCCTGCTTAGGAATTTTACATAAACTTTAATTTAATTAGATAAACTAATTTCTCCCCTTTCCCTAAACAGACTGGTTGCTCAAATTATCTTTCGTCTCATATGAAAATGCGCCTTTGTAGTACAGACAAACAGATTCACGAACAGACAACTTGTGTACAATAGCCGGTTTGGAAACCGTTAACACTCTCTTAAATCTTTATGCATTCAATAGGTTCATTTAGCTCAGTCGATCCCCCATCCAAACCACGAATTAGGTCTATATGCATAAAAATTCACTACGAAAGAGGTATTAACAATAAAGAATTTAATAGTTAATATTTAACAATAACAATCATTTACGAAGACACAGCTTCAGATCTAAACTAAGGCGAGTACAATCGGCTTGACTATTACTGTTTTAAAGAGTTATTTTTGCCAGCACTTTCGATTGATTCAGAGTTCGGTCTTAGTTACTCATCTTTCTCAATAGTCTTGATGTACACGTGGTCTAAGGACAGTTCGATCCTTCCACGTATCAAGCGATGCTTGCGTTGTACGGTCGTAGTTTCCAGTAACCTTGTCGTCCCGACTTGTCACACTAGCGATCCATCATAGCATAACATCAACAACACTGGTGACACGGAATTGTACTTCGTTCGTCAGAGTTGCACAAAGAACATGCCAGCACTCAATGTGATGCGAAGGTGGCAATAATACGTAGAACGTATTATAAGGCTGAGGATAAGAACCCGCGCTGAAAATACAAGTGTGGTTTCTATAAGTGATTTGCGTTTACATTCGCAAATCATCCAAGAACGTGTGGTTGATACAAGGTGCTTAGTTTTAAATCTTCAACTATCGTGTCTTTTACAATATATTTATATTCATAAAAGATACGATATAATTCACGTGTGTTATTTTTAACATTACATGAACGTATGAATTTCTAAACATTTACTTCATCAAAAATGGAATTCATACGAGAACAAAATATAATTCAAATCAATTATGAGCGCTTTACGAATTAACAATGAAATTACACGCAAGAGAATCATTTGAATTAGATAGAAATTCGCAACGTGCACAGACGTTTTCTACGGCACAAGAGAATTAAGGTTTATACAAATTAAAGTCAAAAGGTTACAATTAATTTATATACAATGAAATCTTTAGGCTTTAGTCATTCTATCGAATCACGTATGCTTGGAGGAAAATTGCAATAATTCGCATAAAATACATACATAAATTCATATATACAAAAATACAA
This sequence comes from Sinotaia quadrata, assembly GCA_028829895.1. Classification (NCBI taxonomy): domain Eukaryota; kingdom Metazoa; phylum Mollusca; class Gastropoda; order Architaenioglossa; family Viviparidae; genus Sinotaia; species Sinotaia quadrata. The sequence goes on from CM054184.1 coordinate 8,961,233, forward strand.
ATAGTAAAATGTAATATCATTGTAAGAAGTAGACGTGTTACCTTCTTAAAGTAGACTTTACTGCACAAGACTCGGGTTCCTATGTTCCTTCTGACTCAGCAAGATTTCGGCGACTAGGCAAGGTGCTTGTATGTATGTCGGCCGGTCTGGGGTGGCGAGTAAAGAATATTACCGCGTCAAGAGTATTTATTGTAGTGCATGAATGTATCATGTGACTAGAACTTTCTCGACTGCTGTCTAAAGTTACATAACAAAGGATGAACTCACTATTGTTTTTTCCTCATGCGGTGCATGACGGAAGGGTTCTTAACAAAGGAATTCAATTCGAATATGATATTCGAGTTTCGGATGTGGGTCATAAGTTCATGACAAGAATTCTGGTCAGAAGTCTGTCACAACCAGAAAGGATTTAATATCATCTCACAAATATTACCAAAGTCTTGTCAAAGTTCATCCAGCGGCCTTACCCAATCATATGCACGACTACCCTTTGAAATTCACACACATTCACTTCACATTTTAATCACTTTCTCTCTAAACATATTTTATCACACACGCGTCTCGTTTTATCCATTCATCATATTCTCTACTTCCGGTTACAATCAACACACTGTAGATGCCTGTATTGTTCGTCCAGTTTACACTTTGATGAATATATATTTCGATGAGTGTTATTACTTTTAAAATTAGCAATTAAATTATTTTATTTTCTTAACCATTGCAATGAACGTATCATACAGAAGATCCAGAAGAACGCAAAGACTTGGCCGAGCAGAGGCCGGATATCTTGGACCAGCTGAAGCAACGGTTGAAAGAATGGCAAGCCACTGGTGTGCCGGCCAACAATCCCTTACCCAACTCAGGAGCCCAACCTATAAACTGGGGTGGAGTCTGGAGTCCTGGGTGGTGTTAACTGAGATGGATCAGGTGACTCTTGCTAACGTCGGCTTTGTTCATCGGTGAAAACTAGCTTGAGTCTTTTGACTTAATCCTTGAAGAAATGCCAATGGCGAGAGAGTAACTACCCAGAATCCATTTCACGGAGTAATGTGGTAATACAGCCCAATCCGAGCCTTATCAGTTTTGGATATGCTAAGTATGTTGACCAAGCCCGTTTTCGCAGATGCATAATGCAAGACAATGCTGAAAAGAAACCTTTGCAATAAATATTTAAAATATAGTGTGTTCGCTCTTTTCTTTTTCTTTTAAACTCAACAAAAATTACATAAACGTTGGTTATTAGTCAAGAAATCCAGTCCCGGTAAAGGAAAGGAAGGAGAGTGAATTTAATAATTAGCGAAACTCAATGAGTAATTGACTTACCTTTCAAACACTAACTTTAGAACTTACCTATAGGAATTTGCAGCCCAACGTTTGAAATCAACGCAATGACGTCATCTTTATGCATTCAGCATATTGTTTCAAGAAGCTGTAAATTAAAAAAAAATAATTAAATGAAATCAGAATTGAAAAAAAATTGATGTTCGGCCGGTGCATTTTATCGTTTGCAGACTCAATTCGTTAATAAATGGTATCAGCAAAGCTCAGATGTTCATGACTTGTATATATATATTCTAGTTACAGTTGATATTTTAGCGTGTACAAGTTACTGATCTCTATGAGTGGGTTGGCTTTCTATTTCAGGTCTATAAATAAAAAAAAAAACCGCCTTACTGTAATAATAAGTTAACATTCTTAGTTGGGTATTAGGTCAAGAGCAGACAATTCATTCAAGACAACAATTAGTGTCCCTTGGCTTAGACATAAGATCAGCGTCATGACGCAACTAGCTGTCTGAGGATTTAACATTTTAATATTTATAATCCCAGAAACATCGCACTGGGCACTAACCGCCAATGACAGTATACGAAAGCATCCAGTCTATTTCTCTTACCAGTCCATGAATATAACCAGAAATTTTAACAAGCACGGTCGGTAACTCTTCCTCTTTTCAGAGTATATATGGGGGTTGTGTACCTTGTTACAGTGAAGCGATTTCGGTTATCATCGAGAAAAAGGAAGTGATCCTAGGTTGTAGCGGAAATGAGAGATTTAAATTATACTGTCATTTGCACTAGCCTCATTGATACATAATGTTCTATTAAGTGACCGTTTTGCAAGGCGTTATAAATTAGAATGAAATGCAAGTTCCATACCGTGTATTCTCACGACAATACGAAGTTTGAATTAGTAGTAGGAGATAACGGCCAAATTTAACTGAGAAGCAAAATTTAGTAAAATAATGAAAGCAACAAAACTCTCTCATCAATGGAAGGCCAAAATGCAGGTAATTATTTTACCCCACCATTGTCTCAGTTTCCACAGTAATAGACCATATTGGGAAATACTGTTTGGACGCGTAAAATAAAGGGAAATAACACCTAAGGTAATACTCCGGAGTGGCTAAGTCTGCGATTTGGGGTGGTGGGAGAGAAGAAAGATAATGACAATGATTATAATCAACGTACATCTTAACAAACACTGAAAAGGTTTTTAAAAAAATAATTTACCATCAGTAAAACTTTTATTCTGCTCGACTCTGGATTTGAATTTGAATGACGTGTATACAACTATTCCAGGCTAGTCCTGTCTTGCGTACACGTCCTACTCCCAAAAGGCGTACCTCTAATTTCACGTGCTAAATTTAGGTTCCTTTTACATTATTGCCAATCGCAGACATCCGAATTTTCCCTGTTTCACTAACAGACCACGACAAAACTTTTATAATAATAAAAATACTATTATCAAACCTATTTTACCAATGTGAATTCCGGTGATTTTCAAAACTGAGATGTGAAACTTTGACATTTTTGGCTGATTAAGCCGAAGCCGACCGGGTAAAAAAAAAAATTACTTTCACCACTGCTCCTGCATCTTATCAGTTATCTCCCATTCAATGTCACCCTGATCTTATTGACGTGGGTCAAAATACTCAGACTAAAACTGGCACGACTCTTGCTGGAGACGAATATTTTTAACTTTCACTCTACATACGGTCTGCCGACTTGTTTCTGGAATTGTTTACTGCCACGAGCTCTAAGTCCAGTCATCACAGCGGAATGTGGTGCCGGCTGCTGCAGCGTAGCCAGACGAAGTTTAGCTGCTACCTACTCAGTTATCGTCCCTTAGATCAGTGTAATGCCCAGTGATCCGTTGCCCGAGAGCGAGAGTGAAATTCATTTGACATCGCCGCCGTCCGAAATCGAGAAGCGATAAAAGGATTTTTCAAGGGATATAATATTGTTTTAAGGAAAACAGGATAAGAGAAACCAAAGAAAAATTTGACAATATTCTTTGGGGTGTGATGGGGGGGTGGGGGGGGAAAGAGGATATATGACTGAACTAGAAATTTCAAAAATTTGTGATAATCAATTTTTGCGGTGTTTTTAAGAGATAACCCCAGCAAAAAAGTACGGGATATTAAAATAAAAATTAAAGCACGTAAATAATTCTTCTGAGTTCTCTGAAATGTCTCGACATCATTTCAGCCGTCAGCAAATTGTACAATTGTAGTTGGTATTTTAAAGACTGACCGCTGCTGCCAAGAACCACAGCTCTCATTGCTGAACGACATCTCGGTATTAAATCTCCATGGCTGCCTGCCAAACGACTGTGTTGAATGAAAGCCTCTCTCCTACCTTCAAATCCTTCCAAGACATTTTGGACGTACAATGCAGAGCAGGTTCATGATGCAATGTTTATCGTCAAACGTGTTTCACTCAGATATACAGGTGACTTTAAAGTCATTGCCAGATGTCATCATGACGCTTGATTTTTCTTGACGCATGATGTCTCAGTGACGTATTCCTTTCATTGACGCATTACATCTCACAATGTTGCGCTGCTTTTTCAACAACGCATTTTAACTCACTGTCACATTACCTCTCACAATGATATATTACTTCTGTCAACAATCTCACACTGAAGCAAACATAATGACGTAAACTTTCTGACGCAAACATTCTGAAGCAACCACAATGACGTAAACATTGTGACGCAAACATACTGAAGCAACCACAATGACGTAAACTTTCTAACGCAAACCATAGTAATGCAAACATACTGAAGCAACAACAATGACGTAAACTTTCTGACGCAAACCACACTAACGCAAACATAGTGATGCAAACATAACTGACGCAAACACAATGTCGCAACCACACTGATGCAAACATACTGACGCAAATACACTGATGCCGGAATCAGAGATCTCGCTTCATTCAGTACAAACAATAATGAAAAGACTTTAGAAAAGACTGGAAGGAAAGAGGTTAGATAACTAAAGAAAAACTTTCTAAACGAAATGTCACGTATTTAATTAAACCAAATTCATTTCTCAGACGAAGAAATTCAACCCAAACTAAGATTGGAATTTTAATTATTTTATTTCTGTCATCTGAAAGAAAAGCACATGAAGAAATTAATATGCAAAATTTGCAAGCTATTATAAATCTATCCAGGGATACATATGCAAATATCCATCTTTTGAAAATGACTGAATTTGACATAGGTGTGTACTGAACAACAATTTATGAATTATTTTCAATTAATATAATTTGCAACAACAAATGGAGTTATGTATTCTAAACGTAATCAAAACGTCGGCTGATTAAAAATAATAGCCAGCCACATAGAACCAATGAAGCAAGAAGTAAAATGACCAGCAAGTCAATCACAATAAGTCAGTGACCCTATCGCAATGACCCCCACGTGAACGAGAAATGTCAATGGCAAGAGCGGAAATGGCTACGCGTTAATGACCACAAGCGAATGACTGCTCTTCGTTCAAGTCTTTAAGACATGAAATTATATTTTCTTCAGTAGCGACAGAGCTGAGCTATTGCTACAGCCGGGCGGCCATGGCGGAGATTAGCATAGTCTTGCAGTAGTATAATGAGTTGAACAAATCTGAGAGATTCTCTTATGCAAACAAGTAACGGTGTGTATAACCGTTTTAAACAAACTCTACCATGTACAATAACTATAATAGCACAGAATTATAATGCCACAAAATTACACATTCTTTTGAAGTTTCTAAAAACAGTGGCCGAAGGCGGCGTGCGCACAATTTGGCATGAACGTCAAATTATTCAGTTTAGAAATCATTACCATGACGTCACAGGCAATCGATTACTAACACACATAACATTTTAACATTAATATACTATATCTAAACACGTTAATACATGAACTACTGAGACTTTCTTTTAAATAATAGTATTGTAACATACACGCACAATATATACTGCAAATAGTCAGCTATATGTAAAACATAAAAAAAATATAAACTGAAACCTCCAGTCATTATACAAAAATGACTATGGAAGAAAAAATAAAACGGTGACAAAATTAAATTCAAATATGTTTTTAAAGAGCGTACATCTACCTGCTAAACTAGGAAGAGGAGATACAAGAATGAAAGTAGCTAAAAAAGCAGAAGAGATTTTTTTAAAAATACGAACAAAACGCATCTAAAGCCAGCAAGGCACCCCACTTTCAAGGCCCTACCCACAGATAAAACGGGGAATGAAGTTTCACTAACCAGTTTAGTATCGGGCTACGCCCATGAAGCCACGGACTAACTCAGTACGGAACAACAAGCACGACATTATGATTATTAGCATTATGGGGAAAGAACAACATGAAAAACATTATGCTCAGCAGCATCCAAGTACGTTTAGTTCTTTAGTGTCAACAGGAAAAAACAGAGTTATTTTAGCGTCAACATGAAAAAAATTGAGGGTTACTTTAGCGTCAACATGAAAAAAATTGAGGGTTACTTTAGCGTCAACATGAAAAAAATTCAGGGTTACTTTAGCGTCAACAGGAAAAAACTGATGGTTATTTTAGCGTCAACATGAAAAAATTGAGGGTTACTTTACCGTGAACAGAAAAAATCCGATGGTTATTTTATCGTCAACAGGAAAAAACTGAAGGTTATTTTCCAGCAACAGGAAAACCCTGAGGGTTATTTTATCGTCAACAGAAAACAACTGAGGGTTATTTCAGCGTCAACAGGAATAAACTGAGGTTTATTTTAGCGTCAACAGGAAAAATCTTAGGGTTATTTTAGCGTCAAGGAAACTCCCAAAAGTCCAGCAGACGATACAAACAACAAATGACAAAAAAAAAACAACCCAAAACACAACCCTACCCCTCAACTCGGTGACCATCAGAATCAGGATATAACGATACTATGGCCGTTATCGAAAGGCAGGACTGTGCTCTGTGGGGTTTTTTGTTGTTGTTGTTTATTTATATATTTTGCGGAATGCTACATATTACAGCGAATAATTAATCAAACAACAATAGAGTTTTTAAAATTAAATATACTACCACTACTACAAATGTAGCATTTTAAAAATATTTTATATGATCTAAAGTTGACGCACATACCGCGCCCCCCCCCAAAAAAAAAAAAAAAAATAGAATCAAGTGTTCGGTTAAAGCAATACTGAAAATGAAGGCGTAAAGAAAACGCACCATTTTACATTTATATTAATTTTGTTTAATGGCTCACGCCACGAATTGGTAGGCTAGGCGATAGCACGGCCTACAAGTCCAAACAAATCAGTCTTCTGGAGAAGGCAGATTTAGAACAGGAGGTGATTGTCACAAGTCTGATAAAAATGTCCGACCTGATGACCCACTTAGCCTTGTTTACTTCAAATTCAAATATTTGAAACCCTTGACTCCTTTGTTCAAAGCTTCCTTTTTCTAGGTGCTTCTAGAACAGGTCAAGATGTTATGTAACTTTAGGACCATTGTCCAGTTCTCGAACCAACCACATGCTTTGCGAACAGTCACGTGATACGCAATATACCTTTCTATATATGTACCCACACGCTTCCGCTCCCTCACTTCGAGCACATTTTAGCTAATTCCATCAGCTTACTCGGGTCGTGAGAGGCAGCCGGCGCCATAGAGAATCAAGGTACCCTTCGACTTCTCTCAAAGGTATCATTTTATTTAATAGTATTTGCCTATGTATTGTTTAAGTATGTATTTGTGCTATGTATTATATGATTTCCATATACACTTGAGCATGGTTCAGAGAAATAGCTGAAAACCTATATGTTACGGAATATAAATTTATTGTAACCATTTTTCCATTTCTGTACTTTAATTTATATTGTTTTAATTCACTAAGAGCCAGAATGCTGCGCTCGATATGAATTCTTCATGTAATTCAATTATTGCGTGTAATTTAAATTGTAAATTGTGAAGCGCTCTGTCGGTTTGAATTACCTCTTGTATGAACATTAATTTAACGTTGTATCTATTTTATTGCTTCATACGTCATGACTGTTAAATGGAACACATGTGAGACGATTATATTTTTTCTAAAATTTAATTGTAAGCGACGCGAGGTCGAAACTCTTTGTTCAGCGCATTTAATTGAGCCATGCCTAGGTAGGACCTGTTAGGTTGAGAATTATATCCAAACACGTTGCATCCACAGGTCGGCTCATGGTTCATGTTTCACCATGCCTCACCTGCATTAGCTTATTGGTGTAAGCGTGTCGAAATCCACTCTGAGGGCCATGCTGCAAAAATTCCAGTTCCTAGCCACTAACAAAGGGACATCATTCCTTATGCACCACGTGTGTCGTTAAAGGGGGACTGAGGGAACGAACCGGCATGATTGAGTGTTGAGACCAAGGATACAAGAATAGAGCTAAGTGCAAAATCAAGTGTACAGATCTCAAAGGAACACTTTTCTGGCAATTTAGATTGACAAAAATCAGGCATAGGCGCGTAAAGACAGAGTGAAGACTATTCGCGTTGCATTCGATTTATTGTTAATTTGTTAAACTTTATTAAATCTTATTTTCTTTGTTAATACCTCTTAGTAGTTGATTTCTATGCACAATAGACCAATTAGATTAATTCTTAGATTTGAATGGGGGCGGATGAGCAGAAAGATTGATGACGAGTGCATATTAATTTAGAGGGATTTAACTGTTTTCAAATCTAGCTAAAAGTTCGCAGTTTATTAGTCTGTAAATTTGTCGTCTGAACTACAAGACGCACTTTTAATTAGTCAGATAATAAATTGAGCAACCAGTCTGCGTAGAATATGAGAGGAAGAATTAATTATATTTAAAGTCTTTTAATTATTCTAAGCAGGGTCTTTAAATAAATACTGGAAACGTAACAGTGATCCCCACTGACTCAGAGGTTCAAATCCCATGACACGAACTGGTGTGTGTTTCTTTTATATGGTATTTATAAACTTGATGGATCTACCGCGTGAGACTGAAGTAATAATTCAGGCGAGAAGGCAAAGAAATGAAAGCAGTTCAAGGACAGTTTGGTAAAAAAAATTCAGAAAGAAAATTAATAATAGAAAGATTCCTCCTCTTCTTTTCAGGTCACGCTGACCGAGATGCAACACGTTTGTTTACTTTTTAGAGGTCAATTCAAAGACCTGGTCTGCAAACCAAAGCATCACCTCTATTTTCGCTTTGCCTCAGGTAAGCTTGAAAGTGCCGAGTCTGCAGACATCTGTCCATCGTTTTCTCTGATGCTATAATTAGACTAAACCAATTTGCCGTCTGCTGCGTTTAAATCGCGCAATTACCATCTTGGATTAGATATGTGTGCTGTGCGAATGTAGGTGTGAGAACTGGTGTGTGAAAGAATGTGGGTTTGTCCAAACACCACTGAATGATAAGTTTAACAACTTCCCTCCCTTGTATTAGGCTGTTACAGAATTTTATTCTTCTTTCGAACTACAAATGACCAAGATATACATAATACAGGAATGCCAATGACTAAATTCATGTAGACATAAGAGAGATAACTCTAATACCATTTTCAAATCTATCCTCCCCCCCTCCCAAATCGACTCGAGAAATAATCTTCTTAGATCGTAATTCTTCGAAAGTTATCCGGTGCACAGGAAAAGGCTCGCATCGTATAATTCAGTACATATATGCCAGCTATGCTCCATAGATATTATTTCTCAATAATGTCTCAATATCTTTTAATATATATACAGGGGCTTTAAAGACTAGTGCTTCATTTGGTTCTTAAACAAATAAAAACTATAAGCAGACAACAAGCAAAATAACTCACAAGTAACCTAACCTTTTCGTAAAAACCGATAACGTGAGGTACTGTTATTTAATTTTAAAAAAATATATATATAGAATTAAAACCGCAAGTTAGAAGTTCGCACGAAATATGTTTACACCAATTATTGAAACAAGTATTTTAACATGCCAGAGAGTTTACAGTTAACCCGTGCGTGTTTCTCGTAAACTCACCATGCCTCCTCACCTTTGCAACATCACATCCGTTCCACTGAAAGAATTGTCCGCGTTCCACTGAAAGAAATGTCCGCGTTCCACAGAAAGAAATGTCCGCGTTCCACTGAAAGAATTGTCCGCGTTCCACTGAAAGAAAAGTCCGCGTTCCACTGAAAGAATTGTCCGCGTTCGACTGAAATAAATGTCCGCGATCCAGTAATACTATTTAGTTCGTGTCACAATGTACACCCCTCCTTCCCAAACCTCGCACCCCCAATTTGAAGGAGGGGAACAGTTTTCAGTGAAAGTTTTAAAGTCTGTGCTTTGTTAGACTTTTTAACTGGCATAAAGACAAGATGAAAGTCTTAACCTTGGCAAAGAAAAATAAACAGGTCATTTCAAGCGCAAGTAAAAGTAGAAACAAAATGTTTTAGCGTTACTGAACGCAGCTTAAGTAAGCCTTGTGTAAGTGTGTGTGTGAGCGTGCGCGCGCGAGCGAGCGTATGTGTGTGTGTGTGAGAGAGAGAGAGTGGTAGGAATGGAGGCGAGAAATGGAAACCCAAGAGGAATGCAGTCAACAAAGAAAGATGCTGACGAGAAGAAAAGTAATAAAAGTTCGCATTAGCTCTTAAGAATAAAAATGCGACTGTCAGCGGCGAACGTAATCATGTTTATCATTGACGTAATGCTTATCAATGACTTACTCAAACATATCGCTGACGTAATCATGTTTATCTCTAGAGTATTTATGTTTATCTCAGGCATTATTTTAATTTTTGACCGACAACAAACCTGAGGCAACTAAATTTAGATTTATGATGTATTTTTTTTTTAACAGGAGCTGGGAGGTGGGGAGATTGTACCCATTAAAACTACAAGCGCTAAAGAAAATGACTTGGCACGGCGTAGCTAGCGTAGAATCGACGACCGGAAATCATAGTCGCAAAACAAGACACAAATGCAAAGATTTCTCAAAACAACGACCGTACTAAAAATATCACTACCTACTTGAGTTATATCTAAACAGTAAAAGTTGTTTATCACCGAACCTGCGGTATATAACTTTGATCTCGACGTTTGTTGTTGTTGTTGTTGGTAAATGTATCATTGAGCCTAGATAACAGACACATTACGCATTTCCATTTGACAGGAACTCCGCACACAAGCTTAAGTCCCAACACCTCCTTACAGATAATGAGCTGATGAAAATATAACTCTAAATAAAAACAGTTTTTGTGTATGCATTTACGTTTAGTTTTATATTTGCAGCTAATCCTAACCTACCATAATAGGACAGTCGTGGTCACTTCCGGTCGTGTACGGAGACACTTCTTTTTCTTTTTGACGCGCGTGAAAATGGTTGGCAAAAACAAGTTTCGACCTTGACAGATCCCTCCTTCCTCCAAATCTAATCCAACTGCTGTTTGTCAAATTTAGGTCACGTATTATTTATCTTGATCGTGCAGGTATAATGCAGAGGGGAGACAAGCAAACATAAACAACCTAATGGAAGTATCTGCAAGAAGTAATGGACAAATCCTGACAGGGAAAAATGCATCTCAAGATCGATACTATACACATAGGACGCACCAAACTAGTTCGACAAGAAAAATATAAATAGAACTAGAACAAAACAAACTTTAAAAAAAGAAAAAAGCTAATAATAGCACATTTAAATATGACTTTTGATTCTCCTAAAACTAAACTACAAGAAATAGTGACATTGCACTTCTCTGACCTGGTCGAAATGAGCAACAACACACTCTACAATCTCAATAGTCATGTTCGTACGATTTTAATCATTCATAAAAAAAACAAAAAAAACTAAGGGTGAGTTCAATGAATGGAGCTAGGTACACGTGGGGATAGTGGCAGGGCGGAAGTGGAGGTACTAAGTGGGCCATATTGTGAGAAATGTTCCTTTTAAAGTGTAATTCGTAAAAATAAAATACTCTAACCAGATGAATATAATTGTACTTCGTAAAAAAATACTCTAACCAGATAAATATAATTAAAGTGTACTTCGTAAAAAAAAACAACAACACTCTAACCAGATAAATATAATTAAAGATAGAATTCTACTTCATGTTGCCTGGAAAAAATATGACAATTTGTTGTCAAAATGTAAGGGTGGGGGGAAGGGGAATGTTAGATTCGTGATTATCATTGTAAGAAATACATTATAAACAACAGTCATTTGTCAATATACTATGCCATTTACAGTGGTCTTCACTTCTAGTTCCTATTCAAGTGGAAGGGTTTTGTTTTAGTTGTTACATATTAGTGTAACGTACAACGTAATAACAATTAAGGGTAGCAGGTAACGAACGTATTAAATTTGTATTGTGTCTTCACTAATACTGAAAAAGCACGCAATGAAATGTTTTGACCAGAACTGTAACACACACCTCGAGCACTGGTTGCGTAAATTTCACTTCAGTCAAAGATAAGAAATTATTATTATTTTTTTTTTAAAAAAGAATTTAAAAAGGACACAAGATCTTCACAATTTTAACTTAGCGGCTGAAGATTCTGATACTGCACTTTGACCTTAGAACATGAAGATGGAATAGTCAAACGAAATCTCGTCGAAAGACAAAACAACCAATAATAATAGAAAATATGCTTGTTATTTATTTTTTTTTTTAATTTTAAAAAGTGATTTCTAAACTTTTTTCCCCAGTGAATGGAGATCTTCGCAATATCAGTCCACACCCTCATTCGACCAAAACAAGTGACAACAAAATGCGACAATTTCAAGCATCGGCAAAACATACAAAGCCAGGTTTTCACAACATTAAACAGCCATGCAATATCCTATCCACAGCCCGATTGATCACAGCTCATAAATCAGATTAAACTAGTCTTAACACGCAATGTCAGTTCAACGAACAACGAAAACTGTAACACAACAAGAGTCAAACAAAACATCGTCGCCAGCTAAGCTGAATCAACGAAGGATTCTTCATGAACAATTCAAAAATAGATCTTGAAACAAAGAATTAAAGGATTGTCAGCAAGGTGGGTTTTGGCAAAAAAAAGTCTGCTTTTGGAATCAGAGGTCAGCAAGTGCTTGCACAACCCGACTTTTCAAAATAAATGTGAGAAAGTTTTAACCTATTTATTACACTGACATCACTCCCATGCGTAAAGTCACAGCAGTGATTGAAAATCGAAGCACTGCTCCAAACGCCAGCAGACACGCTTAAGGCATTCTGTCCTTTCTAATGATTTGACGTCACCAGTTTATTTCTATTTAATGTCTGGTATCGCCTGTCTACCTTTCACAGATTGCAGATTGCACGTCATTCGTAAAGAAGTTGTTCTCAACTATAAAATACCATAAGAGCATATATCGTAAAGGAGCGGACAATGAACAGTAAAATGAAGTTATAAAATTCACAGATGTGAAGTGCTTTTGGAAATGTATTTGCACAGTGTAGGCTCTGAAGGAATTATTTTACAACAGAAAAAAAAAATGTTTCTCTGTCCTTAAATGAACTCTTGTTGCTTTCTGCTTGCTTTTTACAGACCGCCAACTTGAAACATAACGAAGGCAAACTTGCCAGAGAATTTTATCCGAACAACGAGACCGTTCTAGGACCATACAGACGTCATCAAGATTTTATTTATTTTCAATTGCGGCGCACACTGATGGTTATGACAGGTCTGTTCCGGCCGTCAGAAATAGTAACAGAACTATCCTTGCTGACCACTACCCTCTGGACATCCTGGCTCTGGCTCACCTGGTACAGCTTCCGCTGGACGGCGGGCTTCAGTGGTGCTTCGATCGTCAACTGCTTGTCGTCGCCGATGTAGGCGGTGATGGACGAGGAATCCACGCTCTCTGGGAGATCGTACTCCTTGTTGAACTCTTTATGCATCGTGCGCCCCGTGCTGCGCTCCTCGTGCTCCGCGTGCACGATCAACTTCCGGTCCGTCGTCTTGACAATGATCTCTTCGGGGCTGAACTCTCCAGCGTCGACAGTCAGGCGCATGCGCCGCGTTCCGTCAGGGTCCGTCACTATGGGGTTCTTGACGGGAGTTCCAACACCCAGGGACCGTGATGGTGAGTTGTTGGCAGAGCTGTTCGTGACGGGGAGGTACGTTTCGCGGGAGGCGGAGGGGCGAATGACCGGACCCTCGATGGTGAGGATACCGTCCTTACTGAGCATGCAGTTCAGCTTGTCCTGGTCAATCCCACTGGGGATGTCCACCTGGCGGCTGTACTCGCGGCTCACCGACGTCTGCGCTGTTTTCTCTTCATGGCGAGCGTTGACGATGATCTTGTTGTCTTGCACTTTGACCTGCACCTCTTCCGGTTTGAACTCCGTGACGTCGAACCTGACCTTGAACACTTGCCGACCTTCGCTGTCCGTTTCAAAGGCCGTACGCAGGGAGTCGACGCTGGTGTATGTGGTCGTCTGCTTCTCTGACGGCTTCAGCACGAAAAATTCCTGGCGCATGCGCTGGAACTCATCATCCCACTTCTTCCGCCTCTCCTCCATGCGCTCTTCCGCGTTGCTCCATTGCTTGATCTGGCGATCCTGGAAGCTCAAGGTGTCTTTTTGAATAGGAATGTGCACTTCAGAGCGATACACGGCCATTGCTAGATGTGCGTCTTTGACGTCACTCTCTCCCTCCTATCGGTAAAGAATCTAGGACGACCTTTTGGCGAGCTTAGCAAGTGACAGGTGGCTGCTTTTCAGTCTGCACGGGCGTGTTGACAAAAGTCAAATTCCCAGAAAGGGGAAACTTTACCTTTCTTGTTTTGTGGGTTCGATTGTAGCTGTTGCTGTGAGTTTAAGACACCTCTGAAGTTCAAAATTTCTGTTCCTTTGTGTGCCAGTAATGGAAACAACCTGCAACGAGACAGAGTTAAGACAGAACATGAGAGTAAGGACACACGATGTTTATCAATTTCTACCGGCGAACGGCTCTAAATGAAAAAAGGTCACTAGCAGCAAAGGTTCCCCCCATTAAAATAAAACATCCACCTTTGAAATAACGACTGCTGATTGTTCAAACGTATGAAAGGAAAATAACAGAATCTCATCTGAAGCCTGAGAACCTGTGAAACTTAACAAAATACTCCAACTCCTCAATTAAACCACTTAACTCCTGTTGTTGTGGTATATTGTTTAAGTTCCGCAGGTAACCGACATTAACTTCTATATTTAAATTGTGAGTGCATAAAGATTTCTCCTCAAATAAACAAGAAAAAGAAATACAAACACTTCGAATGACAAAGAAAAATATGTTGTTGTTTGGTTTCCGTATGCCGGACCAAAGACACATATACACATACTAGTATGTCAGGAACGGAGAGATTTTTACATTGGGTAACCATGAACGCGGTCACCGGTCACACGCTCAACATAAAGCAATGAAATGCCGGGGATTCGCCGCTGATCAATAGGCCAGCTGCACAGTAGCCGTGTCGATGCCACCAGTCAAGATGAGTATTACTTTACAGTAAAAAAATCTGTTGATGCCCAATATTTTTCCAGGGAAAGGGTTGGGGGGAAAGTGTCTAATAGGATAGGGTACGCCGCTAAATGTCTGCTGCAAACGTAATTGATAAACTGTATAAATGCTACTGGTGAAATCGACAAAATGTCTAAAAGTTACAAGCATAATATGCAAAATGTCTAAACGTTACATATATTATCGACAAAGTAAGTTTAAAAACGTAATCGACAAATTGTCTGTTACATACGTAGTCGGCAAAGCGTTTTACTGTTAGAGGCGTATTCAACAAAACACGTCACCGACGTAATCGACAAAACTCTAACTGTTACAGACGTAATCGATTGAATGACTGTTACAGACGTAATCGATCAAAATGTTACAGACGTCAACGACATCACAACCAATTCAAAACTCGCCTTGTTGAGTTAGAATGAAGTTAGAATGATAAGAAAAATAAATTAAAGTAAATAAAATAAATATGAGTAAGTATTGTATCTAAGCCACCCAAAGAATTTAAAATAAATACTATTCATCTCTGGAATAATTAGAACTTTATATAAACAGAAAAGGGAGACAACAAACAAATCACAGTTCTGAACATATTTATTTTTTTTTTAAAATAAAAAACATGATTATTATTATTGTAGTTTTTGCAAAAGAAGCACATGTTCATTAGCTTGTCAAGGTCCACTTGGCAGGAATGCCACGCCTTATGAGAAAGCTACATTACAGTAACATACAAAGACACCATGGCAGATACCAATAACATTCTCAAGACTTTTTCTTTCATCAGCAGGAATAGCGCATTTACTTCTGTCATTGCTCGCTCACGGCGTGCATTTGTAATGTATGTTATGTTCATTATAGTAAGTATATTACATATTTGTAATGTATGTTATGTTCATTATAGTAAGTATATTACATATTTGTAATGTATGTTATGTTCATTATAGTAAGTATATATATTCATCTGTTACATATGTGTAATGTATGTTATGTTCATTATAGTAAGTATATATATTCATCTGTTACATATTGTCCTCTTGTTTTGATACATTCTCTTTATCCGTGTTTATATACTTTGCATAAAGAGTGTATTTATGGGTAATTGTTGCATGGTGTTTGAAGCTCTCGTAAGAACTGATACTTTAATAATATTATTATTATTAAACTTTGACGTCTTAGTGGTAGCTGTTTTAAAAAAGAAAATATAGATTCGATAAAAACATGGCGGCCCACACACAAATATAATCTACAAAACAGCCATAATTGTTTCAATATATTAAATTCTTATCGGGAATGTCTCTATTGCGCCTTGTCCTCTGACTGTCCTTGACACTGAGTGGCAACGACCTTGAAAGCAGATTCACCGAGAAAAGATCTTGCTATTCGTAGAGACATCCCAAGATGCATTGCTTGAATCTGTGTACGGTATGCTGACGACTCTACAGGTCGAGGAGACTGATGGGGTGAGGATAGGGAAGGGGGTGGAGGGAGAGAATAAGACTAGACTTTGAGGGCTGCAGTAGACATAAGGCGTACACATGCAGTTACACAGACAAACCAAACATTTAGATGCACAACATTCTGCATGTAGACCAACAGGCATGTTCTCTTGTACATATGTATGCAGTGCGCAGTTTTTTTTTTTTGCTTTTTTATATCGATTGACGAAAGAAACTCACTCACGAACGCAATCTTACAGAGGGGTGCAAAAAGAAAAAACCGACGCACATGCTCAGTACAATCACACTCACAACGCACACACACAATAATGGCTTTCAAGTCACAGCACACGCATTTAATTTACACAATGATGCACGCGTGCACTTATAAAGAGGTACAACTCCCAAAGGCAATCTTTTGCACACGGTCACACAACGCACGCCTACACGCCAGCTCTGACTCATATACACGGCACATCGTGCAAAATACGCAATACAACACACAACAAAAATACAACAAATAAACAGACGCATGTTAACTGCAGGCATCATCCACAGTTCCAGACAACCTGAACCAAGATTTATGAAATGTTGTGTATTAGCTTGTGCACATACCCCCCCACACACACACACACACACACATGTACTAAAAGCATAAGTCAAGGAAAGCCCAAGCCCAAGCATAACATTGTAGCGACGCAAAAGACAAAACGCTGCTGTACAAGAGCGCGCTTACCTGACCACTTTAATAAAGAGAATTATTTAAAATTTAAAAAAAAGAAACCGATATATTGGGCGAACATCCAACTTTTCCAGATTCAAGAACTGACAACCTAAGACGCGTTTTTACTTCAGGTGGAAATACATCAGAATGACTATATTTACGATGACTCCAGGTGGAAATAAATCAGAATGACTATATTTACGCTGACCAGGTGGAAATACAGCAGAATGACTCTATATTTACGCTGACCAGGTGGAAATAAATCAGAATGACTCTATATTTATGCTGACCAGGTGGAAATAAATCAGAATGACTCTATATTTACGCTGACCAGGTGGAAATAGATCAGTATATTTACGCTGACCAGGTGGAAATACATCAGAATACGCTGACTCCAGGTGGAAATACATCAGAATGACTCTATATTTACGCTGACCAGATGGAAATACAGCAGAATGACTCTATATTTACGCCTGCATGCTGCTTATCTTTCGCAGTGACAATTTTCAATAATAATCATAATGACGATCATTATGACAATAATGATGATGTTAATGAAATGCAGGTTGATGGTGGAAAATGATATGCATTAAGATTGGCACTGAAGTTGGATTCCTTAAGAAAAAAACTGTCAACAGAAGTAGCAGACAGCTGGTGGGCATATCACGATTAATTTTTGCAAACGCCAATTCCAATTGTTTTATAAGAAAATAGAGTCTTACTTTTAAAAAAAATGAAAAAAAAAAGCTGAAGAGGAATGTTCTAGACGCTTGTCTGCCAAATGCCACGCACACTAATAGCTTGCGAGCTATCAGGGTAAGTACTCAAGTGGGGGTATAAATATGGCGTCGCTGACGTCACCAGGAGTTATGTCCCAAGATGGTATGGGTACGTGTAAACTGTAAAGGCATCAAAGCAGCTGCAGTAGAGGGAATGATGATAGCTCGTATTCAGGCAAAAAGTCGCAGAGGGAATGATATAGCTCGTATTCAGGCAAAAAGTCGCAGAGGGGATGATGATAGCTCGTATTCAGGTAGAAATTCTAGTATGATTCCACAATTGATTCTATACCTTACAGTGTATAGAACAGCATGAACAGATCTGATTGCTGCTATATATGGGAAGTGTGCGACAACTGTCACAGATCTGAGTGGTTGCTACAGTCACAGATCTGAGTGGCTACTACACACGGGCAGTGAGAGAACAGTCACAGATGTGAGTGGTTGCTACATACGGGCAGTGTGAGACAATAGTCACAGATATGAGTGGTTGCTACACACGGGCAAAGTGAGACAACAGTCACAGATCTGAATCTAATACTATGGGCACTGTTGATAACCTTTGAAGGTCATCTAAAATAGACACTTCCACATTATTCTTGCGTTACTTTGATTTATTGCATGCACGCACACACACACACACACACACACTGCTATATAAATTATTACACTCGTATTTTTCAGCATACACATATCTCTTTCACTTGTAAAGTTTAAGGGAGCCGTCATGAGAAATGAACCCTAAATAACAACCTCCACTCCCCCTAAAAAATAAAGTGAAAAGGAGGCTGAAACCGCATAGAGAAGGAAGCTCGGGATTAAGGGGGTGAGGGTAACTGGGATGGATGTGTGAGTGTGTGTGTGTGTGTGTTGGGGGGGGGTGGTAGAAAAATAAATTAAATTAATACATTAACTCTATTAGTCTGGCTAACGTGTATAATTGTACAACATTTCATAGTTTCTTAATAACCTTTGAGTCACGGCACCCTGGATGGCAATCCAATGATAAAGTCACGAGGTTCTACCCACGCTCTACCAACACAGGTCAACACTTACCAAACGTACTTGTAATACACCCTGTTTAATAATATTTTGACAGTTGGCCTGATAATTAATTCAAAGGGATAGTTCCCCACTCTCCAGGTTTTCTTTTGTTGCGTGTCCATATGTTGCTTACAAACGAAGCCATTTTCTTTCGTCCTAAGGAATTGCATAGACCACTGACCTGTAATTAGAATGGAGGCGCGGGGTAGGGTGGGATGGGGTGTGGGTTGATTAAAGGCATTCAAGGTAGAAGATAACAAAAACGATGTTTTGAGATCTAGATACAAGTACCGGGTTTGATCAAATAATATTACGTGGCGTTGAACGTTACTGTCTGAAAAATTATTCTACAAGTAACATTAGCTCCCTTGGGAGCAGTCTCTTTGGGAAGTTATCTATCGCTGACAAAGTCTGTTCCACTTCTCGAAGTACTTCTTGCAGCACACTTTAAAGGCACTTTTAAGGTTGGTCTTCGAACACATTCTTTTTCAATATCCTCCATCGTTTGAAAAGATGTCCTTTCAATGAATATTATACTATTGGAAAGAAAGAAAGAAAGAAAGAAAGAAAGAAAGAAAGAAAGAAAGAAAGAAAGAAAGAAAGAAAGAAAGAAAGAAAGAAAGAAAGAGTCATAGGACGCCAAATTTGATGAGCATGGTGGCTGTGTAGGGGCGGTGGTGAGGAAATACCAACGTGCTCAGCATAACGCTAAACAACTGGTGTATGAGAAGTGAGTTGTAAGCTAGCGAATAAGAAGTGAGTTGTCAGTTATCTAATTAGAAGTGAGTTGTGAACTGGAGTTGTAAGCTAGCGAATAAGAAGTGAGTTGTAAGCTAGCGAATAAGAAGTGAGTTGTAAGCTAGCGAATAAGAAGTGAGTTGCGATCAGACATATATAAAAGAAGTGAGTTGTGAGTTATCTAATTAGAAGTGAGTTGTGAACTGGAGTTGTAAGCTAGCGAATAAGAAGTGAGTTGTCAGTTATCTAATTAGAAGTGAGTTGTAAGCTAGCGAATAAGAAGTGAGTTGCGATCAGACATATATAAAAGAAGTGAGTTGTGAGTTATCTAATTAGAAGTGAGTTGTGAACTGGAGTTGTAAGCTAGCGAATAAGAAGTGAGTTGTCAGTTATCTAATTAGAAGTGAGTTGTAAGTCGGCAAGTAAGAAGTGAGTTGCGATCAGACATATATAAAAGAAGTGAGTTGTGAGCTGGTATATAAGAAGTGAGTTGTCAGTTATCGAATTAGAAGTGAGTTGTGAGCTCGTATATGAGAAGTGAGCTGGCGAACCAGTAGTGAGATGTGAAGTTAGCTGTGAGCCGGCATACAAAAGAAGTGAGTTGTGACCTGACGTAGTATAACAGAGCTGTGAGCTGGCGAATCAGAAGTGAGTTGCGAGCTTGCGCATTATTGTGATGCAGCATCTTCTATCCATTTTCCCAACGCTTCTGCCGTTTTTACCTTCTCACAAGCTCTTAATGATTAAAATAAAAACTTTGCTTGGTAAACAGAATCTTCTCCGTCAAATGTTTACTAAAACTGAAGTGTGGCCATCGCAGTCTTTCCAAGTTTAATGCAGAATTTCGCACACTTGTTCTTCAATAAAAAAATTTTAGTGTAAATTCGCAAGGCAGCAGCAGCAAGAACAAAATCTATTTAAGAAAATGAACTCTTGTAAAACACTAACGGGAGTCTATCAAATCGACACTAACGACAGAGGTCCCCCCCCCCTCCCAAAGCTGGTTACCATCTCCAATGAACTGTTCCTCGTGCACAACTATATTTAATCTAATGTTACATCAAAGTTACTGTTTCAGGATATGAGAAATTTTGTATGAGATTTTTAGATTCTGTATGAGATTTTCTTATGTTGACTCAATTACTTGCTGCATATATTGAAAGAATGTCAATAATTGGATAATTTATAACTGAGGTCAAAGGAGCACAAGCGGGCTTTCACAACATCCTCTCCCAATTACCGACGGGCTGTATCTTCTAGTTAGTTTTTATTTTATTTTCTTCCTCTAAAAAAAAAAAAAAAAGAAAAAAATCAAAGTGGTTGGTTGGAATCTATTTATGGAGCTCCCTGAATTGGAAGAGAACTTTTCTGTTGACGCGATAACTTTTCTGCAGCTCTCTACATTTTATTTGCAGGCTCTCTGCGTTTAGGGGCAGACATGCAGGTATGGCGGACGAAAAGCCCCCAGGGGTGAACGACAGAACGACTGCGAGAGAATATTAGCAAGGTAGTTAAAAAGAAGGGTTAGTGCGTGCCAACCAACTATTATCAAATCTACACGTACAGAGAGGCCAAGCACAGTGCAAAGGAAGGGTTAGCGAGTGCCAACCAACTATTATCAAATCTACACATACAGAGAGGCCAAGCACAGTGCAAAGGAAGGGTTAGCGAGTGCCAACCAACTATTATCAAATCTACACGTACAGAGAGGCCAAGCACAGTGCAAAGGAAGGGTTAGCGAGTGCCAACCAACTATTATCAAATCTACACGTACAGAGAGGCCAAGCACAGTGCAAAGGAAGGGTTAGCGAGTGCCAACCAACTATTATCAAATCTACACGTACAGAGAGGCCAAGCACAGTGCAAAGGAAGGGTTAGCGAGTGCCAACCAACTATTATCAAATCTACACGTACAGAGAGGCCAAGCACAGTGCAAATGCTGAGGAGAACCGCACGAAATTAGGAGAGAAAAACAAAAATAATTTAATATGATAATGTGTGAAACAGTTATTGACTTATCCCCATTGCTCTATCCTTCTTTTTTTCTGTCTCATTCGCTCATTCATTCACTCACTCACTCACACATCCCCCCCCCCTCTCTCTCTCTCCTCTCACTGAAAGATAAACTCTGAAAGCTAGCACTGATAATCCAGCATGCAAAATGAAATCGTTGAATAAAACTTAAACCTGGTCACTGACTTCCCCTTCGAAAATCGAAAGGGTTAACCTGATCACTGACTTCCCCTTCGAAAATCGAAAGGGTTAAGCATGTTTAAAATATTCAATGCTATTATCTTTACCGAGTTACTAAAGATGTGATTGTTACCAGACGCAAACTCAATCTGCACAGAAAACCATCAACAGTAACGAACGTTACAAGTAAATCAAGCCAGAGTAAAAAAAAAAAATCTATATGCAGTTCGCGAAACCATTCGGCACACTTGCTTCTGATACAAGTGGGCTTCGGAAAAAAAGGAAAGAGTGGAAAGTCGGAATAATAACAGGGCGTGTCCCAAAGGACACGAGGGCGCGTCCCTAAGGACCAGAATTCTTACACTGTCTAAAAGTGTTCGAACTTGCAAGGAGTGATGGGAGTTTTGAACCTGTAACCCTCCGAGGCAGGTAGAAAATTAATTAATTAATGCTTAATGACTCTCAAGTCTGACCGAGTTTTCGTCTGCAAAATTTACGAAGGCCTGTAAGGGTGGAATTAAGTAGATTAGGGTTGGGTAGCTAATCTGTTAAACCGCCACTAACATAATACTTGAGTGTAGTATATTCACTAAATGACTAACATAATAGTTGTGAGTAGTATAGTCACTAATTGACTAACATGATAGTTGTGAGTAGTATAGTCACTAAATGACTAACATAATAGTCGTGAGTAGTGTGCTAACTGAAAAATAAAAGACTGAAGAGAAAGAGAAAAAGAATTTCAAAATTCTTAATTTGCGTTTGTGAGACAGAAATCTTTAAGAATATGGCAACGCGAATTACTTAGTAAAAGTATTAATTATATTGTATTTTGTAAATGTATTAACAAATTTTCCTTCAGATTTTATGTAGTAAATTATGTGAACACGAGAAGTAATCTCGAATTTCACATAAAAAAGCAAGTAAGTATATGATTTTTCATGTAGACATCGTATGGTTTGTCATGTAGACATCGTGTGATTTTGCATGTAGACATCGTATGATTTTGCATGCAGATTTGCTTTTTATATAGGGAGTATTCTATCTATCTATCTATCTATCTATCCATCCATTCACCCACTCGTCCACCCACCCACCCTCCCATCCATCCATTTTTCTGTCTGTCTATCCATCTATTCATCCATCCACCCACCCTCCCATCCGTCCATCCATCTATCTGTCTGTCTGTCTGTCTATCTATCTGGAGGTAGGTGCTCTTTGACTCCTTAATTCCGTCTAGGTAGTAAACAGATCTCTATGGAAATTTTCAGTTTCCTAGCTCTAGCTCTCTCCCCCACCCCCCTCACGCTAGTCATGTTTGGAACACAGTCGCACACATATTTTAGCTTTACTCTTAATTATGTCCACATTTCTGCGTACCGTTTGTTATATATGAGAATGTGTACACTGTATTTGTTTTAGCATTGGACATTATTGTGTGTTAGTATTGCTTGATAATAACTATGTGTTGTGTTTAACAATGCTAAACATTGTGTGTGTGTGTGTGTGTGTGTGTGTGTGTGTGTGTGTGTGTGTGTGTATAAGTATATATATATGTTACACTTTGTGTTTCTTATTGTGTGTACTACAGTGAGATTTTGAGCGTTTTGCAATACTTATAATGGAGTGGGCAGAAGGTGCTAGGATCAGTCGATACAGAAAATAAATTTTCGAATACTTTAATTTAGCACACCCCAACTATTATTTGAAAATGTAATCACAAACAATAAGAAGTAATCAAACGATTATGTAATTGACTCATAGGAATTATCCTCCATTTGACTCTGGATAATTTGACCTCAAGAGGCCCACTCACGTTTAAGCAAATGGATAAGCAAGATGAGAGAGAAAAGTGCGGTGTGAAGATGCGCCACAAGCATTTTAAAATTTTAAGTATTTCCTTTGAACGAGAGGACAACTCTAGACAACATACTAAACTTTTAAGTATTTCTTTTGAACGAGAAGACAAAATTTTCGACCCTACATATTTAATATACTAACTGGATCCAATAAATAATTCATTCGTTGAATAATTACTGCCTGGTGGGTAATGAACTCATCCTCTGCACTTATGCAAAACCGGATGTAATTAGAGTTCTCTACCTTCGGCTTTCCGATATGTAATCAGTGAAGTCGCGCATTCCTGACAGGTCTTTCTAAAAATAGCTATAGCTATCAAGAGTGAGCTTTGACATTTCGTGGAAATGAACAAACATGATTGGGGGGGGGGGGGGGGCGGGGGAGGAAGAGGAGATAAACTACCCAAACACTGTAGAGAGATACCCTAGACGTGTAGACTGTAGTTATAATGAATGGAGAACTAAAAGTACGACAAAATTTAATGGCCTGCACGAATGAGTAGAGTAGCCCAGGGGAAATACAATCCAACCAAACTTGCTAAAGAAACTTTATTTTAAAAAAAAAATAACGCTAGCTTGTTATCGAACGTGGCCTAAAGCATTAATGAAAAATGTTATAGAAATTTTGCAATACTTTACTAACTGCTTACACTGCTGTTCTATGATTCAGCGTGCACCAGTTAGGTCCAAGATGGTTTGTAACGCGAACCCAAATACGACTGGATGCATAAAGAATTTTCACGCGTATAGGTAAACGAATCCATCAACAAATACTTATATGTACATGCTGGAGTGTGGAGTGTTAACGCCATCATTTTATACACCTGGCGATGTATGTCTTAGACATTACTTATGATAAAAGACATTTTTTTTAAATCCCACAGGGATAAGGAAATGTGGCACAGAACACAGGTGAATGAGCTAAAAGATACACCACCCACCCACCCCACCCCCCGCGATAAAAGTCACCGCAATTCCGATAAAAAAAAGTAAATAACCCAGAGGCAAAATCTTAATCAGTGCATGTGCACAGGCATCGCAAAATGATAACCGCTTCCGGTGTGCTGTAAGAACAGTACGCACCCGGCCCGTCGGAGTCAAACGCATAGCCGTCAAACTGTTTAATCAGATGATAAGGTAGCGTCTTGATGTCTACTGAGGGGAATAGTTTTATATGCCGCACGTGTACAGAGATGACATATAAATAGGTCAGAGATTTCCATGCGGCCCGTTTACAGAGATGGCAAATAAATAAGTCAGAGATTTCCATGCAGCATGTTTACAGTGATGGCATATAAATAGGTCAGAGATTTCCATGCAGCACGTTTACAGAGATGGCATATAAACAGGTCAGAGATTTCCATGCCGCTGGCATATAAATAGGTCAGAGATTTCCATACCGCTGGCAGATAAATAGGTCAGAGATTTACATGCAGCATGTTTACAGTGCTGGCATATAAATAGGTCAGAGATTTCCATGCAGCAAATTTAGAGAGATGGCATATAAATAGGTCAGATATTTCCTTGCCGCACGTGTACAGCGCTGGCATACAAATAGATCAGAGATTTCCATCCAGCAAATTTACAGAGATGGCATATAAATAGGTCAGAGATTTCCATGCAGCATCAGACGTGACCAATAATTTGACATTAAGTGTGACTACGTGTGTGGTACGACTGAAGGATGTTGACGCAAACGCCATCGCTACGAAACACGCGCTGTCGTTGTAAACTGAACGCACTCAGATCTGGGGCACCAAATAAGACAGGTTCACAGCGCAAAAGGGCAGTTATTCTATTGAATTGCTCAGGTATGAATAAAGACTGAAATAATACTTCATACATGTTTCCATTGACCTATGATTTGAATTGGATAATGCTTATGTAATTCAACCATTATTTCAAATATTCATTAATTTGACTACACTGCACATTATACTTGTGAATTTTGATTGATGTTATATTTCTTATGCTGTGTGTGTATCGAGCTAACAAAATTATTGCAGAATTTGTAAGTTGTGAATGTTTGTAAGACAGAAAGGAGTTTAGAGAGAAAAATATGCATGAAATTTAGTGTTGCCTTAATTTGACTTTTGCAGAGCATAGCAAGCCTTTTTTTGGTTGCCACTTCATGCTACAGTGACTAATATACTCAACTTGAATACACTGGGGTGTGCATCCAGCACTGCTGTCAACTTATCAGTAAATCATGTTGCTGTAAGTTGATTCCATGAATTTCATTTGAGAACCAATATGGCAGAGATTTGTGGCCTGCGTCTGGTCTCAAAAATTCACGAAGATCATTGTGAACAATCCTGATGGTGTGTTGAGTAAATGCACACATACTTCGAGAACATTCCTCCTGATGTGCTTGATAGTGCACGCGAAATTCAGGACGATTCTCATACAGCATGCTTTGAGAATGCATTGAAGATTCTGGAAAAGTTGTGTAACATGCCTTTAGACAAGACATGTGGGACCTCGCTTAAGTATGAATGGCAGCGACTTGTTGCAAGTTGCGTGATTGTGAAACACAATGTGGCAACAGCCACCCATCTTTGAACAGGTTATGTGCATTGACTTTAACTATTTCTCTAAAACTCTACTCTACTTGCTAAATATAGATTAAAGACGGATTTGTCTTCTCCTTTGGTGAGAAGTTTTCCACCTGCAGAAATATTGTGTGACGGTAAATGTCTTTAATGTTGTGAAAGAAAGAAAACGTGTACAGTACCCGCATATCTGCCAAGTGAGAGAGACAAGTTTTGTCTTTATGCTTAATTATTAATAACATAAATTAAGTTTCTCATCACTTGTAATTAGTTATGGGTGGTTAATTAATTATTATTAATAATAATAATAATAACCATTAACTAGGTGGCGTTAGTGTCACAGATGCATTTCTACTAACTGCCTGCTCGGATGCATTTCTGTTAGCTGCATGTTCTGATGAAAATCTCTTACCGGTATGCTTAATTATTAATAACATAAATTAAATTCCTCATCACTTGTAATTAGTTATGGGTGGTTAATTAATAACAACAATAATAATAATAATAACCATTAACTAGGTGGCGTTAGTGTCACAGATGCATTTCTACTAATTGCCTGCTCGGATGCATTTCTGTTAGCATGTTCTGATGAAAATCCCTTACCTGTATGTGTTTCATTTCTGTCATATATATGTTCTGGTGCACTTCTGGTACCTGTACGTTAGTTGCATTTCTGTTTCATTATTTTTAGTTGTTTTGTTTGATGCATTTGTTACTTGCATGGTCTCTTGCATTTCTGTTGCTGAATGGTCTGCAGTATTTTGTAAACCGTTACGTACTGAGATATTTCAGCTAGCTCCATGTTCTGATTACTTTTAATTAGTGGTATATTCTGATACATTTATACATACTGTAGCTTCTGATATATTTCTGCATGTCACTTCTGTTATCTGTATTGTGACGCATTTTTGCTAGCTAAATTACTACTTGCTTGTTTCCATTGATTTTTTCCTAGCTGTATCTTCTTATGCATTCCTGCTAACCGTGTGCTTTGATGCAATTCTGTTAGCCGTATGTTCTGACGCTTTTCTGCTTGCGGTATATTATGCTGCATTTCTTCAAGTGTTGTATTCTAATGCATTTCCGGTATTGGATCTTCACCCTTTCACTGTCGACCGACGATGGTCTTCTGTGCGATTTGTAAAGTTTCTTGAGATTTTTATAATTATCTCCATCCTGTGTAACAAACAGACTTCAGAGATATAGAGAAACGAGTAATTTTGTATTCTGCGTTTTAAAACAAGGAAGGCAGGAAGGAAGGAAGGGGGAGGGAGGGAGGAAGGAAGGAAGGAAGGAAGGGGGAGGGAGGAAGGAAGGAAGGATGGTAGGAAGGAAGGGAGGACAGAAAGAAGGAAGGAAGGAAGGGGAAAGGAAGTGAGGAAGGAAGGGAGGACAGAAAGAAGGAAGGAAGGAAGGGGTAATGAAGTGAGGAAGGAATGGAGGACAGAAAGAAGGAAGGGAGGAAGGAAGGAAGCAAGGAAGGAAGGAAGGAAGGCATCTTTGAGTCAAGCGCAGGACCCCATCATACTTTCACCAATCTACAAAATGGCGGATTTAAACTCCATGTGCTCAGTCGACCCTGGTTATTGCCCTTTACCTTAGCGTGATTTAGAGAAATGACTTCATAAAGACGATTTACGGCTTAGCTCAAAATAGCCTTCCCGCTCCTCCTTGACAGACGTATTTTAATGACGTACCCTGGAAAAGGTGGACGACTACGTATTCGAGCAACTAAAAATAAAAATCGTCAACTTACCGCGCACACACACACACACACGCGCGCACACACACACACACACACACACAAACACACACACACACATGCGCGCGCGCGCACACACACACACACACGCGCGCACACACACACACACACACAGACACACACTTTTCACACTTTTAGCATACAGCCATAAAAATCAGCATTAGTAGCGTTTTTATTTGTAGGCTTTACATTTTCTTAAATAACTTACGCAAATTATTATTTTATTAAATTACTGCTTAACAGACAAAGTGAATTGAAAGTGTCGTAATGGTGTTCTACACTGAGCTCTGTAATGGGTGTTATTAGATTACCAGTATGGCTGAAGTGAAAGTCTTACGTCTACCTAACACTGATTTCTATAATGGGTACAATAGGTTGTCAGGATGGGTGAAGTAGAGTATCTTATGGGTGTCTAATACTGTTTTAGATAATTATAATGGGTACATTAGGATATAAGTATGGGCAATTCATTGGTCCTACATTTTTCTAGATAACTGGTATATTAGAATATCAGTATGGGTAAAGCATTGGCCCAACACTTTCCTATATAATTGGTATATTATGGGTAGAGCATTTGCCGAACACTTTTCTAGATATTAGGATATCAGAATGGATATATAGCATTGGCCCAACACTTTTCGAGATAATGGGTATATTAAGATATCACGAAGAATACCAGTTAATCCGAACATGCGTTCCGTTTTATGCCACCATTACAGGAATTTATTGTTTGACTTAAATAAGTCATGATTACCATACTACAGAACTGGTTCCCACCACCACCACCACCACCTTAACAACAGATTCACTCCACTTTATAATTACTTCTTCTACGAGCTGTCGACTTACTGTGGTGCGGAAAAATAGAAAACGTCTTGAATAAACAAAAATAATTTTAAAATAAAACATTTCTCCAGCTCTCCCACTTTATCTCACAGCGTACGTGATATGCCTACGAACGGCCCGGATTCCCAGAATGCCTCAGGAGAAACCATGCGGCAGCAATGGTTTCAACGTTAACTCCGGCGACCGCGCGCACCGCACAGTGGGCACTAACGTTTTTTTATTAAGGCTTTCTTAAACACGGCTCCCTTCTCTCATGAGAACAGTTTCCTGTTACCGGATTATTTTACAAACAAGGCAGTAAGTTTTGAGTGAATATTAAAATTTTTTTAAAAATCATTACACACAATATCACGGTCTTGACAAATTAAGTGCACTGACAAACCTTTACACCTAGAACTATGACGATAAGAGAATACTATATCTACCAAGAATCCGGTCATTTATAACAGTGGCCGGATTGTTATATAATAATTCAGGAACTATTCAAGGCCTCTAAAAGAAAAATGGCCCATAATAGCTAGTAATTTCGACGCCCTTATCGTGGCACTTATAATAATGAACTAATCCACACCCACTTAAAAAAAATTTTGAAGAAACCGCGTCAGCGAAGATTTCACCACAATCGTGTAAAAAGCAAGTCCCTCTGACAAGAAACTATCAAAACACCCGAAATCCAACCAAAAACCCCCAAAACATGAACCTAATCCACAGCCCCTGTACAAAACCCCAACCCCCCAAATCCCATATTAACCTAAACTGCAACTCGTATAACAATAACAAAACCCGCGGACCTTATAACGATGGTTCAATTCCTCTATAACATGGGCTGTGGCCTTCGTAACAAATTGGCAGCCCCTTGAATGGTACCGTATATTTAGAGCTTTTTATAGCGATCTAATTCACAGTTCTTACACAATGAGGTGATCAAAAACCTTTTTAACTAAACGCAACATGCACTTTTTTTGTTGTTACAAATGTGTCGTCTACGTAGCCCCCACTCATTAATTGTAGTCCGCAACCCAGAAGGTCAAGAGACAACAACAACAAAAGCAGCACCAGTACCAACAACATCAACAATAATAGATATTATCAGTTAATCAACGTCTTCTTTTGCTTGGCTCTAACAAACCACTTTCGAAGACGCTTTCTCTGATCTACATAACTATATAACACAGACTTTTCCAGTACTTGTAAAAATTACTTAATGCACGGCAATAAGGACTAATCCCAAGTGTTATAGCAACATGTGTATCAGAAATCTAATCCGTAATGTCTTTTACCTAATCCACTTTTTTTGAAAAGAAAAAAAAAACTTTATACCAGTCCATATAGCAGTGGTATAATCCATAGCCCTTAAAGACAAATGGCCACAGCCCTTAAAGACAAATGGCCACAGCCCTTAAAGACAAATGGCCACAGCCCTTAAAGACAAATGGTCACAACCCTTAAGGACAAATGGCCACAGCCTTTAAAGACAAAGGGCCACAGCCCTTAAAGACAAATGGCCACAGCCCTTAAAGACAAAGGCCACAGCCCTTAAAGACAAATGGCCACAGCCCTTAAAGACAAATGGCACAGAAAATTCTACGTTAGAGAGTATCTTGTAAAAATAATGCGGAATTAGGAACGTTTAACTGTCTTAAAATAAGGATCTAACACACAGCAACTATGAGAAGAGCAAAAATTAAAGCCAACAATTACCAAAAATATATGATACAATTTCTCAATACTTCTCAAAGACCAAAATCACAGACTGTAGTTAGACTAAGTTCATACTAAGACCAAAATGGACAGTTCCGGAAACGAACCCTAGAGTTAGAACTTAGTCCGTAGTCCCTAAAGCAATGATCTATTCCACATCCCTTATAAAATAAACCACTTTGACAGTCTCAGTGACGAACTATATCATATACCCTGTAACAGGGTTCCCTTTCGCAGTCCCGGTAACGACCTAGATCATATACCCTGTAACAGGGACACATCCCGCATGCTCAATTTCACATATATGAGACCCAATTCAGAGTCCCGGTAACGACCTAGATCATATACCCGGTAACAGGGACCCGTTCCAGTTTCAATTTCACATCCTTGTAATGGAGACCCAATTCACAGTCCCGGTAACGAGGGTCTCACCAAGCCCCGCGATGACTATAAAATGGCTGGCACTATTTCCTGGAAAAGGTCTTTGATCTCAAAGTGATGAGGCGGTAAAATTCCTCCTTCCTTTCCGAGTCATTCGCTCTTGTCCGTAAAACCAATTTCATGGCACTGCCAGGATGCCAGAGTTATGTCTGGAAAATATCACAAAAGCTGAGAGCGATGGTCTGCGAGCATTCACATTTTACCCAGCCTAGACATCAGAACATTTTCCATGACAACGAGACACATCGGTAGACATTGTTTCGGCTTTAATGACTGCTATCCCGTGCAGGTTATATCTGAGATTGTTGTAGGTGTATTTATTTTTGCACGTGATTATGTTAATATCCTTAACTTGATCGTTTCAAGATAAGACTGTGTAAATAAAAAGAAAATGTCTGGCATAGTAGCCTAGGTTAGTGTGGCTAGTAGAAACAAATAAACTATGGCATTTTACTTACCTACACGATCCAATTATAAACAAAGTAAACTAAGATTGTAAGAAAAAATAAATAAAAGAAAGCAACATCCAGCCAAATAACCTACATATATCTCTATGGTAGTTCGCGTCTCGCCACACACTCATCCCGACAAATAATGACTTGCACTGAATCAATGCACTTCCTTCCTAACCATTCGACCATGAACCATATCTAATCATTCAATCATGAAAAGACAAAAATCAATCAAGTTCGATTGCAACATAAATGTTTTAGTTCCATTCTACCGCACGAAACTGGTGTGCAGCCCAAAGCCAAGTCACCGTAATAAAATGGCGGGGATTTTCCACAACAGTAGCGGTAGCTGCAACATTGAAGATTTAACGACAACAATAACACGAAGAAGAAGCACGCACATTTTCGCGGTGTAATAAAAAAAAAATCACGCGGCATAAATTAAAGTCGATTCTTGTTTTTTTTGGGGGGGGGCGGTCTCAATTATCGTCTAGGCCTAGGGGACATAAACCACACTCTTCATCCAAAGTGAGTTCAAAAGGTAATAGGAGACGTAACTCCGAATCCCTTTATACCCGATAATAAACTAAAGATTTACGATACACATAAAGCTGTTAAATCAGAATACCGTGGTTATCTATCTTCATTTTCTCCATCTAACCATATGAATTTGCTCATCCACCCTGGCATGCAAATATGTATTCATCCATTCATTCATTCGTCCGTCCATCCATCCATCCATCCATGTATCTATCTGCACAACAGTCTCGTGAATGCCAGAGCGATGTTCTTGAACTAGGAAAGCGATCACGTGACAATTTCATGAAGTAGCACGGGATGTACAACTACAAAAATTGTCGCATCGTGGCGTCCAGCACGAATTTGGGTAACTTCTCAATATGGCGGGGAAAATGGCGGTTCGAAGTTTCCCAAAATGGCGGTCGTGAAGGCGGTCGAGGGATGATAAACATTCGTGTTTACTACTAGGCGATTAGTGGATGTTTCCTCATTCTTAATGGCGGCATGTTATCTAATAGGCGTCGACCCTGGATAGTCGATATATAGCAGGACCATACTTATCCCTCATTCTTAATGGCGTGTTATCTAATAGGCGTTGACCCTCGATAGTCGTTATACAACAGGACCATACGTATCCCTCGTTCTGAACACACATTAAGACGAGTATACGTCTCAGGCGGTAATCTAGTGTATTGAAGAAATAAATAAATGATTTTAACTCTAAGCACGTTAGAGAAAACTTTATTTTTGTGTTTAATATAAAATTAGATAATTACTTTTTTTTGGTCAATTTCAAACTGATACTGCGATCCGGTTTGACTAGAAGGCAGCTGAGTTTTCATATATTTTATAACGCAACAACTTAAGTCTTTGCTAAATCAGATATTCATCATCAATATAATCTATTAAAAGAGTAATAATTTGCTTCGTTAAATTTCGGTACACTGAAAAGCCAGCAGAAATTTCCTATAAAGAGAAAAATGGTTTTAGGCAATACTAAATTGTTCTGTTTATTAAGTTAAACATTGCATTCTTAACACAAATATTATTAAGTTAAACATTGCATTCCTAACAAAAAATATTAAGTTAAACTTTGCATTCCTAACACAAAATATTATTAAGTTAAACATTGTATTACTAACGAAAATATTGTAAGTTAAACGTTGCATTCATGACACAAAATATTATTAAGTTAATTAAACATTGCATTCCTAACACAAAATATTAGTAAGTTAAGCATTTCATTCCTGACAACAAAATATTATTAAGTTAAACATTACATTCTTAACACAAAATATTAGTTCGCAATCAATATTGTAATTGAATTGCAAATAATAGAACAGCCACCTCGAAGTCCATTCTTTCCACCCATCTACCCAATGTTAGAGCCAAGGTACGATAACTCTCAAAGCACAGATACAGGAATGGGTCCACAACATGCACCTGACTTTACAAATACTTGCAAAAGATTACATAAATCAAGCCATTTTGTGACTAGCCTGCCAAAGAAATGAAAAACAGGTTAAACAAATAGATGTTCACGCATACATAGACAAGAGAACTAATCTAATATTAACGAAGCAGCAGGTACTATTGATTAAAACACGTACCAAAACATTAGCAAGCAAGACAGCAAACAGATGGCTTTAGTCAATTCTTCAGAGGTAAACCATTAGCTGATTCTACAAGAAAATGCTAATAAGCTGAAAAATGCCGCCCTCCTCAAAAAGGCTGTCTATAGGTGTCAGAAAACACCTGGAACAATTTCAGGGACAAGATAAATTTGCACACGCTCTTAAAGCATTGAATGTTTTTGCCATAAAAGTAATTTACGTAAAATAAAACTTTAAATAACGCGAAAAACTCGTGCCTGACCCTTAGTCCCAAAAGCCATATAACTAAAAAAAAAGTGCAGATGGAGATTTTTCCCCTTCACGTGACATAATTGATTTATGAGTGTAAGCTCCAATTAAAATATCCTAAATACATCTCCTAGTATATAAAATTTATATTAATCACTGAAAGAAAATGAGAGAAAACATTCCGTCGTAATCCTTCTGAATTTAGGGGAAATAAAAATGAAGTTTCCTCTTAGAAAATATAAACGCACACATCTACCCACACATACACACACACACACACACACACGGTCCCTTTCAGTGCTAACTCCTACTCATTCTGTTTTCCCTTCCACCCCACCACGGTCTCTCACTGCTCTTGTTACCCCTCCTCTTACTATATATTTCTCTACTCCTTTCTTTCCTTCCAAACCTGTTTCTTACATCCCTCTCCCCCCGCACCAACACTTTCTTCCATCTTTCCCATAAATTTTCTCTCAGTGTCACTGTCTTGTTTTTATCATTCTCTTTTCACATGCCCTCTTTAATTTTTTTCTTATTCTTTCTTCCGCGTGCGCGCACACATACACTCATACAAACACATACTATATATATATATATACACGTACATACATCTGTACGTACACGCAAACAAACGTGCACACATAAGTACAGATATACACATGCCCATACATTACAGACACAAACACTTGCACACACACACACACACACACACACACACACACACACACACACACACACACACACACAACTATAAGGACCTTCCGTTCAAAATCAAACATAATGGAATTTTAAGCAAAACGCCAAAGTACAAAATCCCTACTGAGCCGTACTGCAGGATTCCAGCAGAGACCCCTAAAAAAACCGGATACTAAAATTAGACGCTCGCTAAATGATGATTTAAAACATAAATGTAATTAACAGAAAATGCCACGAAGACAAAGCTGCCCGGCCAAGATTGGCAAAAGTATTTGCAGCCTACATGCAGGGCAGTAGACAGATAGTGGGAGATAACTTGGAACCGCTCACTCAAAAGTTCGCCAAGCAACATAGCAGAGCAAACGTCGGCGTGTGATGTCTGGTCTGAGGAAAAGTCTTATCGACACTTCTCTTTCCTCCCGAAGAATTTTTTTTCAAAGAAAAATTGAGATTTCTTCAATGCTATTTATAGGAAAACTGCATTCCAAAGATCACAAACTTAAACCATTATATGCAAGCTAGTTTTGTCGAACTTTTTTTAATGTAAAGTTTCCGATAAACATATGTCAACTATTAGCCGCCCCTAGTCTTGATTCTTCATGTGTGTGCATGCTTGTGTACTTTTATTATTATTTTATTTATTATTCTTCTCTCAGACAGTAAATCATTTGTTTACAAAAATAATTTTAATCTTTTCTTTAAATATCTTTCATACAAACCTAAAAGGAGCACGACAGAAAGTTTTGTAGATATCCTCCTGTCTTCAAAATGCGAATGACGTTTATAGGAATTTCTATTTATAGACTGAGAATTTCTATTTATAGACTGAGAATTTCTATTTATAGACTGAGAATTTCTATTTATAGATTGAGAATTTCTATTTATAGACTGATAATTTCTATTTATTATTTAAAAGTTTCTATTTGTGACAAACATTTCCCACCCACCCCCTTGCTCTATTTGTCACTTATTTCTTTCATGTTTACTATCCATACCTGGATTTTATTTCTGAAATACGTTTTTTTTTTTTTTTTGTGGTAGTTGTGGAGCACTTGCTCGTATTGCCGACATTCATACATGTTTGAAGT
This sequence comes from Sinotaia quadrata, assembly GCA_028829895.1. Taxonomy (NCBI): domain Eukaryota; kingdom Metazoa; phylum Mollusca; class Gastropoda; order Architaenioglossa; family Viviparidae; genus Sinotaia; species Sinotaia quadrata. The sequence goes on from CM054184.1 coordinate 8,996,660, forward strand.
TGATGTCGCACACTGCACGTTGAGCACGCATGCAATGTGGAAAATAACAGGACCCTCTTAAAACAGATTATATTGGACATGGCCCGGAGTGCTATTGTAACTGAACGACACTGTTCGTCACTCCCAGTGAAATTCAAAAGTGTAAATTTCCTTGAATGTACGAAATCACCCCAAATCTTGATGTAAATAAACAGCTAACTAACTGCATAACGCAAGTTTTCCTTAGAAGTTCGCCAGTTAGAGTTAACTAATGGTTACATACTGGCCATAACTATAGCTAACCAATGGCTGTCTACTGACCAGCTGGAGCTGACCAATGGGGTGGGGAAATCAATGTTGAAGGAAATGATCCTTTTTCGCAATCACTGACTATGGAATCCCACACGCAGTAAGAGATGTCTTACACTCCCTTTGTGAAAAGGCCTCACCAACAACAAAGTTTTAAGTCTAAAAACGTAATTTTTATGTTTCTTTGCAGCTATACAGAATGTTAACTTTGTCTTTCTTTCAAGTGAGCGACAGTTTTCATATGTACCTTGTGTGCTGTTTTAATTATAAGATATTATTTTGTTCAGAGGAAATAATGTTGATAAATTTGTAATTAACGTGCTCGTGCTAGTCATTGTCAGAACTTTGTAGCGAGTCTGATTAATGAATCTGGATCTCTCTAGAGTAATGTTGATTCAGAGCCTTAACCTTGATACTATTGGCTATGACTTAGGGAATTTTCTGTTTTCGTTGCTTGGCCTGTAACTTCACTTTGTTGATGAGGCATAATTGTATCTTGAAAAAATATAAATGTAACTTTAATTTGTTAAAGATGGTGCAGATTTTGTGCTCACTGACTGAAATTATTGTTGCATTAGTTTATACGCTAAGGCATTCTCTCACACCCACTACAACCCACACACACACACACTACAACCACACACACACACACTACAACCACACACACTCTCTACACACGCAGGATCCCTTGTACATGAAATAAGGTTTGAAAAAGAAAAATCTCATAAAAATCTCATAAAAATCTCATTAAAAATCTCATAAAAAATCTCATAAAAATCTCATTTAAAATCTCATTAAAAATCTCATAAAAATCTCATTAAAATCTCATAAAAATCTCATTAAAAATCTCATTAAAATTTAATAAAAATTTCTTTAAAATCTCATTAAAATCTCATAAAAATCTCTGATAGTTTTGCCTGATATAATCTATACGATTCACACCAACAACTTTACACCTACAACTATTCACCTAAATTTACACTTACAGCTTTTACTTTGTTTAACTTCACACCTACAGTTCTTTGCTTAACTTCACACTTACAGTTCACCTAACTTTATCAGAGTAAAATCTGAACAGTAACATTTATGCAACAACAATAAGTGAATAACAAAAGCAGCCTCTTGTTACAGAAAAGCAGTTGAAGTTAAACAATATTTGTTTCAACAGTAGTTACTGAACATTACCAACATTACATTGAATTATAAATGTAATGAAATAAATTGCAAATATATTATTGTGACTAACTTAATTATACAATAACGACATATAATTTAAATGACGTAATCAAATAAAAGCAGCCCCTTATATAACAACTAAAATTAAACAAATGCATTTACAGTATAAAATGAAACAAATGCACTGCAGTTGGACCGCGCTGATCTATCTATCAACATTCATCTGTCAGTCTATTCGACTATCATTTCCAAATAGTTCAATAGTCATAAGAACCGCAGTAGATTCTCTGCAACTCGAGAATATAGAAATTCACTGACAGAGAAAGAAGCAAAACAAAACGAACAGTAACAAAAAATCTGCCTAATAAACGCATGACGCCTCTATCTACAAGCCTAACTGACAAACAGTCAAGCCAGCGGAAAAGTGTTTAAGCTGGAGGGCTTTATTCCGCCTTCAAGGAGAAAAAAAAAAAAGAAATAACGCCTGTATATTTATCGCGCAATTCACTCCCGAGTCTAAAACGCGGTCAGAATCAATCCTCCGTCACCCCAGTACGACACAACACGTCACACTTGCCACTTTGGCACCTGAAATACATTCGTTTCTTCGGTGTTGCAGACAAGCAGCTTGCCCCATTCCAGAGGTAATCAGGGCCATCTGCTTACAGTCGTAGTGATTAGTTTTCAACGTCTGAGATTCGCAGAAAGTAACCCGTGATGGTATGCTGAAAGTAAAAGTAGGCATGACCCCGACTATCTGCTGAGTGGCGAATGCAGACCTACCTCATGGAGGGGAGGGGTGACTGTTGGCGTGAGTGTGTTTTTGATGTGGACGATAAGAGAGGTGTTTTATAAAAAAAAGCGAGTCAGCTCTGTGTTACGTGTGAGGAACAATTCATGTACTGTAGACGTAAGCAATGACGTAGATTTCTTTCTCTCTCTCTCTCTCTCTATATATATATCTTTGCGCATGAGAATAGCTAAGGAAGTCACTTTTTAAAAAGGTACTAAGTCAGGCAAACTTGAATTTGAAAAAAAAAGTATATTTTTAACCCCCTTTCAATGTGCATCTCCTGTAAGTAAAATTGTGTATGTAGTATGGCATTTATTTGATTTTGAAATGGGATAACATAATGGTGAAAGTACATTTTCTTAGGAAATTTGAATTGAAGTATGGACTTATAATGACTTCACACTCTTTGATTCAGTCCCCCCCCCCCCCCCGACTTAGGCCTGTTTGCAGAATTGCCTATATTTTCATATAAATTCTACTGATTTAGAGTCATTTGTTTGTCAAGATATTTTAGCTGAAGCCCGCAATAAGCCCTTTAGAGTGAGATAAGGGGGATAACTTATTTTTGGTAAAACTTGATTTAGTACCTTTTGAAAGTAGCACGTGCCTGAGAACATCTAGTTACATACAGAAGCATGAATCAGCACGTCTGAGAAAATCTAGTCAAACACAGAAGAAGCATGATGATTTAGCATGTGTTCATATCACGTCTAATTACAGTGGGATATGAGTAGGTAGCTCATCGGAAATATTGATCTAAAATAGGTTCCACTTGTGACGCTTGGAAATCGTCCCTAATTGATTTGGACTTGGAACTGGCTAATATTCTTATTTACACTCTACAGTGACAGTAAGGGGGACCATCTGAATTGGTTAGTTCAGTCATGCTTGATTGACAGTCACCGGACCGAGAGCTCCCTGATCAGTCCTCTTATTTGTAATCGGGTAGAAGTTTGCTGCAAACCACCGTCTTTTGCCACCTTTTGCCACCGTCGGGCTAGAGACAGAGTGGGGAAGGGGGAAGACATGTCGGCTCTTTGTAGTAGGGTAGTTTCCGCGAGAGACAGTCAGGTATGGAGCAGGTGTAAAACAGGACAGATCGATGGTTCCGGCTGTCGGAAGTGAAATCTAATCATCCACAGAAATATACACTGCCATCTTGAAAATATAAACAGTTTAAATATCTAATAAAGTTTGGGAGTGGGGGTAATAATAAAAACAATTCCTTTTGTTTTGTTTTGCAAAAAAAATATAACACACACTAGATACACATTTCTTACTAACAATCAGTGACGTATTTTTTATAAGTTTTAACACACGAGTCAGTGACGTGTGGGACTAGCTAAAAGACTCGATGTGGCTTGATTACGTCATACATCGGATACAATGGACTGGGCTTTTAGATGCCAAACTTAGTCTGTGCACAATTAATTTAACAATACTGACGGGTCACATAACTATTCCGATAATTAGCATAAACAAAACACAATACTTCTGTTGACTCAGGATTAAGACACTTCAACGGATTTCCGATTTACTTGAGGACTTTTTTCTTATGCTTCTGAGCTCACGACATTACGCGTCTTATAAATGGGCGTGGCTCCTGGTAATACGTTAGGTTCACGCCTTGCCAGAGATCTAGATTTATTTCTGACGCTTTGGGAGCAATTGCGAGTCCGCTTGCCTACTCTGCGATTGCGTGCACAGCGCGTGCATATGAACACTTTCAAAATTCGAGCAAGTAATTACAATGTCACACACACACACACACTGACATTTACACGATGTGTGTGTGTGTGTGAGAGGGAGGGGGAGCAACCTGCGGTATGGCTTTCGGCCAATTGTGTTCGGTAAAGTGTAGGTGAACACACATCATTATTACTAATATTTCTGTGCACGAGATGAGGACTTCGCTTCCAGAGAGGATTAAATCCGTTTGGAGCGAAGACCAATAGGATATATGAGATTGATGGAATAGTTGGTGGCACTGGACAATTTATAAGCAGTAAAAGAAGCACGTTTCAAAGACTTCAACCCTTATAATACTTATCACTTAATTAAGACGTAGTTGTTTGCTCTTAAAACTTCCGTTGATATGACATTAATTACTAAATTTTCCTGATTATCTCCATTGAAAGTTATTTCTTGTATCCATATTTGACGTTTGCATCTATTTGTCACATTGTGTCTCAATGTGACAAGAGTCTGTGACGATTTACAAAATGTATGACTGAATATTGCATTTCTGTGTATTATATCTGTGTATTATACTCTAATAAGCATGTGTGACTGCATACCTGAGATTTACGAGGAACTGCATAAACTACTGGATAGGGAATGTTAAGCAGATGATTGTAATATTGACCTGTGCATACTGGCAAATGTAATCTCATTTTCATGAGTCATATAATAATTGGAGCAAAACCTACTCAACACTTCCGAAACATTTTTTCTTTTTAAACACTGCTAACAGTTCATGCATATTGCAGTGATTTTTCACGAGAAATTTGGGGTCAGTAAGCTACAGCGATATCCTGAAGTGGGGTGGTGCTTGATGTGTTTGAGTGGGGAAGTAATTTCTAACACTGCAATACTGCCGTTCAAAATGAAATTGATATAAGGTTCCGGCCTGGGAGGTAAATCTTTGTGTCTCTATTTTATATCTTCTGTCTTGCTTTTATGCCTCTGTATCTCAATGTGCCCTTCTCTTTTCATATGGTGTTCAAATTAAAAAAAACAAACAAACCCTTCTATCTCTCCCCTCCCCCCTTCCCTCGATATTGCCGAGTTGCTTTCCTTTACCTTCTCTCTCTCTTTTATCTCTCCTCTTATCTTTTTATCTAATCTCTTTATTTCTTTTAGCTCCTCTCTTGTTTCTTTAATCTCCTCTGTCATTTTATCTACCCTCTCTATTTTTACTTTTTTTCTTTTCCATTTTTTTTAAAACGCCAGTCATTAATTGATTTTCTATCTTTTAAAAGAAAAAAAAATCACATTCGCTTGTTCCTTTTATTTTTCTTCAGTTTTAGTTTCCTTCTCTCTCACTCCCTTTCCTTTATACAATCTGTCGTTTCTCTGTCCTTCATTTTCCCATCCATTTTTGGAGTTACCTTTCTCTTCTTTTATCTCATTCTATCTCTTTTTACCTTCTTGTTTCCCCCCTTTTTCCTTTATGATTCCCCCCCCCCATCTTTCTGACTGTCTGTGGGGTCTCTCTCTGTCTCTCCCTCCTTCCCTTACTCTCTCTCTCTCTCTCTCGCGCGCGCGCGCGCACTCCACTGCAAGTTAACAGCAGTGCAAGTGGGGATTTTTTTTTTTTAATCGTTCAGTGTTTTCAAAGCCCGGAAAAGTTGGCAAAACCGTCGAATGTCCTACGTTATGCACAACATAAGCATGCGAAGATTTCACGTGACTAATAATAATAATACGTACAGCAGACACGTGACTGACAACAATGTGTAGTGGCTGTTGTTTACAGTCTCATTTACGTACTTCCATTTCGGGCAATAATGTTCTGTCTGCGTAGTTGTCTGTTATTTTTTTTTTTTAATGCAAGTATCTGGATTATGGCAGATTTTTTTTAAAAACCAGGAATCCAATTTTTTAACAAAGTTCCTGGCTGCTTTTGTCGATTCACTCTTTTCTTTCTTGCACTGTTAAACTGAGTTTCAAAGCTTTATTAACTTTTTTTTTTTTAAGTTTCCGTTTCGACATGGATCCTAAAATCAAAATACCTTCTTCCTCTACTCCGAGTAACAGATTTAAAAAAACAATGTCAACGGCATCAACATTTTATCAACTTTGTTGCCAACGTTCAAAGTCTAGACAACATAGCTCTTTTACATCACCGCCAAATCGGCAACTTAAAGATGTCTAGAACACCCTTTACGTGAAATTAAATTTTAAAAAATCAACTGAAAACAACGTAACCTAAAGAAGCTGGGGATCTATTTCTTGAATTTAAATAGGAAAGAAATTGTCAAACAAGTAATGAGTTAAATTTCTTAATACCAACGAAAAGTAGATTTAAAAAAAATAAATTCTGGCAATTTGGATATTTTCTATAAGAGTAGTAATAAAACTAAAATTTAACACTAATACTTCCACTTAGAAATTTTAAGTAAAATGCGTATAAATTTTGAATTGTTGTTGTTACTTTATTTTAATTTTTTCAAGATTCGTCAAAATTCTCATCAATTTATTGGTGAAGAGTTCTACTCCCTGCAAAGGCCTTCTGCTTACATTCGAAACTGTGGGAGTCAAGCACACTTCAAAATGAATTATTTTCTATTGCCTCCCCTGTTTATGTGAAATAAACACTAATCAATCTCTGCCAGAGAACCTCTCGGGAGTGGAAATAATGCAAAAGCCTAAGAGAAAAAGTCGAGAGGAGCCTAGTCAAAGGACACACACACACTTTGCTAGTAAAAAAAAACCATTTAAAATAAATAATGAAAATAGAAACAATAAAGAGTGATAGTCACATGAAAAGAAAAAAAAAACTTGCGGTTGAGTTTGCAAACATAATTTTTAAAGAAGAGGAAAACGTTTACGTCTGCACACCACGTTAACGTTCTGTAGATTTTGTGCTGGCTCTGTGGGGAGGGGCACATTTAACGTTCTGTAGATTTTGTGCTGGCTCTGGGGGGGGGGGGGACATTTAACGTTCTGTAGATTTTGTGCTGGCTCTGTGGGGAGGGGCACATTTAACGTTCTGTAGATTTTGTGCTGGCTCTGTGGGGAGGGGCACGTTTAACGTTCTGTAGATTTTGTGCTGGCTATATGGGGAGGGGCACATTTAACGTTCTGTAGATTTTGTGCTGGCTATATGGGGAGGGGCACATTTAACGTTCTGTAGATTTTGTGCTGGCTCGGGGGGGGGGGGCACATTTAACGTTCTGTAGATTTTGTGCTGGCTATATGGGGAGGGGCACATTTAACGTTCTGTAGATTTTGTGCTGGCTATATGGGGAGGGGCACATTTAACGTTCTGTAGATTTTGTGCTGGCTCTGTGGGGAGGGGCACATTTAACGTTCTGAAGATTTTGTGCTGGCTCTGTGGGGAGGGGCACATTTAACGTTCTGTAGATTTTGTGCTGGCTCTGTGGGGAGGGGCACATTTAACGTTCTGTAGATTTTGTGCTGGCTATGTGGGGAGGGGCACATTTAACGTTCTGTAGATTTTGTGCTGGCTCTGTGGGGAGGGGGGTGCATGGGGGAATTGCTTCTCGAGTTTTTCAGCAATTCAACCAACCGTCCAAATTGCCCTTCCAGGTCCTGAAGTAAACACACTGATTTTACTGTCCATTTCAGGTTCCTACCCACCCCCCAACTAAATTAAAAAGTCAACTAACCCAAACGGTAAAATAAACATTAGTGACTTTCGGGGAGAGGACAAGCTCCAACCTTCTACAAGCACCATGGCAACTCTTTCTTGTATTCCGAGCGTTCCTTCTCAAATATTTGTCATCCTACTTTCAACATTTTCTCGGCGTGTATTTGTTCTGTGGGGTTCTGCGTGACGAAACAAGGGGAAGAGAGGAAAGTATGGGAAAATGATAATAGAAAAAAAATTCTGAATCACACATTTCAAAGTTAGCAAGCAAAACACTGGAAAAGAAAGACAACCGGTGTGAGATTGTAATGCCATGCTACATGTAGTATGAAGCAGGATATGCAAATCTGTATATTTATAGTAATAATGTTTTAAAACTCTGGCATTGGAAAATAATGTTCAATTTATGCACCAAAAAAGTATCAGATGTCGAAATCCCAAAGATAATGTCTGCTGTCTCTAGATCCGACAGATTTACGCAGCACGTGAATAATCTATCCAATCAGAAATGACTTCAGACCATAACATATTACTTTGCCGCTCACTTTGTATTAGAAAAATGAAGTTACTGAATGTTTATCCTTCTTCGTCTTCTCGGCAATAATAATATTGATATAATTCGAAAGCAAACGTTCATTTAAAGTCGGTGGACAACTCTTGAAGCAACTTCATGTCACCGTTTTATCAAATTCTTCATTGTAAAACAAAATACGAGTAGAAACCAAGAATACTACCATACAAGAATACTACCTTACAAGAATACTACCATACAAGAATACTACCATACAAGAATACTACCTTATAAGAATACTACCATATAAGAATACTACCTTACAAGGGCAAAGAATCAAATATAGAGCGATGATGCATTTCTTAAAAAAAAAAAAAAAAAAAGACCCTAAAACAGCGAACATGATCAAGATCACACTGATGGATTTATTTCTCTTCACGTTAACTTCCAACCTTTGTAGAGTTTGTGAAAGATGAGCTCTATCCAGTCTCTGCAGGCAAGGGCGGCAACTCTTGTGAGAAATTGTAAGCAGGGCCGTACGCCGACGTTCACCAACGGCGTGTTTAATTGAGCGCAACATTAGCTGCTCCGGCCGTTTCACATCACCAACCTCACGTGACCCTGCTTAGTTAGCATTTACGTCTAATTTATAATGCTAAGCACGTGGCCAGTCTGTAGCCGTGGCAGACCCGCCGGTTCAACTTGTTCACTGAGGTTGCAAGCACACGAACTAGTGAATAACATGTATACATTAACAGGTCTGTGGTAGGTATATGTATCTCCCTTCCTCTTCCTATAAAATCCCAACTGGCGTGTGTGTGTGCGTGTGTGTGTGTGTGTGTGTGTGTGTGTGTGTGTGTGTTCTTTCATAAGACCATATTTATTAAAAGTTTAGCAACAGTCTTGTCATTCGTTTTAGCTTTTTTACCAAAAGTTTTAAGTGAAAGTAATCTACTACATCTTCCAATGGAACGTGTTTTCTTTCGAAAAAATGGGTCTCTTAAGCAGAACAGTGTTTACTGATTAATTATTAGAGATTATGGTTAATTACGCTTGTTTCATAAACAGTATCAACGTTGACCGATAAATTATTAGAGATTATCATTATAACGGTTTGCAAGACCCCAATGAGCTGATATAATGCGTCATTATCTTCAGTGCACAATAACAGGGGTCGAAAGGTCAGGATTATTCGTCTCCCTCTTGTATTATAATGCACTGGAAAAAGAAAACAGAGAGTGGTGGGAGGGGTGGGGGCAAAGATCTTTGACTACACTGAAATACTTTCGCATTTGCCGTTAGTAAGTTACGCTGACAATACAGGTAACTGCGTTACGCCTCGAACGACCGGAAGGAGGTGCTGGGTGGAAACAAGGGAAGAGAACTCAAGTGAGCTAATGGGAGTTCGCTGTAAGTGCTTGGCCATCAATTTAGTATGCGTTGTCAATTACTCCAATTCGTGCAATAAACAAAAAAAAAAAAAGAAAAACCCCACAAAGTTTCAAAACACAAGTGTACAATGTCCTACAACCCACTTCTTCCAGTTCCTATAACAACTCTACAAGCGTATCAAATCCCATAACGTATGTCATAAGTGCCATTACACAGGTGTATAGGATTCCATAAGCTGTTACAAGTGCCATTACACAGGTGTATAGGATTCCATAAGCTGTTACAAGTGCCATTACACAGGTGTATAGGATTCCATAAGCTGTTACAAGTGCCATTACACAGGTGTATAGGATTCCATAAGCTGTTACAAGTGCCATTACACAGGTGTATAGGGTTCCATAAGCTGTTACAAGTGCCATTACACAGGTGTATAGGGTTCCATAAGCTGTTACAAGTGCCATTACACAGGTGTATAGGGTTCCATAAGCTGTTACAAGTGCCATTACACAGGTGTATAGGGTTCCATAAGCTGTTACAAGTGCCATTACACAGGTGTATAGGGTTCCATAAGCTGTTACAAGTGCCATTACACAGGTGTATAGGATTCCATAAGCGCAATGTTTCCAATCTTGAATAATGTGTTCTAAGGCCATTAACACAATTGTATGAATTCTCAAAACTCAAACGCCCCAATTCAGGAGTTCCATATCCCATGGCACAACGCTTGTTGGAACTCCATAATTGTTCCAAATTGCATGACCACGCAGACAGTACAAACAGAAAAGGTATTCTTAAATTAAATATGCACTAAATGCCCTCAACATACTTAATAATAATATGCAAAATAATAAAACATAATTTAAGTTTTACTTTAAATTACACAAACATTATAATGTGATATTCTCTGTTTATTGTTATAGATATTGAATTATTTAATAATTCTATTAAAAAATATAGCAGGGAAATAATTTTGTCACAATATATATAACTCATGCTAGGTAACCCAATTCAGACGTTAAAAGAGAATGGAGCACAATGTTGGTGGTTGCAAAGGAAGTGAGTCTAAATATCATGACAAGCCCCCAGGACTGAGTTCAAAAACAAACAAATCAATACAGAAACTCCTGCAGGTTTGTGGGAAGAAAGTCACATGACTTGCTACCTTTGCAGGAAGCAAAAAATAGTAAACGAATGCCTTTGCAGCGTTGCAATGTACACTTCCCGTCCATAAAATAAATCAAGTGATCTCCCTTAGGGAGAGGTGTATAACTGTGCGCCATAGCGATAACAGCTGTGAAAACTGGGTTCAGCCTCTAGCAGAGGTGTGAAGGGATTCGAAATAGACCTGCAGCAGTAAAGTTGTGCTGAGGAAATTTCAATTTATTTATTGTTTATGGTTGACAGTTTAAAGACAAGCTGAGAGTTTTCATATAATTTTTTTTTAATCCATTGTGTGGGTGATTTCATTGGGATATTTTTAATCATCACCAATGATCGATATATGGGTAAGTTAAGACAACTCTCATCGCTGAAGATAATGCAGATATTATATCGGATGATAATCATCATACTATCTAGAAAGACAGGCAATGTCCTCGGCTTCCACAGCATAAAAGGATTACAGAATGGTACAAAAATTTCATACTATAGCTCTGATGTAAGAAAAATTACAGCAGTTTATTGCATTTGTGTGTATGTGTGTGTGTGTGTGTGTGTGTGTGTGTGTGGTGTGTGTGTGTGTGGTGTGTGTGTGTGTGTGTGTGTGTGTGTTTGTGTGTGTGTGTGTGATTTATTACTCGTGATATGTCAGAACTTTTGTAGAGAGACTGAAAATCAAATACTGTTTCAGTCAAAGTGTACAGTGTATGTTCTAGATGAAATACAGACAGTTTGAAGAAAGTCAAAATTATATATTGTTGGAATATGTTAGAGTTAGAAGGTTTTGTGAATGTCACACACACACACACACACACACACACACACACACACACACACAAACAAACACCCGACTTCTTGTATTAGGCACACTCCCTGAATACAAGAAAAGGGAGGAAGGCTCCACGGGAATCATTAAAAAACTCAGAACATCAAGAAGATGAAAGGTTTTCATGCAATTCCCGTGGAGGAAAAAGATTATCGAAACAACAACAAAATATTAGGCAGATAATCCTTACAAACCCCCACTGGAAACAAAATATGTGTGTATATATCCAAAAAATGTGTGTGTGTGTGTGTGTGTGTGTATGTGTGTGTGTGTGTGTGTGTGTGTGAGTGTGTGAGTGAGAGAGAGAGAGTATTAAATACGTCTTTAAAGAAAACAAGGTTCAACCCGCTACAGAAAAATAATATGGATTTAGAACATTTCTGAGGTAACTACCACTTTTTAAAATATCTATATTTTTATTTTAATCATTTTTAATATTTGCAGCTGTTTCTGTTCGTTGCTTTTCAAATTTGTAGCTTAATAGTTTCTGCAACATGTTTTTCAACCTGTTGAATGTAAATGTAACAGTTTTGTAGGTATTTTAAGTATAAAATTAATGTCTATATTATCAATAACATTTTTCCACTGATTATTATTAAATATCTATAACAGTGATTCCCACTACTGATGCTTTTAATTTAGGACTGTTCTTTACAAACTGAAGTTAAAACTTTGTTAATCAGAATAGGTGTGTAGCAGTGATGTAAAGCAAATAGGGTCCCTGAACTAATCATCAAATGCTAAGTGTACTGCTACTGAAGAAATTGTGCTGTTCCAAGTTATAAAGCACGAGAAATTAAAGTGTTACAAGCTACATAAACAAGCAATTGTAATACAAGAAACCATTATTTTAATGAATTAACTGAACATCCAGTGGGCACAAACTTTGAAAGAACTATTTTATACATTTGATAAAATAAATTAAGTTTTCCTCATCATGTTCTGTAGTGTGCGTGTATGTGCGTGCGAGTGAATGCGTTTGAGTGTATGCATGTCTGAAATATAATTATTTAATGATTGGTCGACAGTAACGTGTAAATTCGTGAAAATAAACATTAATTGTATTTAGTAACACTATCAAATGCTGCCGTATTTATTTCAACAATTTCTAAAAGTTGTACTATCACTTATCGACGATTTTCACGAACCCCTCCAAAAAAAGAAAACTTAAGCAACAAAAATATCCAAGACGACCCACTCACCCCCATCCCCAGATTGTGACCTGGAACGCAAAATGAAAGATCCCCCAATAAACAACTGTTGCCAAAATAAATAACACAACATTGCTTTGGCCAAAATAATTATTGCTTCTGTGCTTCTGAATCAAGAACTACAGATCTACGAGATCACACTGACGGTTAACCGAGTCTATCAACTAATTTTCATGGCTTAAAGTGATTGCCCGGCTGTACATCATAACTAACTTAAAGGAAACTTGTAAGAGTAAAGAAAAGCTCGCGCGTTCAGGTAAATAAGCTTACGTTCAGGTAAATAAGGGAGATAAATATATATATATAAATTTTTAAAAATCTCAGAAAATATATATTGGAATAACCTGAATTTTACGAACGCAAACTGATTTTCTTTTCTTTACTATTTAAATAATTTTTTTAAAAAGATAATTTAAAGGTAAGATTTTAATGCAAAATCGGATTTAAGAATTTTCATTTTTTTAAAAATGGAAATTTTGGACGCATGTCAGAAATTGACATTCCCCCACCCACCCCCAAAGAAGGAAGGAAACAAAAGGGAATTCCGCTAAAATACTGTTAACAGTACTATACAATTATTTTTATTTTTAAAAATATGAATAATTAAATCTCCAAAACTTCAGCATTTCCAATTCTTTTAGCGAAAACTCATAAAATTATGTTGTTAGTGTACGTAGGACAAGCAAAGAACTATTTTCGTGTGCGCAATGGGAGATACGTACGATGAGTGATTTAACAGCAACGGTTAATTACGCTTATTAAAATCAATAATAAAATATAATAACTCACAGCAGACATCAGGCTAAGTAGTTAATATTTATCGTTAAACGCTCTAATGAAAGGAGGGGGGGGAATAGATTCGTGAATAGATTAACCTGAAAAGCTCATTAATTTTGCGCTATGTTTTGGCTGCGCAGTTCGTAATCAAGTGAAATTCCGCCAAGGAAAACCATCAGCGGCGATGTCTAGCACTCAGGTAACCATAGCAACCGCAATCAACTAGTGGCTTCCTCCCCAACTCTACCCTCCCCCCCCCCCCATCTCATGAACTTGACAAGGGGCGGAGATTCTGAGGATAGCAACCGTTCTCGTTTCCTGTTACGTGACTGAAATTTCAAAAACGGCTCAGCATGAACACTCTCGTAATATTTCTTAAGTCACGATTCATAGTTATCAGGAATCAGAAACATTAAAAAATACCACAGAACAAAATTTCAAAGCACACGTACACGTTTCACATTTAGGCCTATGCACGCTTCAAACGACTGTCGGAAACAAACTGCAATGTCAGCAGTTTTAGTAGGAGTGAATGTACCGCCACGCTGGAGATAAAAACAAAATAAATAAACAACCCCTGACAACTCATTTTAAAATCGCTACGACAAGCACGTATGTCATTACAACGCAATGACAAACTGGGATGACAAAAAATTAATTAGTTTAGAATATGCAGCCCGCAGGACACAGGTTCAGCTCATATGTTTCCATCCATTAACTGTCCTGGGCTGCTTTCATCAGGAATCTTGCCTGCTGGGATGGGAATGGCAGGTACTGCCGTGCTGGGATGTGAATGACAGGTATCGCGTGCTGGGATCGAAATGACATACCGCGTGCTGGGATCAGAATGACACATTGCGTGCTGGGATCGGAATGACAGACATCATGTGCTTGGATAGGATATTAGGCGTATATCAGAATTAGTGACTTGCATGATTAACAAATCAACTACTTTTGCTAATATCAATTTGGGAACAACTACCAAGGAGTCGGGCTGTGAATGGCGCTGAACTACTGGTACTAATCCCATACATGAACTGATTCGCAGTCTGTTGTACACGCAGTTTTACAAGAAATAATGGCTCACGCTAAGGAGTTACCGTTCAGTGGTGCCAATTCTCCCACACGCTGTTTCAATATCAGCGAGAAGAAGCTTACAATTCATGACGTCATTGAATCGAAAAGAGCCTTTATCTCATGTCAATGACATCATTTAATTTCAGAAATCTATTCCGATGTACACTGTAAACCGATGGTCTCCCCTGTTAAAAGAAAACTATACTGCATTAGGTCTGTTGAAGTGATAATAACTAAATAAGTGTGTGCAAGGCCACGCCAATGAATATAGTCGATTTAGTGCCACACAATTTCAAAGGTCACTCTCTCAAATTCATGCCAAGAAGTTAAGCCCAGTATGAACTTAATTAACCCTTGTAGTAATAATATCTACTTCTTATTTTTAAAGTGTGTTCTGTTTAATATTATTACATGACTTGAGTACGTTCTGCTTTTATTCTCGCCTTTCCCAAATGCACTAACAGTAACACTGACCAATCAAACGAGACTTAGGAAAAGGAGATATATTTATAGTTTCACCACTCACCGTCGCAAAGCTGCACACACAACTCTGAAACAATAATCATTCTCTGCAGGCTACAGCCTTCGGCAATAACCTTTGACACTGATCCGCCAGCACGTCAACAAGGTCAGTCAGGTTGAAGGCCGAACGTCGCATTGCTCTTCATGCACTGCACCGCCGGCAAGTCCGAGAGAAAATATACAAATAAAATTTTCTTCGTGGATATTCCACGGAGACGCATTAAAAATATTCGTTTCCATGCGGTCGTCATGGTGATTCAATAATAAACCCCTTCCTACCAGCCTGCTATGATTTTTAAAATTACTTTTAAAATCCCTATAGGGTTCTATAGTGCCTTGTTTTTCATTCACTATTTGTTATTGCCAGGAATGGGACGGAGTTATCGACCTTCAGATTATCTGCTATTTATTGATTATTAGATTGTATAGAATATTTGACAAGAATGTTAGTTACTAACTGTATTGATGAACAGCAACACGTATCTCTCACCCCACATCTATGAAGAGCAACATGCATCTCTCACCCCACATCAATGGAGAGCAACATGTATCTCTCACCCCACATCAATGGAGAGCAACATGTATCCCGCACCCCGCATTGATGGAGAGCAACACGTATCCCTCACCCCACATCAATGGAGAGCAACATATATCTCTCATCCCACATCGATGGAAAGCAACATTTGTATCCCTCACCCTACATCGATGGAGAGCAACATGTATCTCTCACCCCACATCGATGGAGAGCAACATGTATCCCTCACCCCACATCAATGGAGAGCAACATGTACCCCGCATCAATGAAGACCTCGCAGACATTCCTATACTAATATTAGGTGAAGTACGTGTCTAAATTTCAACTCCTTTTACTAATTCGGTAGAACTTTCATTTTAAAAAAAAATATTAATTTTTGTTGAAAATCGTAGTGGGGTGCGGGTGGGGGGAAGCGGAATAGCCCATAGATTTATTTTGTTTTCACTGTCTTCATGGCGCTGTAATTTATAGGAGAACATTCTTGTATGTACCTGGCATCTTACCTATAATAGGAATAATCTGCACTGACCTCTAACCGAAGTTACAAGTTGGAAGTTGGCACACCCTTAAGTGTGTGTGTGTGTGTGGAGGGGGGGGGGGGCAAAGGAAGCGTAAAAGCACGACACCTTTCTACTTCAAAGAGCGATATAAAATTCTACTGCCATAACAATACCTGACAGGCAAGCAATCAACAAGCAATCCCTGCGAATACAAACTATGAAGTACTGCCTTACCAACAACAAAAAAGTGTATTTGATGTGGCAGCTGACTGCCCCCCCCCCCCCCAACCCACCCCGCAGAAAAACATACAAAAAAAAAAAACCAACAAGAAACAAAGCAATCAACAAAACAACCACAAATTACATAATTAAAAATCCTCCCCTCTCCCACACACACTCCCCAAAACTTTCACGTGAGGAATGAAAACGTGCATCCAAGGGGAATAACAAACACCAGATCCGGTGAAAATCCCGAAGTGGGGCTGTCTGTCAAAACATTTTCACAACCCTCCCACACCCTATGGTAAGTTTTAAGGTAAATAACATTCACCTATTTATCCAACATATACCACCCCTCTCCCGATGTATTTTTATTTAGTAATTGTAAGAATTCTCAAGAGGGCTGGATCGGACTTTTGGTTGGTTGGATGACTTTCTCTGCTGACGTTCCTCAATCAATCAATCAATCAATCAATCAATCAAGTTTAAATATCGCTGCAGGGTTTCTTGAAAGACAACTCCAAAAATGTCTAAAACAAGAGAGGGAATTGGCAGCACGGGAAAGAAAGACGCAATAGAAATAACAACCACCAAAGAGGAGAGATGTCTACTCTCGGCTAATTAGAATTCTGCATACTTGAATATCTAACCGAACGCGGCAGATGAACCAGGAGCGTAGAAACTGCACAAACTCACAAACTAGATCGAACACCTAATTACAATTCAAACACCTGGACTTTGAGAGATCTCCATCTGAAGCAACTTGTAAATCATTCCAGATCAGTTCTTATAAATTCAAATAAATGTAGATCTCTGAACTAAAGCTTGACTTAGCTGCTACCTAGCTCCACACATCCTCCCCATTTATGGCTCTTGAGACACCCTCCAAACAAGCAAGAAACGTAAATAGGACTAGAACGTCTTTAATAAGGCAGTCGTGCACAACTGTTTTATACAGTTACGTAAATAGGAAATGTTCGATGAAAAAAGACTGTAATGCATTAACTGCTCTATAGAATTATATAGGCCTATCGAACGTTTGAGGAAAAAGTACTGTCACGCACTGCTCTATAGAATTATATAGGCCTATCGAACGTTCGAGGTAAAAGTACGTACTGTCACGCACTGCTCTATAGAATTATATAGGCCTATTGAACGTTTGAGGAAAAAGTACTGTCACGCACTGCTCTATAGAATTATATAGGCTTATCGAACGTTCGAGGAAAAAGTACTGTCACGCACTGCTCTATAGAATTATATAGGCCTATCGAACGTTCGAGGAAAAAGTACGTACTGTCACGCACTGCTCTATAGAATAATATAGGCTTATCGAACGTTCGAGGAAAAAGTACTGTCACGCACTGCT
Source organism: Sinotaia quadrata (assembly GCA_028829895.1). Classification (NCBI taxonomy): domain Eukaryota; kingdom Metazoa; phylum Mollusca; class Gastropoda; order Architaenioglossa; family Viviparidae; genus Sinotaia; species Sinotaia quadrata. The sequence continues at coordinate 9,014,346 of CM054184.1, forward strand.
CTATAGAATTATATAGGCCTATCGAACGTTCGAGGAAAAAGTACTGACACGCACTAACTGCTCTATAGAATTATACCATGAGCGTACGAAGAAAATTATTTTGCCATTACAATAACTGCTCTATAGAATTATGTAACGAGCTTTATGTGAAATGCATGATTTGTGACGAAAGCAATGCATCGATTTGGAAACGAAGCCGTGATTATAGTAGGTCTAACCATATCAAGTAAGCTTCAGTCACGAAATGGCCGTGATTATAGTACGTCTAACCATATCAAGTAAGCTTCAGTCACGAAATGGCCGGTTTCACATAAAACAGACAAGCAAAATATTCGCAAGAAAACTACCAATCGCATCCACAGAGCACGCGTTTAACAATGAACAAAGAAGAAAAATCACACATGTACACGTTGGATACAGATGAGATTGAGAAAGGCAAAAAAAAAACCCCCAACACATCACTGAAAAGAACTGCCTAAAACGGATGACAGTTATGATACATCAACGGGCATATACAAAAACGAAATGTACTCACCAGCCAAGTACAAGCGCGGACTAATGGCGGTTTGAACGTACGACCCTTAGGTGCAAACCAATCGATCTGGCGAATATCCGTTGTGTCTGGTCAGTAACCGCTACTCAAGATCATCACTCGCGCAGCACCGTACGCACTCAAATGACGCCGGCACCAGCTAACAGATTTCGGTGGCGTCTGCTCCAATCGGCATTTACCTGCTAAATTAAAAGCCAGCAGAGCTGTTATACTCATCTACGAAAAAAAGCTCCCACAACACGCGTGCGATCAGTCTGTTAGTGTTTGTTATTCTGGCACTCTTAGATTCCAATTCTCCTGGAACGAGCCTACCGAAGTACCAGTTTACATTGAGTTTCCTCCCCTGAGTCCTCCGTCTACAAACCGCTGCAAATAGTGGACTGAAACATTGCGGTTTCGGTGTAAGGGGCAGAGCACTTACATCTACAGAATACCAACGCTGTGCGTCGCTTCTCTCCCTCTATCTACACTGTGGGCGGCGTTCAAAAGCAGGATATGTGATCATGTCTCAAAACAGAGCGAACACGATTCTATATCTAGTCAAAATGTTTATTTTTAATTTGCCTATCTTATTCTATTTCAGGAGAGAAAAAAAGACCGCTGGCTGGCTGAACACGGGACACTGCCAAGCAACTCTTACGCTCAGTTTAACAGTTGCAAATTTTAATCAAATCTGAATTCGTGCTATAATCTCGCTTGCTTAAATAACACAATAACCTTGACAGAGACGGACGCGTTTTAGCCCCACCCATATATATATATATATGCGTGCGAATAAGTGTATATAAATACAAAAATCATAGTACTATTCTTCTTAGCTTTGGCTGGCAAATTCGGGATTAACATTTAATAACGAGACTGAATAATGATTGGTCAAAGGCTGGAAAAACTCAAATGGATGCTAGCATTTAATGGGGGGAGGGGGGAGAAGAATTAGTGACAGTGCAGGAGGATAGATAGATAGATAAATAGATAGATAGACAGATAGATAGATAAATAGATAGATTGATTGATAGATAGATAGAGTGTATGTAGGAGAATTCTATAGTTCTTTTTTTAAAAAAACAAAACGAGCTTGCTTAAGAAACACAATTTCAAGACGAGACACTGACCTAACTCCACACAGTTTCCCCAACACCAGATAGCCGCCCTTAGGGGTCGCAACAAGAGGGAATACATTGTCCAATTTGAACAGGTTGCAGCACTCGCGACATGATTCGCGCATCGCCCGCTAGGCGGCGTGGTGTTCGAGCTCGTGCCACTGAACAAACCACGCCAGATTTACATACGGTATTTCGTATGCTCTCCCTTTTCACCACCACCACCCCCAACCTCTACCCTCTTTGTTTCCTTTTCTTTCTGTCTTTTTAAGAGTGATGCATTGAGACGACTCGAGTTGGGAAACAATCGCTGGAGGATTCTAGAAATCTGGAATTGGAAGAATGAGGTGCACATTTCTTGGAATTCCTTGCGGCTGACAGTGTCGATGACTGGACGTGCTATTCAAGAAAAGATTTAGTCTTGTATTTAATGTTTAAAAAAAAAAAAGTGAGTGCCTTTACCAAGTGTGAATGAGGGAGGTGATTAAGGCAAACTCCGGTGTTTGTGTGCGCGCGCACATATTCCTTTGGACAGGTTGTTCTGCAGGGCAAGTAGTTGGGTTCTATGTGGGTGGATAAAATATAAAACCTGCCTTCTATATCTGGCGTGTAAATGGTTAATACTTCGTTGGCATTTATTCACACAGACTTAGAAGAACACTTGGACAGAACAAGGGTAATCAAGTTAAACAGCAGAGACAATACAAATCGGGTTGAACTTGACTAAAAGAGGGCGATTAGTAAACAAGGACGAATTATCGTGAATTAAAACAAGGTCATATAGTTGAACATTCTAGTACAGCCTTCTGTCATTGAAAAGTTGTCTAAACCCTAAGGTTTTGTAATAGATTCATTCATAAATGTACCCTAGGGATCGACATAGTACAGCTTACTGTCATTGAAAAGTTGTCTAAACCCTAAGATTTTGTAATAGATTCATTCATAAATGTACCTTTTGGATCGACATTTAAAATCTTACTGCTTGAAATGTCTTTAGTTTTCTTGTTCAAATACGGGTGTGCACCCCATTTAAGCCACAAATATATTTCCCACAAAACATCGACTCATCTTCCTCTGAAATTTGTTAGAAATCTCTTATACTTGCAAGATATACTTTTTTTTCCAAAAAGTAATTAAACTAGCAATGGCTTGTAACCGCACACTTATAAGTCATTATTCATGAACGAACATTATTTTGTATAATACATTTAATTATCTGTCTATCTAGCTAATTATCTGTCTCTCTAGCTAATTATATGTTTAAGTTGTCAGTGAAAGAGCCGAGGGGAAGCAACTCAGTTAACGTTTTGAATGTAGGTTACAGCTAAAAATAACAATGACTTATTAAAACACCTTGCGAACGTACAGATAGCTATCATAACAAAATGGCCAAAAATTTTTTGCTATGTGTGTGTGTGAAGTGATGTGATGTGATGCGTGAAGGCATAGGCCTACCACATACAGATCGTTGTTTATATATATTTTTTTTTTTTAAAGTCAAAATGATCGAAAGTAACATTCTTAGCTGAACAATTAAGTTTGAACTGCATTTAGTTATCTTTACACGTTTTCAAATAGTCTGGCGTGTAGGCAAACTTAACTTCAACAAACAAGAGAGTCGACAACAACGCCTTTGCTGGTGCTGTTAGTACAAGCAATTTTTTAAATTGTACTGTTGGTTAGCAATAATGATAATAGTTTTAAAGCGTTTGGAAATTGGTTTCCCTTTCTTTTAGTCGATTTGAATTGGTATCCGTATTTGACCGCCATTTTCAAAACAGTATTCCATTGACATATATCTCAATATGGTTTTATTTCTTTATACGTTATATTATGTATAAAAATGAAAATAAAAAATGTTGCTCTCCATTTCTTTAGTTAAGCATGTGTATTGGGAAAGTGGAGACCTAGGTCAAATACCGAAATGGAAAGCAAATCAGTCGTTTTAAATTCTCTTGGGCATAATGTATCATCAAACTATTTACATGTATTTAGGTTTCAGATGCCAACATCTGCAGCCAAGAATTAAGGTTCTTGGTATTAGAAGTCAATATTTGCAGCCAAGAATTAAGGTTCTTGGTATTAGAAGTCAATATTTGCAGCCAAGAATTAAGGTTCTTGGTATTAGAAGTCAATATTTGCAGCCAAGAATCAAGGTTCTTGGTATTAGATGTCAATATTTGCAGCCAAGAATCAGGGTCTTGTTTTTAGAAGTCAATATCTGCAGCCATGAAATTAAGGTTCTTGGTTTTAGAAGTCAATGACTTCGGTCAAAATGAAGGATTTTGGATTTTAGAAGTTAAATGCTGCAACAAAGAACCAAAGTTCTTGATTTTAGAGGTCAAATAAAGAATCAATATTTTTACTTTAAATAACAATCATTGAGGTTAAGAATCGTGATTATCAATACATTTGATATTCGCGAAACGAAACCAACCATCCGGACAAACATCAACGAGTGTGGAACATGTTCTGAAGTCGAAAAGACACTTACGGCATTTAAAAATACTAAAAAGGAATTCGAGCAATTAGGATACTCAATTCCTGGAGGAATTTTGCAGATACTAGATTGTTTGTGCCCGTGAACCAGCATGGTGACGTATAAACCCTTGATAACTACCACTTATGAAGTGTTTGGTGACGTATAAATCTTTGATCACTACCACTTATGAATTGTTGGTGACGTATAAACCCTTGATCACTATCACTTATGAATTGTTGGTGACGTATAAACCCTTGATCACTATCACTTATGAATTATTGGTGACGTATAAACCCTTGATAACTACCACTTATGAAGTGTTTGGTGACGTATAAATCCTCGATCACTACCACTTATGAATTGTTTTGGTGACGTATAAACCCTTGATCACTACCACTTATGAATTGTTGGTGACGTATAAACCCTTGATCACTACCACTTATGAATTATTGGTGACGTATAAACCCTTGATAACTACCACTTATGAAGTGTTTGGTGACGTATAAATCCTCGATCACTACCACTTATGAATTGTTGGTGACGTATAAACCCTTGATCACTATCACTTAATGAAGTGTTGGTGTGTATAAACAACAATGGTGTGGCCCAAGGGTTAAAGTATTCATGGAAGCTATGAGCTCCAAATCCGTTAATAGTACTTACAACAGGACTGATTAGACCTAGAGTCCTTTTAAGTTGACAAATCGAGACTGTTTTAAAGGTGCTATTAATATAAACATTCGCAAAGTTATAAAGCTTTGTTATACACTGCAAAAAGCATATTAATGAAATAGTAAGTGGAAGATGCCAGCAGATCACTGACTCCTCCTTTCCATCAAATCCCGACAACTCTTGCTGATCTGATGTGTCTCAGAAATGGGCAGGCAGACGACAGATCGAAAAAAATGTCAGGGCAAATTGAAGAACAATTATCTGAGTTTGGTACTGCCCCCCCCCCCCCAACCCGCATCCTCACCCCGCCACACACACAGTGCCTAAGGCAGGATTCGGACTGAGCGCACGAAGAAAGCATTTGCTCCCGCATACCTGGCAGGTACGCGCTGACTAAGTCTGCTGCATTCACGCCCACACACATTTGGCAAGCAACACGTGGTCTCGAACGGTTGAAAACAAGATGCTCTCTCACACACGACCCGGCTTAAATCAAAAACAAGTTATAGTCAGACCATTCTCCCCCCCCCCCCCTCCACTCACTGTACTCTTGGGGTACAGGAACTGGATGGGGAAAGGGGTGGACGGGGGCGAGGAAGGATTTAGAAAAACTAAGGGCTAAAAGATATACGAGCAAGAGTTATGCAATTCTCGTCTGAGTATTTGTCTCAGGGAGGGAGAGTAAGCCACAAAAGGACCGATTGATGGTCGTCGACTTCAAGCGCAAGTTCTGTCAAGGATGAAGGAAGACATGTCGCCCAAACATTTTCTTAAATTTACAGAAACCCCAGACAGTAAATTGTTAAAATACTTATCACTGACCAGACCACAGTATAATAAGATCAGAACAATTCTGACCTACGTCACACACAAAAATGACGTGATGATGAGAAATAGTAGATTGACAGCAAATCATTTGTGAGGAAAGTTTCCATTTAATAAATATAATAAATGCATTTTCGCAGAATTTATAGCATATGACAATGTATCTAAAATTATTTCAAAATATTTTCTTGACCACAATTCACTTTATGAGATATGCAGTTTGCCCCCCTTCCCCGCTTCAATAAACTTATCAACTTACATCTTTGGGCAGGTAGAAAGGATGGGGTGGGTGTCTTTGTGTATGTCTTAACTCAGAGTTCAACATTTAGATACTTTTTTTTTTTACAAATACAGAGGTACTAACTGTTTTGTAGATTGATCAGTTTTCCATTTTCTCACGATACACTCCAAGAAGTTCACAAAGGATTAAACAAAAGCAGTTATTTATTTACTCCAAACCTATATTTAGCAGGAATATTTGTGGTTTCATTAACCAAAAAAATAAAACAACAATTCAAACACTACACAGAACACGAAAGACCAACACTGCCCTTTCTTCAGCGTAAAGTTACTTACATTCCGTTCTTCAGCTTAAAGTTACTGACACTTCTTTCTTCAGCGTAATTTACTGGCACTTCTTTCATCAGCGTAAGGTTACTGGCACTTCTTTCATCAGCTAAAATGATGGAGGACATGATGTTTGTAATTTGTCAATCACCAAGTGATCCACAGCATCCTTTCCACCTCGTCAAAATGTGCTGTAGCTTACTAGCTGTGTAAAATGTATCTGCTCTGTATCCTAGCAGTTCAGTCTTTTAAGTTCCATACATAGCTTGTTCCTCCAGAAGTCTGTTAAAGACCTTACTGTCTTGACCTTTCATACCTGCCACCAACTGGTCGAGCCATAAACTTTCTGGTAGGCCTAATCTTACAGCACACTGTTCAAAGCTTAGTACATAATCCTCAATATTTTCCTCTTTCCTATTGAAGGAAGGAAAATAAAATTTTATGTTTGCTTCCTGAACCTTACATACCCTCTCACTTACTTAACTTTTGACATTATTTTTCTTCCTTTTGAAATCAATTTAACCGTAGTTTTCAGCAAAACGTACTACAATTTGCACACACAACAGTGTTCGAGTGTCAAAGCAATATCACGTGACTGCTAGCATGATGTCATTTGATCAGAAAGAGTTCTGGGATGAAAAGTGAAATCAAAGTCTGACAAATGCATTTGCAAGGCTTACGAACAATGTTTACTGAATTTTAAATCCAGCATGTAGCAAATTAATATCGCAAGATGTCAGACACATCACTATACAAGAATATTGCATTCACCCCTATTTTCATAGTGTTTTAAGTAAACTATGCTTCAGACAATTTATTTTCTACCAGACTTGCTGTTGTTGATGAAAGTAAGAAGAAGACGCTTTTCAACAGAACAAAACAGAACACTGATCTGAATATATGTTTAACACTAAAATTGTCAACCAAAGTCATAAACTGAACAAATTGTACAATGATAACCAAAAGTGAAAACATGATCTTTAGTTATGTATTCCCATAGAATTGACAATTTTTGCACCAACACCTCATTATTTAAAAATTCATAATTGAAAATTCAATGGCACTACATCAAAGTTAAAATACACAGTTAAAATGGATCACCAAACAAACGAAAGAACAGGGAAGGTATTCAAAATGAAAAAAAATATAACTGTTATGATGCAAAGTATATTGTTCAACTACAGGTATGCAAAGCGTGCGACACTGCTGAACAGATATGTAATGTTTGATATTACCCAACTATATGTAAGTGATAATATTCAAATACAGATAGGTAAAGTAATACTTTTCAACTACAGGTATGCAAAGTGTGTGATACTGTTTAACCACACACATGCAAAGTGTGTGATACTGTTTAACCATACACATGCAAAGTGTGTGATACTGTTTAACCATACACATGCAAAGTGTGTGATACTGTTTAACCATACACATGCAAAGTGTGTGATACTGTTTAACTACACACATGCAAAGTGTGTGATACTGTTTAACCATACACATGCAAAGTGTGTGATACTGTTTAACCACACACATGCAAAGTGTGTGAAACTGTTTAACCACACACATGCAAAAAGTGTGTGATACTGCTCACCTAAAGGTATGCAAAGTGTGCAATACTATTCAACCACAGGTCTGCAAAGTGTTTGAAAACATCCAACTACAGGTGTGCTAAGTGTGATATTGTTCAACTACTGGCATGCCAAGTGTTTGGTGCTGCTTAACTACTGTGTGATATTGCTTAATAATTATAGGTATACCAAGTATCATAATATTATAATTATATATATAGGCATACCAAGTGTTTGGTGCTGTTCATCTACAGGATTACAAAGTGTGATGCTTACTCAACTACAGTATGTCAAGAAAGTGATATATCACATATATAGCATGTGTAGATAGGTAATATCCTTTCTACATATGCTAAATGTGTGATATAAGCAGATAAGTGTGTGTAATATTATTCAACTACAAGTATGCAAAGTGTGTAATATTACTCAACTACAGGTATCTGTGTGTGATACTGCTTAACTACAGCTGTTATTACTCAACCTCAGGTAGGTGTGTGTGTGTGTGTGTGTGTGTGTGTGTGTGTGTGTGTGTGTGTGTGTGTGTGTGTGTGTGTGTGCGTGCGTGTGTGTGTGTGAGTGTGTGTGTGATATTACTCAAAAACACTGATAAACTACAATTACTTAAATAGTGTGATATTGCTCAACTACAAGTGCTCTTGGGTAATTTAGGGTACAGAGTTAGAATTTATATTCTTTTGGCAGACAAACTTAAATGCATGTGATGAAATGCAGCATATATTTATTAGTAACAATCAGCAGTTTCTATTTCCTATGAACTTGCTGTAGGTTCACACTTACTGAGCAGCAACAGTCTTTAATTTAGACACTATAAATGAGCAGCAAACAGTCTTTAACTCAGACAGTAGAAGTGAACAGCAAATTAAATAGATCAAAGACTACAAATCAGGAACACCTAATATACACACAGCTCACATCATACATTCATGGAATAAATCACAGTTATACTGTTTGTTTTGAAAGTTTCAAGATGAAATCCCACTCTTCTGAAACAAAGAAAAATAAGTAATATTATGATAACTGTTAGAAAGCATGAATTTCTCTAATCCTATCTCAGCAATGAGCAAAACATCAGAAAATTATATATTGATCTTTAATTCAGTCTCCAATCCATAACAACTATGAGATGTCATAGATAAAATACTGTCATTACTTGATGTCATGACTATAATCTATCATTAACTGATGGCTTGGCTAAATAATAGGTCATTAACAAGTCATTGTGCGGCAATAAATTAAATCTGGCTCATGAATATAAATCATCTGCAGTCATAAACTTTGATTTTGAAGCAAAATATTATAGTTATAACTAGTAATCAAGGAGAAACTAACTATTATCTACAATACTTCCAAATAATTCTAAAATAATTACACGCTATTTTCAAATCCAAGGTACCAAAAATGCTTACCAGATCTATTTGACTGTAATATTGAATCATATTTTGACAGAAATGCTTGACTCAAGCCATGTAACCTCTTGCATATATAAATACGATGGTATGTTTATCTGATATAGTTTAGACTCTTACCCATACCCTTCATAATTTCAATCTTTTCTTTAATTAATTTAAAGCAAAACCATTTCTTTTTTTTTTTTTTTGCAGGATCTTTTTATTTATTTATAACTTTGGAAATAAACCAGAACATCCCCCTAATTTTCTAAAAATGTTGAAAATTCCCAAACCACATAATTACTGTTCACATAACTGCAACCAACCATTGTTTTTCTTTCTTTTTATATCACTGGTAAACATCATCTACATGTTATAATATTCTAAGCAATTGTGTCAATTTAGGTCATTTTCTGTCATCTACACCTACCAAAACGATGAACAAACATGATTATAACAATTCAAATCAATACTGTCAGAAAAAGATCTCTGTCAATTTCTCACTTATGATCCAAATTATCAGAAATTAGAATCATGCAACTTTATAATTAAAAATATTTACATCATCTTCCTCACCACAATTAAACAATGCTTTCAAATCACAATTTTCATCACGCATCTTAAAATTTTTTTTCTCTACCTTGTGAGACAGGCTGTACAGAAAGACGAGCCTGAGTGAAAAGAGCCATGCTGTGCAAAGGTCCTCCATTCTGTTTATGTTCCTGATGAAGTCGCTTCAGCTCGTGTAATGGAACAAATCGATTCAGAGGCTGGGAATACTTGACATCAACCATAAACCACTTTGGGGTCACTGGCGAGCTTGTGCTATGAAAAGATTTTAAGACAAAAGGAAGAGACATTCAAAATAAATATTCATTATTATTATAATAAACAAATACAGGCAGGGTTCGAGGTTAATGTTTCTCCCCTCACAAAAATCTATCTTACTAATGTCTGACATTACTTGCAATTTTGTTTAGGACTTATTTTTTAAAATTATTATCGTGATCATTACTAATGCCACTATGACCATTATTATTAACAGAAAATGTCTGTTTTATACTTATTTACTAGTTCTCCCCACTACAAGACCAGCTGTGGAGTAGATTGTCTGGTGGACCATTGCAAAATGACCAGCTTTATTTTAGCACATTTCTGCATAACAGATAGCATCCAGAGGTCCACATCTGTTCACATAATAACTAAAACTTTGCATAATGATGAAATTACAAATGGCAATCAACTAACCATGTGTTAATTCTGCACAGGACCTAAATCTGCATAATGATCTATTTTTGGAAAGGTCCTAATCTCTCTGTGGGGTTCCAGTGTAAGGGTGCAGTTTTTTTCATCTTTATATACTTGTTCAATTTCACTTTCCTCTAAAAGTGAAGATTGCAGCTATAAACAAATTTGGGTGTGTTCACATTGAAGACTAGCCCCCAACTCAGGGAGTCTTAAATTAGGGCTTACTTCCAGCAAATGAACATAAAAAGAAATAGGAACAGAAGGAAAAACAAAGAAAATTAAATAAACAATTTTATTAATATTAAAAATAAATAAATATGAGTTATATTTATTAATGTGTTTGGCATCAGGTGAACCAGAATTTATTAACCTGAGTTAAAGAAAAAGTAAATAATTAAAAAGCAACCAAGGCAGGGAAACAAGCACCCAATCTGGTCACAGAAACTTCTCAAGTTCTCAAGTGATACACCCACTCCTTAATTGAAAAAAAATTTTTAAATACAATTTTTACTTTTAATCATAATAAAATTAATTGGTTAACATCATTGTATTGCTGTAAGAAAAACGGAATATTATCCAAGAAAAAAATATTTGTAAGGTATAAAAGATGGATCACTTTCCATCTCTGTTATAGTCTTTCACTGCCCAAGACAAACTAAAGTCAGCCAAATGAAAGGGTTGGGGAGACAACTCTCCCCAAAATCGCTATGTATCATTTTATTCCAGTATTTCCAAATGACACAATTCTCTTCATTAATACCTTGTTTCAAAAAAATATATCACAATAGCAAAACAGTGCAGGCGAAACTGCACAAACACACATGCACCAACCAACAATTTGAACCTTGATTTTATATGCATATTTAACACAAAAATTAGATTTATTAATAACTGTTATGACCTAACTCTTAAATTATGAGCCGTTGTGAAGAAATATAATATGTGCTAGTCATGTATGACTTTGTTAGTTACACTTTTGAACTTAACATTTAGAAAGCTTTTAGATTTATCCGTGTGATGTGACACTAACATGAAATTTCGCGGTAATTGGACAGCTGAAAAATGAATAAGGGGATAATCATATGTGATTCAGCAAACAAAAACAACCCAAAAATTTTCTCGGCGAGTTCATTCCCCTCTTCTGTGACAAAGTACATACAATAAAAAATGCCCACTCAAACAGGCTGACTAATAAATGATTTAAGACAGTAGTTTACTGCTGACTAAAGAGATTAAATAGCAGAAACATGATTCATTCTCCTTAAAATAAACACAGATCACATGTCAGAAATGATTCTGGATCTCACTCAGATGATAAAGTTTGTTTAAAAAGTTTTATAATAATATCAAAACGTTTTTTTTTTAATTTACTGACTTGCATGCATATTTCAAAGCCAGAAAAAATGTTTTAAAACTTAAAATATGACTGGTCAAATTTTTAAATTATAAAACATGTAATATTTCTTTTTTTGAACATTCTAGATACTAAAATGTTTCCAGTGGATGAAAAGAAAGGCATTTCTTTCATGAAGTTCTACCTACCTTTCATAATGTGGATCATTTTTATCAAACTGTGTATGATCCACATAACCAGATTTAACAACCTGTAAACAGAGAGAAGTATAGATTTTTAAAGAGTATTAGATACACAAAACAAACAACAAAAAAGTCGACAACAAAAACAAAAGGACAATATTAGTTGTTTGAAATTGACAGACATTTAATTTTTTTTTTTAATTAAAAATTCTCTAATAGCTTCTTTTTCTGACAAAACATTTGCACAAACAGTGTTGTATGGTTTCAACACAAGTGTACAGAGAAATACATTTGCATAATAAACTATGCCTCAAACTTCAAGTAACTTCTTTTTAAAATTGTCATATATAATTGTATTAAATTTGTTTCAAAATTACTTAAAACGTCTCCTTTGATTAATGCATTTATTTGTATGAGTATGATGTTTAATTATAATTAATCTTAGGAGGTCAAAGCACAAAAAAACCAAGTGAACACTAGAAGTCACAATAGCCAATCAATCAATCATGGAAGGCCTTAAAAGCAGATGACACTTTCACAATGATTTATTTTTAAATTTGACTTTAAGATGCCAGGCATTATAAAACCTCTACAGCCACCTGACCCCTGCTCCCTACTCAGAAAAGACTGGCTCATCATATATAAACAGTCAGGGGTTGAACTCATGATTTGCTCAACCCAAGTGTTAACTTGTCAGGTGTTAGAAACTTGCAAGTGGTCAAAACTGCATCAAGTTTTGCTGCCTGCTTGTTTGCTATTTCAGATTTTGGCTGGTTTTTTTTGCATCAATACTGGACTATACTTCTGGCCTTAACCGATTTGATATCAGGCACTGTTTGAGTGAGATGAAGGACTGCACACTCAATTTACCATAGCGTCAATATCTGCCGAGTGAGTGCACCACATGATTTCAATACCTCATTAACATTTGGCTGTCCAGAAGAGGTACATGACCCTACCATTTTATGTTTTCATTACAATGATGGATCACTTCTTGTGACCAAAAGCATCCTCTCTCAACAACTGTCTGCTAGCTGGTACCATTAACTTTTAAACTATATCACACTAGTCTGAAATCTCTCCATTATAATCACAAGAAGCATTTTTGTCTGGCTTTTCATGAAGACTCTGATATAAGTACCATATAAATACTGACTCAAATATTTAAAATAGCCATTTTATATTGTTGCATGCTTTCTACTGTCTATTATTATTTTTCGGTTTATCACCATAAATTTGGCAAAATGTATTTTAGTTTAATATAGAAGTGTGACATATTGGCTTTGAATTATTTGTATAAATGTGTGTATTTATGTCTGTTCGATAAATGCAAGTTTTGTGTACATTTCACATGCAGTGTGATTAAACTGTGATTTGAATCTGGCAGCAAGAGACATGCCCACTTGTAAAGTGGGACCGATGTTTGAGCAATGATGACAGGGTTATCAACCCAAAATATATTGCACACCATGCTCGGCCTATATCAGTCTTAGGCATTTTTAACAAAAACATAACCATATATGCTATTACAAACCAACACAATCTGCTCTGATAAAAAGAATAATTACATTTATGTATTACTCCATAATGAAAGTTATTAAACAACTCAACAATAACAACATTATGAACATTATAACAACACTATGTCATATTTATCAAACAGGTGGCTTTATGCAAGAAAATGTATTTTACTCTGGGGCTACATTCAAATCCATGGCAAAAGGTTGCCATTATAATTGTATATGTTTTCAGTTAGAAGTTTTATGAAACTGAGAGATTACAGCAATGTTTAAACAAATAGGAGACAAAGTAAACGATTTCAACAGTAATCCATCATTAGAAAAGAAAGTGAAAGAATGTTTAAATAGTGAAGGTATTCTATCCACAGAAAAGGATTAAATGATTAAAACAAAATGCTACTGAAAGCCACTCTGAATAGTGACTGCAAAAGTCAGCAAAATTAAAATTAGAATAAACAAACACAATCTTATTTAAAACTGTTAAATTCAAACATTTAAAAATTGTAAGGTATTTCTTCTTCCTGTTTAAACTTTAAATGAGACTTTGTAAAATATAATGAATTTCATTTCCTGAAGAATGACACTTAGTGTGTACAATGTTTATATACCTGTGTGACTTCTTACCTGGCAGATTCCTACAATTCCAGGCTCCTTGCAATTGCTATGGTAGAAAAAGGCTTCATGCCCAGCCTTTATATCATCACGTAGGAAGTTACGAGCCTGCAATTAAAAAGTGGGTAACTGAACAAAAATGATTGCATATTATCAGAATGTTGAGTTCAGAAATCTAAGTCTGAGACAAGTAATAATCATTATTTCATGTGACAAACTGCCATATGTGACAAAATTACATATTTCATGTAACAATAAAAGGACATTTTGTTTGATGAAAGAAAGAGAAAGGTGATAAGAAAAAAATGGTGGTGGTACATTTTAATGTATCAAAGTTGGAAGTCTAAGAAACGAAACAATGCAATTTTACAGTCAGCCAAAAAAAAATGTGATTAGCACAACTCTCTGCTTTCCCCATGAGTGTGCATCCTATTCTTAGGAGACAAAATCCTTCTCAAATCCTAAAGACTAACTCATAATTTGGGGGTCAAACATCCATCTGGTGTCAGATTCTAAACAGTAGCACAAGCACATAATGAAATAACATTTACAAATACTGTTTTCTTGTCTTAAATAACATTTACAAATACTGTTTTCTTGTCGTAAATAACATTTACAAATACTGTTTTCTGGTTTTAAATAACATTTACAAATATTGTTTTCTGGTTTTAAATAACATTTACAAATACAGTTTTCTTGTCTTAAATAACATTTACAAATACTGTTTTCTGGTTTTAAATAACATTTACAAATACAGTTTTCTTGTCTTAAATAACATTTACAAAAACTGTTTTCTGGTTTTAAATAACATTTACAAATACTGTTTTCTTGTCTTAAATAACATTTACAAATACTGTTTCCTGGTGTTAAATAACATTTACAAATACTGTTTTCTTTAATAAGTAAGTGCCTAGATTAGCCATTGTACAACCAAGATCACTTATACATCCACATAAATATATAATGATATTATATAATTTTCAAAGACAGTAGGAAATCAAACACAACCACAATACATAAAGCATATTCCATACATACCCAATCCGTGCTTTAAAATCTGCAAGATCTAGCACAGAGAAACACTAACAGTAACAGTTATACAAACAACTCATTAAAGTTGAAACCTTGCAACTAAGAACTTTGAAATAGAATATTAATATCAGTTTTATACCTGGTAATTGCGAACACCATCCCAATGGTCAGTCTGGTTAGGGCAGTTTTTAAGGTCATTAAAGCTGAACTGGAAATGAAAAAAAATATATTTTTTTAATGGATGTAGGTACCAGCAGCTAAAAATTATATCAATGAGTAACTGCTTAAAATACATTTTTAAAGAAAGAACATTAAAATGTAAGAAAAATAAAGTAAATGATTATCTTCATTTATAGTTTTATAGTCATGAATTTGCGTTGCGTCAAAAAGTAATGAAATTAACAAGTTGCAGTTTCAATTGACAAGTCAACAACATTATGAAAGTTACTTATTTTGAAAATGAAGGTGTTGTGAGCACACAGCAAGAAAATGAAATCATTTGAAATAATTATTATCTATGCTGGATAATGTCCGTGTGGTATGCCACCCCCACCCCAACATGTAAGAGTATTAGAATTCCAATTAGGTTCTTTGCTCAGTTTGATTAACTTTACTCCGACACTGAAACTGTGAAAGCTTTTTCTCTCAAACTCTGTCATGTTTTTTAAAATTTTATAAAAAAAAATTTGAAACAAGCATTCACACATAGTCATACAGTCATATAGCCATGGTCCGAGGGTCGTAAATACGTTTCAAGATCGTACAATTCAAATGTCTGATGTTCCTTTTATCTGCAAACAATCAATTTTGTGAAGAAATAATATTTTGAAAAGGCACATTCTTTGTAACACTTAGTTTTTACATAAATCAGATCCAAAACTTCTATTCTTTTACCAAACATAAATATGTCAGACAAAAACTCCACGTGCTTTTTAAATAGTTCATTTACTGGAAGTATTTATACGCTAATGTTTTTCAAATTTATTCATTGTACTCAGCTTTAGGAAAACTAATTTGACTTTGTTTCCTTTTTATCACGTGACAATGGAATTAATGCATTTGTAAATATAAAATAATAACGATAATACTGCGAACTACTTCTTACATTTTTTAAAGGTGCCATATTCTGGAAAATAGTTCTCACGTCATCTTGATGTGCTGAGTTAAAGTACCAAATAAGAAAAATAACTTTCATTTCCATTTCACATGGTTGCAATAGTAAAGGTGGGAGAATTTTCAGAATCATCAACAGTTAAGATTTCTGATAATCTTGATATATTTTGATTAAGTTGATTAACATTGTAAATAGCTTACATATTTATGTACATATCTATGTGGTTTCTTTTGCATTTAAAGTTTCACATGGCTGTGTGTGTTTTAAATCTGAGCTAGTAATGGTAAAAAAAACCTATGAATTACATTCAAAAATATAAACATTGCGATTATGTCTGAAAAATGTAGAGCTTATTTATGAAGGTTGATAATTTTTGTAACTGGAAGGCGATGAGGTTTCCATGTTACGAAGTTATAGTTTTCTACTCCATTTAAAATAAATACATATCCAGACTAAGTTAATAATTTAGGTTAATAAAGAAAATATATTCATTGTAATGAGATAATTATATTATTGCTTATTTTAAAATATTTCTTTTCTGGTAAAATATGTCTCAACCTTACTTTTTACGTATTTCAAACTCCTTTAACCTCAACATTTTTATCTTTTTTTTTTATGCTTTGATGTGTGCACTAGGCCCTGGTGTAGACTTAAACAAGTAAATAATTAGATTTAATCCACTTTATTTTTTTGCACTTCATGCCACAAACACTTGCCAGAGAATGAGCTATGTATATTTAAAACCCAACTATGACATAATAAAATCTAAAAAATGATAGGAAGAAAATAAATAAATTAGAAAATTCTGATGAAGTTCTAAATGTCTGACGAAGTAAATTTCATTTTTATAAAACACCAAAAAATTATTAATATAACTAAGTCATTACATAAATTTAAGTTCTGATACATCCAATCTTAATTTAGCAAAGTTGAAGCTGGTTAATATAACAACAACTTATTAATTCACAGAAAAAACAAAAAGAATTTTACACTGCAACCAGTACAAAACCCACAAAATATCTTACCTTCATGTCAACTCCATTTTGAAATCGTGAATCTGGTTCTGATTTTAGTAACCAGTGTGTATATACTGTTTGAGAATTGGGTTTGGTAATTTTCTTTTCACTTTTCAGTGCTTTTGAGACAGGCTTCATCCTAGATGGTATGGAAGTACTTGGGACACATAATTTCTGCTTTTTTTCATGTTTTGTCACAACTGATAAGGAAAAACAAGTTTAAGTATTACTATTGTAATTACTCAATAAAACAAAATAACCATCAATATTAGTTTTATTACATTTAAAATGAAATTTGTTCATCCCAGAGAAATTACCCATTCTGGGACAGTTCAACAAAAGATGTTTCAGCATTCAATTAGGTATTGGAAAATTTCAGCATTTAGAAATTTGCTTCAGTTAATGATTTATTTCCATTGTATTCAGCTCATCAGTCAACACTAACCTGACTAAGAATGCTTGCTGATGATTGAGGTTGCTGGTATCCAGATACAGTAATTATTTTTTTTTTCTTTTTGGGGAGATATTTTTACTCACCGAATTGGTAAAGTTTAAGATTAGTTGGTCAGATCATGGCAGCTTTAGTTCCAGTCCTTCATTCATGGACATTAACTGCTACATTATTACTACATCAGTACATGTATTACAATTGCTGAGACATTTTTCATGCCAGATATTATATCACATTTAAAGTAATATTATACAACATTAATTGCTGTTTATAAAAAAAAAGGTACACTAAATTAAACTCTATGATAAGAGAAATGGTCATTATTATTAATGTTAAGCATTAGATTTTATCACTCAGCTGTGTTATTCTATTTGGTCTAACCTGGTGTTGATCTATTCAGTTATCCAAGCAGAGAACTATCACAAATTAAAAATTGTGCAAGTGTAAAACTATTATAAAAAGTGCTGAAATATTTAAGTGACAATATCATTTATCAAGTAAAGAATTGCTAGCTAAAGTTTTACCATACAGCTTCCTTCTTTTAGAGTTTTTTTTATTCATACTCCAAATCAATTTGAAACCATTAACAATTATCCAAACCACCACCACCATCTCCCCCCCCCCCCAAATTACAGTATCTAATGCACTAGCTATTATATTTAAGTATTGCTTCTGCCACTTAATGCATTCATTTCCAAATATTAATTTGAAGATATATACAGAAAAGCATAGAAACATTAATCTGTCATAATACGAGTTAAAATTTTGGCTTTAGCTACTGCATGGATTCAGGGGTCTCCCTGGCTTTGAGGCGTGGTTGGTGGGCAGTTAGCTTTCACTGTCTGCTGAGAGCCAGTGCAGTATTAAATTATTGCAGGCATTTTGTTTCTGATCATTTAATGTTCCAATTTTTGTTCTTGACTGTTTCAAATGAGATATTGTGTCATGTACATGTCTGATTATCCAAACCAACCTTAGTCTAAATTAGTTTGGATAATTGAAGTTTTACTATATATTTTGTATGATGTTAATGTTGTGTGTGGATTTGGGTGGGAGATGACAAATGCCACTTGCAGAACTGTCCAAGATAAGATAAATGTCGGGAATGGGCAAAAGCAGGTACCTAGGTCTGATTTCCAAGACTGGCATTCAGGTGTTTAAATTAATACTTTGAAAACACAATGCAACTCAATTAGACAAGTAAATCTCCCCAAGACAAAGTAAATATTAATTTGTTGCATCCTTTTTAAAAAAAAAATAGTGTGATTATGAAAAAGGTGATGTTTAAAATCACCATAGTTATCTTTATCATTATGGGACTGTCCATAACATACGATATTCAAGGGGATAAGAGGCTTGTGACGAAGAGTGTGTATGTGTGGAATCAAGAAATATAGTTATCATATTATTTCTCTGATTATATTTATAGGGGCCTAGTGTTAGTGTCATGATCTTTGTTTTGTGATCAATTAATTTATGCATTTTATAGAATTATACTGCATTATTACAATATGACTATTATTACCAACAAATATATGTGGCCTGTGACATATGCATGTAGGCCTAACTATTAAAAATGCTTCCCAAATAATAATTTTGTAAATAATATAGATTTCTGTACAATGGCAACTGCTAAAATCAAGTGTGTAAATATTACTATTTTGTTAAATTTAAATACCTTAACATATTACTGATTTGATACTAGATATAAAGTTTTATTCAAGAACAGTGTTATATACATTTATAAGAGCAATACACGCAATATATGCCTACTGCTTGAATACAACCAGCTATAAAACACACCAGTAGGCCGAGGGCCTATATTTAAATATATTTTATATTCATAAAAGGATTAAATAAACAACCTAACTAAAGAAAAATTTAAAATAAATATATACCACTACTTTTCCTTTTACTAATTTGAAGCGACATTTCAAATACCACACAAATAACAATGTAAACAAACTCGCAAACAAGCTTTTCGATCTCCCGCGAAAACTGTTAACATCCGGCGGAAATACATTTCTGCGCATGTTAGAGTTGGGGCAAATTCCAACATGTCTGCTTCGCTTGCTGTTATGCGTGTACATTGAATCATACCTGCATATACAATTATAGCATTTCATATGGCTTTCATGTAACTTATGTAATACGTCTGGAAATGTAATTAAGTTTTTGTGATAGTAGATTGTGCAGTTTAAGGTTAAGTTGAACGCATTTGCATGGTAACTGAAAAAGGAAATCTGTTGTCATGGAAGCTTTGTGGAGTACTTTCTAGTCAAGATGTACGTATCAAATGTAATTTGTCAAGATATTTCATTTCTTTTAATCAATAATTGCCATTTAATCTTATCCAATATATCTCCAGTTGTATTTATTTTTTGAAAACTGTTCCATGATTATTAAATGTTTTGCGTCATTAATTCACTTTTATATAATTATAATCAAGTAATCTTTGTACATGCAACAAGAAATCTTTATAAATGTTTAAATTATATCAGTTTGCTTACTTGTTTGTTTCAGTGATGCATGTTTTATGAACTAATGTGGCATTTGATATAAATGCATTATTTCCAGGTATATAAAGTCCACATATATAACAGATGAGGCAAATGGCTTTAGCATATGAGAGCCCAGTTACACAAAGGTATAGTATTTTACTAATTTGTTTTACTAGAACTAGTAGAAGCTAATGACATATGAAGTTTGCATTTGAAGTAGAGTGAATTAGTAGTTATAGATACAAGACACATTCAGAATCTTTAAAGTCATTTGATAAATTTTGATGAACTTCATTATTGATAAAATTTATACGTAGCTTGTGTTCCCTTACCCTTATCCAGGAACTTTTTTTTTCATCTAAGTAAAATTTTAAAAAATATATACATAGAATTAAAATAAAATAATTACAAATAAATTAGGAAAATTATGTCATATTATATACAAAATTAATTTAACTTATGGTGTAACAAGCATTATAGAAATAATCAATCTGATAAACATTGCTTTGTACTATTTTATTTTATTCATTAAATCAGAGATTAAACTTACTCTAAAGTAGATGTACTTTTGTTTAATTTTATGTAATAAGTGAAGCACATACCACTCACAGTCCATAGAATGTCATACATTTTAATGTTTTTATCCCTTTAAAACCACAAATTCAATTCTCTCTAACATACATTTCCATGCCAATAATTTTAAACCTATTTAAATATTTGGTCATTATTGTGCAGACTCTGATTTTGTCCAATAGTTTATGATTTTGTCACATTTTGCTTGTCCCCATGGTATCACTTAGCCTAGATGTACACTGATCCAGAAGTGGTTAAACAATACCCTTTGTATGGAGTTATTCTGTAATACTTTCGAAACAGTCAGTTAACACTAGTAGAACTAATGAGTCACATCCTATCCTATTAGTTTCTGATTTTTCTGATTGGTTTGATTAGAAAGATATTTTATAGTGCCATAAACGTTATTAATATTTTATTACATTTTGAATACATTACTTTATTTACTTAGCACATCTTATTACTATAGTAGGTTAATTTAAAAATAAATAATAAACATTAAATGTGATAAATGCTATTTTTCATAAATTCTCTTTTATTTATTAAAGGAATTAGTTCTGCTTTATTATTGGTTCTTTGGTTTTCAGGTTCATTATCTTGCAGAACTTAAGAAGTTTTTATTAATTATTATTTATTTTCATAAATTATAATTTAAAAAATAATAATAATACTATTACTCATGAAATAATACATTAAGTTTACAAAGAATATTATTATAATTTTTTATGTATTTTTTTTAATAAAGGTTGATTCTGTACTCTTGGCATCATAAATACTTACAGCAAAGAAATTTTACATTATCACTAGTCCATTTTTTTAAAGTATTGTAATGCATGTTTTTAATTTGTTATAGTATTCCAGTGATGGACTCGGGTCAGAAGCGACCATCTAGTGCTCTTGCACGAGGAGTGCAGATTACGGAGCTTTCAGATGGCTGCATGAATCCTCAACCAATCATCATGCAAGAGTCTGATATACTCATGGAGCAGTACCTCTCACCAACCAAACTTGTGAGTTGTCTGATGTTTAAGACTTTCATTAAACAATAATAATAATAATGGATACATCAACCAGAAGCAGTCACTGAGAGAGAAGTCAATATACACTGTGGGATTTCAAGATAAAAAAAAATCAAATGATTCCTGCATGAACACTAGACATTATAGTTCTCAATAAATTCAACCAAACAGCAGCAGTCATCGATGTCACTGTTCCAAGTGATAGAAACATAAGAGAAAATCACCAGGAAAAAAAAAAAAAAAAAAAAAAATTTTACATGCACAAACACAAATCTCAAACTCGCTGGCACAATATGCAAGCGGCATGCAAATACACACACAAGGTGACTCCGAATAAAGCCTAAAAAAAAAAAAAAAAAAAAAAAAAAACAAAAAAAACACCACAATCAGAAAGACAGGAAGATACAACACAACGCAAACACCACTCTCCACCCTCCCTGAATACAAGAGATAGGAGGAAGGCCCCACAGGAATCCTCCAAGGACCGAAAACATCGGCAAGATGAAAAGTTCTAACGCAATTCCTGTGGGAGCAATGTTAGCGGTACTACTACTACTACTACCAGGATCTCATTAGAAATCCAGGGACTGTGGAAAACAGAAGTGATACTTGTACTGATAGGAAACTCAGGGCTATTTGAATAAACTGCCTGAAAACCACAGACTTACCCCACTTCTGAAAGTAGTGTTCCTCAGAAGTGCCCACTTTCTTTGTAAAATCTTGCATCTCCAAGAATCTTAGTAAGATTCTGAGACCTTGGCTCACAACAGTCAGAGAAATCATGAAGAAATGCTGAATAATAATAATAATATACCTTTAGTGATAGGAGCCTTGGGGAACATAACATCTGAGTTGGAAGGCTATCTGAATAAACTCCCTGGAAACCACAGACTTGCCCCCCTATTTACAGCTTCAACTGCTATGTGAAACTGGCCTAGGCTGGAAGCACTCCCCATAAATTAAGTAAGTTAGATTGGAGTGTATTTTTGTTAAGTATTCAGACAGCATAGGTTTATGAAGTGGTAATGAAAATACATCATGACCAATTATTATTATTATTATTATTATTATTCAGCCTTTTTCCACAACTTCTTTTCACTGTTGGTTGTGAACCAAGTCTCAGAATTTTACCAAGATTCTGGGAGATCCAAGGTTTTACAGAGGATGTGGGTATTTCTGAAGTGTTAGAGAGACTGGGTTTTCAATTACCAACTATTTGATTACTTGCACAAGAGCCCAGTGCACAGACCTTTTAGCCACACAGCTCCCTAATTATAGTTTAGTTTATCAGACCATGGGTTGTTTGATATTTTCAGACTGCTCTTACATAATCTTGCATTATTATTTTCCCTAATTTCTCTTTCTCCTATCTTTATCTGTTTTGTGTTCAATCCTAATATTAATAAGTCTTATTTTATTATTGAAAGTTGAAGTTTATACATTTCTTTTATATCTGTTTATATTTTTATTTATTTATTTATAAGTATTTATTATGACATTGTTTGGATTCAATGTACCCCAGATTAATGGGATTGGCTCAGCATAAGTTCAAATTACTTTCAATGGATGCTTCATAATAAAATAAGGCTCACTGTATGTTACAAAAATGCATTTGATGAGCTTGCGATTGCTATCAAATGGACAGTAACAGTATTTGTAATATCTTGGCCATGTGTATGGAAGGATGGATGTAACCTCACTGTAAACGCTTCCTTGATTGAAGTGATATATTATAAACCGTGTGCAAATTGACAATAGTGACTCTTAAACAGCACTGTAAGAAGAAAATTTCAGTTAATTCTAAACAAGAAATAGTGAAAAAAACTATGATTGTGTGGCTAAATTAGTGCATTGGTGAGTGAATATGGTTTCTCTCAGTAACAGTTTCTGCCATTGTTAAAAATATATATAAAATTTTGTAATATTTTAAAGTTTTTATCATATTCTAATTTGTATTTATTTAGTATTCTATTTGAAACTAAGATATGTTTCCATTGTAAAAATCACCTTTCAGAAAGGCTATATCTGAGTTTTTATGGTGAAAATTTCAGCTGCAAAGATCTTGGAATGAATTATAAAAAACAGTGTATTATTATTTATGATCTGAGGGGGTTTATGGAATGGAAATATCATAAAGTGGGGATCTAATGTATATAAAATGTATATTTTGCACAATATTTGTTTGTAATATTTTAAAATCACTGCGTGCAGTTTATTTTTTAAATTTAATTTTGTTAATTCAAATAGCTTCATTAGAATCAGACCAAATGATGAAACCTTGAAAACAAACTTTATCTCCTTTGAGTATGTTTATATTTCATTATTTCTGTTTTTATTAGGATGTTATGTGCACCTATGGACCTGTAATTTAGTTTCTGGTAAAATACTTTTATGCAAATATGATGATTTTATATTCATTCTTGATTAAGCCATTTCCTTCACCACAATTGGCTGTTTTGCATACTTTCAACTACTATATTAGTAACATTGCAAAGTCTCGTAATTTGTATCTTAACCATGCTTTTATTAATATTACAATATGATTTAAAGATATGGTTTCTGAAAATTCTGAGCTATCCTTGACAGAGCCTTTCTTCTTTCAGCAACTTCTGACAGGCAGTGACAACTTGGACCAGGTGAGGTCCCTGGAGCTGAAAGTAGATACTACTGAGACTTCCCTTAATAACTTTGGCTCCCTCCTTCCAAACTTAACGGTGCTCAAACTGTCTGGCAGTATCATTCCCTGCATCAGGTTTGTGCCAAAACAACAAATTGAAAAAAACGCTTAATAGTTATATTGCTTCTGTTGTCCTAATGAAATACAATAGGTTCAGATTGAACAAACTGTATACTGTATAAGTGATAGATACCAATTTGAATTCAGAGAAAGCCTGAAAGAGTAAAGGCTTTAATGCATTACGACATTTAGATGATTTAGTATCAAGCAACACTATAGGAACACAAAGTGAGGTGGCTTTTGATCTCATTTCCTGATGGAGCAAACAGCTTATTCCTTTCAAAATACTCATTAAATGTAGGGTTCATCTCTCTCTCTCTCTCTCTTGTCAGTTTGTCCTTTGTATGAAAATACTCATTGAATGTAGGGAATCTGATCAAAGGGCCATAATGCATGATTATTTGTAGTCTGTAAATGACCTTTCTACTTATTATTCATTTTAGATAAGGCTTTAGCAACCCCTAGGAATTAGTATTGCCCTGATTTCTTGGATATGTTTATCGCAGTTTGGGACTAGAGTTAGCCTGTCTTATCATGACTCAGCTTGACATAAGTTGTATTCTTTCATGGTAATGAATCCTCTAGATAGGGTAAGGCAAATGCTCTGCCCTGAGAGCAATATCTGCTCAGTGCTCATAAAGCAGACCTTAGTATTTCACTAATGCTGATACAGAGGAGAAAATATTAATGTCTCAAGTGGCTTTGTTAGTTTTTGGTGCATTTAATTTTTAGTGATATTTTTAAATTGGTGATAAGTGATAAGAAATATGAGATATGAGGTAATAGCTTAGCATTAGAATATTGGAAAATTATGGACAACCTTGAGACATTGTGCTTAAACTTATAGATTTGACTAAAGTATAGTTTTAACGAGCAGTAACATTCACAAACACACACACACACACACACACACACACACACACATGCAAGCATGAACACCAGTTATTATTGCTTATTCACATAAAATGATTTTATTTTACACAATTCTTTTCCATAAATTATATGTGTTTTGCAACAACTAATGATTGAAGGTCATTTGGAATCCATATCACCATTAGTACAAAGAATTAGGATTGGATTGTTGAAACCCACTGAGAATATATCGGTTGTGCTTTCAGCAACAAAAAATAAACTTTTAAAATCTTGATTCAGGGATCTGGGATCTGCATTGCGACATTTGGAAGTGTTATTGATGCCACGCTGTGCCCTGCAGGAGCTTGATGGAATCTCATCCATGCTGAAGCTACGTGAGTTGTATCTGGCCTACAATGAGCTGTCAGACCTGTCACCTCTGAGCATGCTGGATGAACTGGAGATTTTAGATCTGGAGGGGTGAGTAAGCTAAAAGAAGACTTGAGAGCTGTGTGAGATGTATCTGGCTCAGAGTGAAGTGTGAGATCTCTCACTTTTAAGCATGCTGGAAGAACTGGAAATTCTAGATCTAGAGGGGTGAGTAGCTGAAAGAAGACTGAGAGCTGCATCTTGAAATATAATGCAGAAATTTACTTTGGCACATTTTCTACATTCAGCATA
Organism: Sinotaia quadrata; assembly: GCA_028829895.1. Lineage (NCBI taxonomy): Eukaryota > Metazoa > Mollusca > Gastropoda > Architaenioglossa > Viviparidae > Sinotaia > Sinotaia quadrata. The sequence goes on from CM054184.1 coordinate 9,040,414, forward strand.
ACATCTCTGCTGTACAAACTTAACATTTAGAAAATGAAATTACATAACATACCCAACATCAGTATCTTAACAGTAATCAATACAGTTGGTAACATTTCATGACTATCTAAATATGTTACTTCCCATAATTTATTAGTATAATGCATTTAAATTTTTATTTGTGGATCAAGTTTGATGACAGACAGAGGAAAAGTTTAGCTACCCTCCTCTGTCCACCAGTAACTTTGAGACCTCTGAAGTATTAGTCCAAATATATAGTACGTTAAATGTATATTTAAATCCTTGAGTGCAAGTGTTGAAAAAGTCAGTTAAAAATAAATTAAATAATTATTTTGTTCAAACTTTCATTGTTTCCATGGTATTTGATGTTTATTATGCCCTGTAAAAGTTAAAGAGGCATTTTTCCATAATCAGTTTTTTGGTTGCCCTTCAGCCATAGCTGTTTGCACACAGCTTAGGCTGAAATTTTCTAAAAGTATGTAACTTTTGGTTACTTTGTCCATTTTGAAATATAAAATTATTTCAGACTATGAATAATTTTATAGTGGAATTTGCTTGTAATTGCCTGGAAAAGGGACAGTTACCAGTTATATTTTGACTTTGGGCAAATAATTTATTTTAAAATGTTTTTAAAATTTCGATGCACTTTACCTCTTTACATTTTTTAACAGTTTTCCAATTATATATCTTTAGAAGTGATCGAGTAAAAAGTACCTGATTTAGCAGTGTTACTACATGTCAATCAATATGTATTATAATTGTCCTTTATTTTTCAAGGGCGAAAAAGACAATGTAACAACAACCCAATATTTAATATATTACCAGTACTATTACATTCATTATAAATATAATTTTTTTTCAAAATTTATTTAATTTGAATTAGTGTTATACTTTTTATTTTTTTAATTTTTTTTTATACATCAGCAATAACATAGATGACCTGGGACAACTTCAGTATTTAACTCTGTGTCCAAAGCTTCATCATGTTACACTAGACGGAAACCCTATTTGCGTCATGTCTGCACCTGACAGCACTGAGGTGAGAAATTACAGAGAATTTTAAATCAAGATGCAGAATTAATTGTGTATCATTGATGGCTTATGATAGACAAGAATTAGGTCGAAAACACAGTATCAAAGAAAAGCATGCCTCATCTATATTAAGCTTGAGTCTTTGTGCCTCATCTGTAATAAACTTACCTTTGTGCCTCATATGTATTAAACTTATCTTTATGTCTCATTTGTAATAAAGTTATCTTTGTACCTCATATGTATTAAACTTATCTTTATGTCTCATTTGTAATAAAGTTATCTTTGTACCTCATATGTATTAAACTTATCTTTATGTCTCATTTGTAATAAAGTTATCTTTGTACCTCATATGTATTAAACTTATCTTTATGTCTCATTTGTAATCAGCTAGTCTTCATACCTCATTTGTAACATTTTGTTAAGTGAGGATTAAGTATTTAATGAACTTAATGCAAAGCATAGCAAAGCTAGGTATAGCTCTCTAATTTTATTTGAATAACCATCACATCAAATCGAAGCTTTCTCTCCAGCAATCTTGGAAGCCATTAAGAGAAAAATATTTAGAATTTATGAAGTATAAGTGTCCGATTGTATTGAGCGAGACCAGGTATGCATGGTAATTAAGATTTATCAAGTGTAGGTGTTGAACAGTTGATAAAGAGACCACATTTGCATGATATTTAGGATTTATCAAATAGAAGTTATCTAATTGTATTGAAAATGAGACCACTTTATATGGTATTTAGGATTAGTTGCATTACATATGTTTATTTTTAAACACAATGATAAGAGTATTTTAAAAATTATATTGAATAGATTTGAATGTTATTTTTTTAAAAGAAATATTGAATAGAAAAATCACTTTTATAATTGTTATTCATGATCAGCTTTGACTGGTGTTCAGTTTTACCTCTATTAGTTCTTTGTTCTAGTATGATTACAGATATTTCATGAAGGAAGGAATTAATATGAAGTGTGTTCATTTGTTAATGGGCTGTTGACTAGTTGTACAGTTAGAAATACTTCCTTTTTCATCTGTTATGATCTATGTTGTAGGTTAACTATGACTACAGACAAGCCGTGAAGAAAATTCTACCAAATCTTTTAAACTTGGACGACAGATCTTTGACAGAAACGGAATCTGCTGGTTCACAAAATGTGTTTGATGCTGACTGGGCATTTCTTGAAGAGCTGCAGCAGGATGCACTCTTGTTAGAATCAGCTGTTGATGAGACTGAAGCAGGTGTGAAATTTATAATGTAAATTGCTTGTCTCAGATATATTTTTAATTTTATTTAATTAATGACAATAGAGAAGCAAGCTTATAACTTAAAATGTATTTCCTAGATATTTTTAGTTTATTTGACTGATGATAACTATGAAGTATGTAGCTTAATTTGATTTTCCTTTATTTTATTTTTATTTAATCAGTGATAGCAAATAACCTAAATTGTTCTAATTTATATCTTTCAATTCATACAATGATTATGTCTTTTTTGGTACCATAGATTATATTTTAATTAGTTGTTTAGAGTGAGAAATGTACATTTTCCCTCATCCAAAAGAAATTAAAATCTTTATTCTAAATAATGTGTAGGTTCAATTTCAGCTAAAAATGGAAACCTCTAGCAAAATTAGAACCCATCCTTGGATAATAAATGATTAGTTAATAGTTTTTGCAGCAATGAAATCTTTATTTTAATGCTTGGGTTTTATTTTACTTCTGAAAAAGATACTCATTTTAATATCTGTGTCTCCATTTCTCAAAGGGTCTCCTCAGAAGATGCTTGAAAAAATATTAAAGTAATGGAATGCACTAATACACTGGCATAAACAAACACGTACTAAGGAAAAGCAATGTGCTAACAATGTTTGGGCAAATATAAGTGTATTTGAGAGGCATAGAAATGCATTATTTACGCTTGAAAAAACAAGCATGTACATGTTAAGGAATAACAGTGCACAGACTATACTAGTAATATAAATTATAATTCTATGTTCACATTTAAGATATTCGGAGAACGTTCCTGTGATCTCACTAAACCAGTGATTTATTTTGGGTGTGGAGTTGATTGATTCTGCAGATAGACATATAACTGTATTTCTTTATTTATTTTGTGAGTTTTGTATAAAAGATTAATTTTGCATGGGCATTCATTCTTTAAATTGAATATTTATATAAATTTTCATATTTCTGCATATTTGTACAAGGTTCTCTTTATACTTGACCCAGTTCTTTTGTATGTAAAAGGTCAGATGGGCATAAGCCTGTCTGTATGTAACAAGAATATTGTGAGATGTGTGCATCAAAATTAAATTTAATTTCAAGCCACAGCTGCAGGAAGACCAACAACTGCTGCCCTTCGTCCTGCTACAGCTTACAGACCTGGTTCTGCTCTGAGACCATCATCTGGCTACCGACCACTGAGTGCTTCACGCAGGCCTTCTTCTATGAGTGATGGTCGACCCAGCTCAGCATGGACAGAAGGAGCAAAACGACGACCAGCATCTAGTGGTCAGGGCTTTTTCTTAAAATAAAAAAAGAAGAAAAATTAGAAACTTACAACTTGTATTCATTTGAAGTTTATTTCTATTAATTATTAATAATTCCTGGCTATGTCAGATTTTTTAAATCTGCTGGTTGGTATTATAATATTAATCATATATTGGAGATACCCATTATCTGATATTTACTTAAATATGAACTAAGTCTAAGAGGACAGTCTTTACTAAGCTGTGAACTAAGACACAGCCTAAGAAGACAGTCTTTATTACTATGCTATGAACTAAGTCACACAGCTTAAGAAGAGAGTCTTTACTAAGCTATGAACTAAGTCACACAGCCTAAGAGAGTCTTTACTAAGCTATGAACTAAGTCACAGCCTAAGAGAGTCTTTACTAAGCTATGAATTAAGTCACACAGCCTAAGAGAATCTTTACTAAGCTATGAACTAAGTCACACAGCCTAAGAGAGTCTTTACTAAGCTGTGAACTAAGTCACAGCCTAAGACAGCATTGTTAAAGGAAGCAAAGAAAATCACCACCATTGACTTGATGTTTTAATTGAATGATTTTAAATCTATCTATCACTCTCACTCTCTCTCTTATTTATTTTAAAATAGGATATTGTATCAGAACAAATTGAACGAAAAAAATGACCAATCTTTTTATAAATAACTAGATGCTATCGATGGAATTGAAGCAATTAGTGACCTCACTTGTGGCACAGTCATCTGTGGCAACCCATCCAAAGCCCTTCGTGAGCGAAGGAAAGCACATTCAAGTCAGGAATCTCTTGAGAAGACTGAAAAAGAGAACCAGGCATCCAAGGTAAATTAATTATAGTCATCTCATTAGGGAAATTAGCCAATCACAATTTTCATGATCATTAACTCTCTTGTGATTCAGAATCATGGATGGACATTATATCATCCTATTTATACTTATATCTTTATTGCTCTTCAGTATTTTCACATCTTCATTTGTTTTCTCTTTTCTTCAGTTGAAGAAAGAGACGGAGAGAAGGAAAGAAGAAGAGGGAGAAGAAAAGAACGGAGATGATGGTCCCATCGAGGACAAGGATCTCAGCAAGCTCCTTTCAGAGCTTCATTCTTGGAAAACTGAACACGAAAAGTCAGACCTATTCCTCTTTTTTTTTTTTTTAAAATTAAGACTTAATTCCGTGGTATATTGTATGAAATGCAAAAAAATTCTTTGTCAGAGAATTTTTTTAATGTGTTTGTAATGTCGTTTTGTTAGTGTTAATTGCCTTATAATTGATTTCCATTCTCTCGAACATTTTCCCTGTGAAATACAGTAAGATTTAGTAAAAGTTAAGTTTATGTCGATCAATTGACTTCATAAGACATAATGGATAGAATCTTAGGTTCCACAGGCTCCTTTTACTTCACCAAATGCTTTGGTTGTATTGAAATGGTCTGCAAAATATCTTGACATTATTTCGAGATAGAAGAATTAACTGTTATAGATAAAAATAAATTTATGGGGGGGGGGGTAGAGGGGAAATAAACAACACACTTTGGAGATCAGACACAAATTTCTGTTATATCATTGTTTTCCATTTGGGAGTCTACTGCTGCTCTTTAACCCTTCCCCACCCTTGTTGACTACCATGAGGATAGTTTTCCTGGGGTAAAATCCAGGCATCTGTGACTTAATGTTTAATGTTTTGCTTCATCTGAAACATCTGAAATTTTTCTGTGACATTCTTTAAACCTTGAGAGCTGTCATTCTGTTCATTTGCATCTTCTGAAATAGGTTAGCAGAACCAAAATTGTTCCATGACATTATTTAAATCTTGAAAACTGCCATTCTGTTCAAAGAGTGTAATCAGCAGACATTGCTGTTTCTCTATGATGCAACCAGGTTACGAAAGTTGCACATTTTTCTTATCATCAAAATAACTGATATTTGTTTAATGGCAAGATTGATATTCTTGTCTAACTTCTTGGTCTAGGTTGTACATAATCTTGCACCTGATGGTCATTTCAAAGAGGTCCTGATGAATACATAATCTTGCACCTGATGGTCATTTCAAAGAGGTGCTGATGAGTACACATTGACACTTTACTGGAATTCATGAATATCAGAAGTGTGTGAAAAAAAATAATGCCCCAGATTACTGCATCGATGCACATCTTATCCAGAACCTTAGCAGGAGTAATATAGTGACTTGGGGTAGTGCATTGCTGAGTGGGGAAGAGCACACTGTATTAAAAAATGGATGGGTAAATAATCATGATATTGAGTGGTACCTTTGTAACTAAGAAGGTTGTATATAATGATGTAATGTTCTAATGATGTAATGACATAATGATGTAATGGTATAATGATGTAATGGTATAATGTTGTAATGACATAATGATGTAATGATATAATGATGTAATGGTATAATGATGTAATGGTATAATGTTCTAATGATAAAAAGATAGAAAAAAATTGAGAATAATCTTTAAATGAGAATCTAACTTAAGTAGCATTGTAAAAATCATAAATTCATTTAGAAATAAACACATTTTAAGCATCACATTCTGATTCATAAACCATTTTTTTAAAGTAAATGAAAAAGTCTGTATCTGACAGGAATTTGCCGAAACCAGTCTGATCTTTTGTTGACATTTATTAGCATGTTTGTCCTTGTTGATTATAGAGTGACTACACTGCAAGCAGATGTGTTTTTCATTTACAATGTACATTATGAATTAATATAGACTTATTATACATGTTTCCTGTTGATAAGTATTTGTAAAGGGTTTACTTGAAACTGCCAAATAATATTGTGCAAACTGTGTCAACAGGCGCCTGGCAAAGATCCGAGAATCAAAGGCTCCGCAAGTGTTTAAGATAGAGCATAGTGACAGTGGTCATTCATTTTGGAGTGATGATGGGCTTCATTTGTCTGGTGATGATGAAAGTGATGATGCTGATAATGATGAGGAGAATGAGGATGTTGACAATGATGACAGTGATTCAGTAATGCACCAGTACCATTCCAATCAGTCAAAGTTCAAAACTAGAGACACTGGCAGTACACAATTGAATGACTTGACGAAAGCCGACAATAGCCAAGAAGATGAAATTTTCAGCATTGGAAAGTTTCAGGATGGTGACATAGCAGCTGCTTCATCAGATGCACAATCACAGGCTTTGAACTCTTTCCAAGTGAGAGAATGTGAAAAGTCTCTTGATACAGAACAAGAACTCTTTGTAGAATACAAAAGATTGAAGGAACTAGAAAAGCAGTACCCAAGGTCTCAGACTGCAAACATTGCACCCTTCAACATTGTTGATAAAAGAGAGATGCATACACCCAGTACAGGGTTAAGGCCCTTGAATCTGACTCGCCCAGGTAGTCCCAAACCTTTCAGTTTGCCTGGAGAATCAGCAAGCAGCCCATCTAGTCTGGAGTCTCCACTTTCACCAAATAAAGAGCGGGCACGAAAATTGAGGTAAATAATTTTCTGTGTAGATCTCTTTTTTCCAGTATTTCTTTGAGATTATTTTCTTAAGTATTCTTATCACTAAGCTATGCATGACACCTGCTTTATCACTCGCAGCAGTAAACGAATTACAGTGACATGTCTCTGCTTCAGATTTCAGTTGTCATCCTGTGTATTCTTTATTTGTCATACTGTAGTCTATATGTCTGAAATGCAATCAGACAGTGTTGGTGAGGTTATCAGTGCATGATGAGTCCCTTTAATTATGATTCCCTCCCCTTCCTGCATATTTATGAATACCAATACTTGGGACACTTACAGACTTTTACGACAAAAGTTGCTACAAGCTTACAAACTGTGAAAAAAGTTTACATAGTGAAGAAAAGCTAACAAACTGTGAAGTAAAGCTCTCTAACTGTTATAAAAAATGTACATGCTATAATGACAAGCTTACAGTCTATTATAAAAAGCTTACAAACTGTTACTAAAATGTTTACAGGCTGTAGTGACAAGCTTACAGATTGTTACTAAAATGTTTACAGGCTGTAGTGACAAGCTTACAAACTGTTACTAAAATGTTTACAGGCTGTAGTGACAAGCTTACTAACTGTTACAAAAAGTTTTGCAGCATACTGCATTTGCCAAATCAGTTTCTATCTAATAAACAATGCCACACCGTGTATAGTTTATTTTTAAAGTAGTGAACACCTTAATCATAACTGAAAGAGTAGGAGCATAAGTAATGATGCACCAGTTAAAATACAGAAAAATACATTTGATAATTGGAGTCATTATCTAGGATATGGATAGAATTTTTGTAAGTTGAAGATGGCTCAGCACCAAAAGAATTCACCAGGATAATGGCAAACAGAGAGTTATTATTGTTACTATTACTTCCTGTTAACATTGCACCTGTATGAAATAATGCTCTGAGTACTGAAAGAGTGATTCACAAACAAAACTTTTGAAATGCAGCTGCTTCATAACTTAAGGTCTTCCTGTACAGATTACATCAAAACTATTCCATTATTAACATATCAGGGCTAAATTTCTCATGCATTAGTTCTCATTTGTTCTAGCTGGCATTGTTAGGGCTTTCCATTTATTTCAATTACATTAACATTTTTTCATTGTTGTCTTGAAGTAAGTTTTTATCTTGGCTGTAATCATCTTTTGCTGTCATCTGCTCTATGTTTTACTGAGCAGGAGTCATGTTTTCGAGGCTTAGATGATATTGTTGAGGTTTTCATGCATTAGCCTTACATTCCATTTTTGATACTATTATTGAGGTGCTCCATGTACTCAACATTCTATCAGATATTGTTGAGGTTTTCTAGGATGTAGTCATGTCTTTTCCACTCTTGATATACTATTATTGAGGTTGGCCACATACTCAACATTCTTTGTCCATTCTATCATATTTCATTGAGGTTTTCCAGGATTTAGTCATGTTATTTCCATTCTAGATGTTATTATTGAGTGTAAAAGATCATTGTTGAGGTTTTGTCATGTCTTTTTATTCTAGATGTTATTATTGATTATAAAAGATAATTGTTGAGGTTTTGTCATGTCTTTTCTATTCTAGATGCTATTATTGAGTGTAAAAGATAATCATTGAGGTTTTGTCATGTCTTTCTATTCTAGATGTTATTAATATTATTGATTGTAAAAGATAATTGTTGAGGTTATGTCATGTCTAGATAATATAATCAAAGTTTTTCTTACACTGGACATACCTCATCTATTGTCATATATAATTGTTGCAGCATTGTCAACAATTTAGTCATGACTTTCCCATTCTGAAATGCTATTATTGAGGTTTTCCATATTACTAAACATAGCTCACCCATTCAGGAAGCTATTGTTCAGGTTTTATCATGATTTAATCATGTTTTTCCCTTCCTAGATATTAGTTTCCCATGCACTAGTCATGTCTTACGTTTTGATGTATACTCTTGTCATGTCAGGTTATTTTATTGCTGTTGATTTTTATTTCCTTACACAAGTTACTCATGCTATCCCCAGTTTAGTTTTTACCATTACGGATTTCCGTGCTCCATCATTAACCTGCCATTTTCCACCTAAATTTTGAGTTCTTACATGATCCTGTTACCCTCATTTTTATATAAAGTTATAAGAGATGGAAACACAAGCTACCGTTCATCCTCATGATTTCTGTCCAGGATTGGCCCGACAGGTTTGCCTGCTTCAGGTCAGCAGCCACAAATTCGAGACATCATTACACCTCCTGGTAAGCAAGGGCCTAGTGGTGTGAACGTGTTGCCTGGTCAGAGGCTTATGACCTCAGGCCTGCAGCAAAGGATACGACGACAACTGCCCCAAGTTCCAGCTCTGCCTTCTCGACCGCCTCTCTCAAAATCCTAGCTCCTGGGCAGCAGTAAATGTTAGCTGTGTGCCATGGTCATCTGATTAGAGGAAACCTTGACTGTATGTACGCATGTGTGCAAGAGATCAATGTTAGCTATAAGCCATGCTCAGCTGATAGAACACTTTACAGACTGGAAACCCTAAAATTGTAATTTACACAATTGCATTAGACTGGAAAGAAATGAAATGTAATTTTAAATTACACATACGCTCTACAGACTGGAAAAGGTAGTTATAAATTACAAGTTTGTTTTACAGACTGGATACTTTGTACTTGTAAAGTACACACTTATACTGTTTTGAATTAGCAAGATCAGGTGTAATGCAGAACTGTACTTGTGAATTTGAAAATTGTTTCTTGTGTGCAAGATAATAAGTTGTGGATAATAAGTTGCAGATTCTTCTTTTTGGTGCAAAGAACCATAGAGCACATTGATTAGTGTTCGTATTGAAAAAATATTTTGTAGGTTTTTCCTCCATTAACAGTAGAGATTATGGTTCATGATCATTTCAGCTTAATAATTATTATTGTTCACAATCATTTACTGTAATAAGAGCAGATTGAAGGAATCCAAGAACAGTAATCAGTATCATATTAAAGGAATTCAGGAATAGTAATCAGTATCATATAGAAGTTATTCAGGAACAATAATCAGTATCATATTGAAGGAATTCAGGAATAGTAATCAATATCAGATTGAAGATATTTAGGATCAGTAATCAGTATTACATCAAAGGTATTCTGGAACAATAATCAGTATAGATTGAAGAAATTCAGGGACAGTAATCATATTGTGTGAAATTATTCAGGAACAGTGTTACATGCCAGTTTATATTTAACAACTCTGTCTTAATATCGGACTTTCAAGTTATTAGTTTTAATATTCACACCTAAGCTGATGACAGACTGTTTGCCTATTTCACCCCCTTTAGCCTTTACAATTAGATAGTCCTTGAGTTCTGGCATTCAATATAATGACAGGTAAATTTGTATACATGCACGGGTTGGAATAGTTATCTTAATCTGACCAATTGCAATATAAAGGATATTCATATCACTTTCAACTCCGCCCCCACCAATCCCTCGGTCGCACTTATAATCGAGTCAGTTCATTGTTAAGATAACAAGAATAAAATTTAATAATTTACAATAATATATTACAAACAATCTGATACAAGGTATACATATTTAGTCATTCCGAGACCACTTATTCTGTAATCAAAAAACACTGGTTGAGTCAATTGGCAGAGATATGCTCTTAGCTGTCTATTGAAACATGGATGGACACTCAGCAAAGTTCACACAAGGTCAGTCCTTGTGATCTGGCTCTCTGGCATTCGCTTCCAGGCATGTGTCTTGAAAATCGTCGCATTTTTGACCTACTTATAGACACCTATGTATGCCCACAATTCTCAGTTTTAGCCTATATTACTGTCAGAAAAACATTTCACCATATATGAACATTGAACATCCATCAACAAGTTACCTTCCTGCTAAATCCTCCCACTCATCTCTCGCCTTTCGACTGCCCATGCATGGTGGTCAAGTGACCTATATCTATATCAACATTTGTTGCATCACTGTTTGCGACTAGTTTTACAGTATGATACTTGTTGTTATAAAAAAAATGAAAAATGAAAAATATAATTAGTTAGGATCATTAAATTAAATCAGGCATAATTTGCCGAGACTTCTCTGACAAACAGTAATCAGAACTGTATTGAAGGCATTCAAGAACAGTATTGCTACAATAATAATATATTTAATGTTAGTATTGGATAGGTTGCATGCTGTGCACTCTGTTACTGCAAAAGTCTGTGAACTATAACTTGATATGTCTGAATTTAAATTGGAGAAAACATGAAAGAAATATAAGAATGACATTTTTATTACATACCAGACAACAATGTTTTTGTATTAATGATAATCTTATTTTTAGAAAACAAATATCACATGTACCTTTATTTTATATTTGGGAATATCCCAAATTTTAATATTATTAATCATATTTCATACAAGATTAAAAACTATTTTACTTTTTAGGCCACTGGGACCATCATAATGTTGATATTACATGAGTAGCTTTATTCATCTCAGAGATAAAAGTTTGTCCCAGTGGCTTATTTATGCTTAACATTGCCATGACCTATTTCATGCAAAGTATGCCTTGTGTCCTATGACTGTGATACAATATTTTATTTAATTATTTTGTGCCACTGTTTACAATACTATGACTGTGACAGCTTAGATTTCCAAAATATGCTACCAGGACAGTTCTGAAATCTCTAGACTATATTCATTGAAATTGTGGTTCGTTTTACAAAAGTTATATTCTCCAGTTACAATTTGTTAAGGCTTGAAAATAAAGCAAAATGGCAGTCTAGTGTTTTTTTGCATGGAGAGAACTGCAGTGAAATGTAACCTTTTACACAACAATAAACATTAAAGTCACTGTCTGATAGGAGACATGACAGCTTGTATGTTTGATTAAAATTTTGTATGTAATTATACATATGCAAAATGTTATCATTTTATTTAGCCTGTATCAACTGAGGAATATAATGCTTCATTAATTATAAGCATATTTAAAATATTGTTGAATAGATGTAATGAAGACTTGATCAGTGGCGTATAATTAAAATGAGTTTATTATTTTTGTTTCTGAATGTTGAGCAAGTAACCTTCAATTGTCCATTGATTATTTACCCCTATAATTTCTAAGGGTTCTCCATATGGCATATTATAACTTTGATGCTAATTTGTTTAAATTTTGACCCTCTGAACATGCAACTATCAGAGGGATGTTTGGATTTTATTAATAATTTGATCTTTTGCAACTTATTTTTTTCACTTAGAATGGGTACTTTTGTTATATTCATTAACCATCTAGGAAATAAATTTGCGATAAGTCAAACTTAGAAATTTGAAATATTGGTTACACACACTGAGTAAGACTTATTTATACAAACATTGGATTGAAAGTAATATCAAGTTATTTATCCTGTTTGTGTGTACAGCGCTTTTGTAACAAATGCCTTTAGTTGTGGAATACAGTTGTTGCTGGAATTTTTTAAATGAGCATTTCTTTTAGATGAGTGTGTTTGTGCATTTTTCTTCTTTCTTTCTTTTCTTTTTTATTTATTGTAGTTTTGTGACTAGTGCCCATTTCTTTGAATGCTATTTCCCAAATCTGTAACTATGTAAATTTGCAGAATTGCATTTTATTAAATAGATACTAGCACTCTTTGGAAGCTTTGCAACAATTGCTTCTTTTTTTTTTTATTTAAGTGTTTCAAACATGTTTGTTGTTAACTTTTCTTTGCTACCTACTGCTTGGAGAAATCAACTTGAACTGTTTCTGTAATATAATTCTATCCAGTATTGTTTCTAATTAGAAAATGTCCAGAATTGTTTCTTTGTAATGTATTTTTTTTTTCAGCAGTTCTCAGGACACACTTGTCCTCAGATCTGTGTCCTTTATCTAAGTCACAGTATTAAAAAAAAAATGAGTTAGACGATTTAATTTATTGACTTTCTTTTTATACATTTGCTGGTTGTGTTCAAAGGCTACTGAAAGCATTTTAGTTATAAAAGTCAGGAGCATGGAATATGTTAGGTCTTACTTCTTAAATTTAGAGAATAAGCATACATTTAATAAATAATTATCATTATTAAATGTATATTTCATTTCATAAATAATTTAATATTGTTAAGCATGCATTTCATCCAAGAAATAACTTAAATAAATTGTTAAACAATACATTTCATTTTATTAAATAACATTGTTAAGTGTACATTTCATTTAATAAATAACTTATCATTAAGTACATTTCATGATATAACTTAACATGATTAATAGTACATTTAATGAATAACTGTGTTAAGTTTACATTTCTTGATATAATTTAACATTATTAAGCATTCATTTCATGAGTAATTTAACATTATTAAGCATTCATTTCATGAGTAATTTAACATTATTAAGCAGTCATTTCATGAGTAATTTAACATTATTAAGCAGTCATTTCATGAGTAATTTAACATTATTAAGCAGACGTTTCATGAGTAATTTAACATTATTAAGCAGTCATTTCATGAGTAATTTAACATTATTAAGCAGACATTTCATGATTAACTTAACATTATTAAAAAAACATTTCACATTTATTCTTTACTTCTACTTTTCTTTTGTTTGATTGTTAAATAAGAATTGCTTGTATTTTCAGTAGCAAGGTCATGATTTTCTCCAAAGAACAAAAAGTAGTTGTGTGTCAGTTTTTCTCTCATTTTTGTCTTTGCTTTCAGTTTTATGCATGAATTATAGGTTTTTGCTCTAGTGCCATTATTGCAGTCACAACATCAACATCTGACCATGTACAAATTCAAACAAAAAATTTAGTTAAACATTGTTTCATTAGTCCTCTGCCAAACCTTATGATTTCCTCAAAATTCTATCATATTTATATTTTATTAATATTTCTTTGTTTAAAGGGTTTTATCTGCCCTTCCTCGCCACCCGCCGAGGTATAATCCTTTAGTTTTTGCTAAGGTCAGTTTCGCCCCGGAGGCACGGCCGTACAGCCTGTGCCAGTTGGTGACGGTGCGTGCTGACCTATCGTCTGACAAGCAGTAGTTGCAGTCGTCAGCGAAAGCGCTAATTTTCACTGCTTCTTTCTTACCAGGTACTTCAATACCATGTACAGTGCGGTCTTCCCGGATCTTTTTCAAGACCCGCTCCAGGCACAGTACATATAGTAGGGGCGATAAACTACAACCTTGCCTCAAAAAACGTGATACCGGGAAGGGGGTCGAGATGTGTTGGTTGACAATGACGCTTGTAGATGGTCGAAACCCATTTCACAAGGCTCTCCCCTAAGCCTAATGCCCTTAGGTTGCTCAATAAGTATTTGTCGGACACTCTATCAAAAGCTTTTTCCTGGTCTAGAGAAAGAATGAAGCCAGGTGTATTACGTGAATTACAATGGTCTATTATGTCTCTGATTAAATGACAGTTGTCTGTGATTGAGCGAACAGGTACCCCGCAGGATTGGTCTGGGTGCATGATTTTACTCATCACTGTTTTCAGTCTGTTACACAGTGTCTTCGTCATTATTTTGTAGTCTACGTTTAATAACGACATTGGTCTGTAGTTTTTAAGTAGACCGGCGTTTGTTTCGTCTTTGCAGAGAAGTGTGATGTAAGACAGTCTTTGTGTCTCTGTCAAGGTGCCCGATTTTTGGACCGCCCGATAAACTCTGGCGAGAATTGGTGCTAAATAATGTATGAAATGGTAGTAAAATTCTTTCGGGAGGCCATCTGGGCCAGGGGATTTATTGTTGTCCATATCTGTGATGGACCGGCGTTATTTCATCTGTCGATAGGGATGCTCCAAGTATGTCTGCGTCGCTGTCGTCTGCTTAGGGGAGGCCAGATAAAAGAGTGTTTGTCGCGTCTGTGTCTGTTACGTCGTCTGTGTATAGGTCTTTGTAAAAGTCTCTAAATGCGTCCAGTATTGTGTCAGTTGTGGTACACGTCTGTCCAGTCTTTGACACAACGTTCCTGATTGTCTTTCTACGGCCTTTTGTTAATTCCTTCCTGAGAAAATATCTGCTAGGTTTATTTCAAGCTCGCTCGCTCTAGCTCTTATTTGCGCTCCTACAAGTTTGTTTTCTTCTATCTGTCTTATCATGTCTTTGATTTTATTCATCTCTTCAAATTTTTTCTCTCGTTCTGAGGTCCCTGTCATGTTGTTTAGCTTTTATTCTACTGAGGTCGATGGAGATATCTTGGATGTCAGTTTTAACTCGTCCCGCCATCTTAGGACAGTGTCGTCTTCGGGTATGTCACGTGAGGCAAAGTATAATAAGTGTTTAATTTTCTCTGTGTAGTCTATGTCGGACAAGTAGGACGTGTTAAGTTTCCAATAACTTCGTCCTATGTTGATGTCACTTATGTCCGCTATGGTACACGTCACGTAGTCGTGGTCTGAGAAGGAACGTAAGTCATGCCGCGCGCTCACTAAGCTGTGTCTGAGGGAGGGGGGTAGGTATAAACGGTCTAGTCGGCAGCCGATGCCACGCCCTCGGGCGGACAATTCCCTCCAGCCTTCTGTACCCCTCTCCGCGTTACCCCCTATCTTGTCGATGGTAGGACTGGCGATGCAGTTAAAGTCACCTCCAGGTATTGTCAATCTAGTTGTTAGTAGGGTCGGGTATAGGTCGTGGAAAAACTGTTTTCGATCGAGGGGATTGTTCGGTGCGTATACATTTACCACTCTCAGTTTGGTGCCGTTAACTGAAATGTCTACAGTCTACACACACGTGTCGCCCTTCAAAGTCAAAATTAAAATGGTCTAAACTATATTGTAACTTATCATTAAAATAAATACCTACGCCCTTGCCTCTAGTGTGACTGAGTGACCAAATAATTTTACCTTCTAATTTTTTCGCTATGGATTTGCCTAATTCTAAGCTATCTATGTGGGTTTCCTGTAACAGACCTATGTCTACTCTATTTTTATCTATCGTATATACTGTTTTAACAGGCTAATTTTCCTATCATTTCTAAAGCCGTTACAGTTAATACTAACAATGTTTAACATGGCTATGTTAAAAAATACTAACAAAGATTAACATGGCTATGTTAAATTATAATATAAAATACTAACAATGCTTAACATAGCTAGGTTAAATTATAATATAAAATACAAACAATGCTTAACATAGCTAGGTTAAATTATAATATAAAATATTAACAATGCTTAACAGAGCTAGGTTATAATATAAAATTCTAACAATGCTTGACATGGCCAGGTTAAATTATAATACAAAATACTAACAATGCTTGACATGGCTAGGTTAAATTATAATACAAAATACTAACAATGCTTGACATGGCTAGGTTAAGTTATGATATGGAAAGTCAAGATGTACTTACTGATGGTAATACATAAAATAGAAGGAGTACAAAATGCGCTTACGCACACGCACGCACACACACGCAGCGTGTTTGTAGCGGATCGATGGTAAGATTTTTAAAATGTTCATTGTGCGTTTTCTTCGTCACACGTCATCTAGGTTGGCATCTTGGTCCGAGTCTGCCTCACTCGCTGTGGGATCGTCTGTGATTGTCTCCTTTCCGGCACTGGCCGTAGCTTTTGGTGGACGCGTCCGGCGACTCTTGTATTGTTCTTTTTGCCAGCGCCTTCCGTGTTGGTGGGGTGGCGCGGGGGCGTGCTTGGCGGTGAGCGGGAAAAAAGTCACAGGGAAAAAAGTCACGGGAAAAAAGGAAGAAAAGTCACAGAAAGCGACAGCTCATTAGGATCGTGGTTAAATGTGTGTGTGTGTGTGTGTGTGTGTGTGTGTGTGCGTGCGTGCGTGTGCTTGTGTGTGTGTGTTACCAACAAATGTTTAGTCATTTTAGTGGTGTGATGTGACTGCTCGAAACATCATTTCATTGATGTCTTTTTATTTAGTTTCATTTTATATTAATACGTCAATTTCCTTTCACTTCTGGAAATTATTTCCCGATCGAGATTAAAACTTTGAACTGTATTACTGTAATATTAATAGTGTTCTATTTTTCTTGTACTAGTCGGCGATTAGAAAATTTAAATATGGTATTAATTGATCAAAACGGTCGGCATATCTGTAAATTCTAAGAACGCAAAATTATTTTTTAAATTTAAGTGATACTCATACTTGCTTAGATGTGTAAATGCGTACTTGTTTAGAGATAACACGTCAGATTCATACACATTTTTCTGTGATTTATCTTCTGTGACATTTTTTTGTGAGTTTTTTTCCTAGCAAAACTTGTGACTTTTTCCCCGTGACTTTTTTCCTGTGACTTTTTTCCCGCTGTATGTTAGTGTGCTCGTCTGTATCAGGTTGTCACAGGCAACAACGCCGTATCCTTTTACGACAGCAACTCGTCTTTCTCCAGGGGAGAACACCAAAATCGGGATTAGAACAGATACTACACTTTGATCTTAGCCAAAAGGCCGAGAAGCGATCGTTTGATTAGCATGAAACTAACAGCAGTCAGAAAATGTTATCGTCTCGGATCCAGCAGAATCAAACTATATAGCCAATGGGTTGAATCTAAAACACGAATGTCACTGGTTGAAAAAGTGCTTTATATCTTATGTAATCCCTCTACAGGGGCTTCCTGATAGTACAGAGTTAATCCAAGGTGAATGGAACTGTTGAACGTGGGCATGTATTTGATGAGAGAAATCAACTTCTAAATTGTGTTTTTAGCAAGACCTAAGAGATTTGAAGTGTGTTTAGTCACCTACAACTCTTTGTCTTTGCAATCTGTTTTTTGAGCTCTTTAAATTTTAACACAAGTTCTTGCACTTATGTTTTTTAAACAATTCTTTTTGTTTAATTTTTCTTTTGATGGTAAATTACATGATGGATTTAAAAAAAAATATTTAACAAATCTCACTAACTTTAGAACTGAAAGCACAACTTTTGTATCAAAGTATTGAATGAAAGGGTGCTTACGATGACAGTTGTTTGACAGAAACCAACATTCATTACTGTTGATGATGAAATTATATTTGCTGCCATTTATTTAGAAATAGTATGATATGGGTATCTCATGCTGTTTAGTATCTGTGTTGGTCCATAATTTGTATTTATTTTCCTTTTGTTTTATTAAATAAACATGAATTTTTATTAGCACTGATTTAATATTTGATGTTTAGTCTGGTTTATACGACAATTTGTCTGTCTGTTTTTGTAAATTATTGTAACATTTTCAAAATTATCAAACCCAGTTTGACATTTAGTTGATTCTAAAATGTCGGGTTTGTAGTTGTTTAAACTTTACATGTGTTTGTATTTGTGTGTGTGTGAGTGTGTGGTGGAGTAAAATTGCTTGTCACTTGTGACAAAAAATGTAAATGCCTAAATAACATGATTAAAAAAGACACCAGTAAATGAAAAAGTTTCAAACCAAAAGTAAAATAAAACTAATTGAAATTCCTACAAATAGATGAAAGCAATATAATGTTGAACTGATGAAGGTAAAATCCCTGAAATCGATTTAATATATATTTTGCAATTACAAACGCGTGCAGTGTAAAGTGTAAAATGGTGGTGGGGGTAGGGGTAGGCAGAGCGAGAAAATGTGACTACATGAAGTACGAATGGGTTTGCTTTTTCCAAAAACTGAAACGCAAAAGAAATTGCTACATGAACTGTGTTTGCTTGAATGAAGGGAAATGGGTGAGAGGTGAAAATAACTGATTACTGATTTTGAATTGAATTTTTCTCCCCAGGTGGGGAGTGGGCCGATCCTGGAAGTACTGCAATACCAGGCCAACCCGTGGCGAAGGCGGAGCAAGCCCCTGACACTTCACCTAGTGTCAAAAATCAGTTTAATATCGAAGCCCCCCAATGGGGGGCGTATCAGATATTAAGCTGATAAGAACAGATACTACACTTTGATCTTAGCCAAAAGGCCGAGAAGCGATACCGTCTTCTGTTGAACAAAATGCCAGTATTGACAAGAAGCATTTTACAGTTGGGTTCTACAAATTGGCATAACACTACTAAGCTAGTTACCTACATTGTTATTCAGTAGAGTCTCGTCATACCGCTAAATCGAAGTGAATCTGACACAATACGTTTGTCACACCAGCTCCTTCATTCTTGTAAACGTGATCGATGCATAAACTGCATTTCGGTCAAAGTGTCACCGTAGACTGTCCTTGTTGATCGATTCGGTTTTCTTTAGCAAGCATTAAATACGGAAGCGCTTCAGTGTCGGACCTGTGCCTGACTTACTAACAGAAGCCTGTGCCGTTCCTGCAGAATTATTATGAACTGGAGCTGGAAGCTTATAAAGCCTTATATTCCTGCTTGCGGAATCCGACATTGCAAAGTGGGGAGAGCAGATCTAACTGAACTCTTCTGACTGCTCACATAAAATATTAGTAACTAAAAAGAAGTACTGAACTGCAGACAAACAAGTTTGCTGAGTTAAAAAAAAAACAAAAAAAAAACTGATCTGTTGACCTGTAATGCGGTTCTCTCCCTTAGTGAAACTACTCAGATAGGTGTATCTAGAGAGTAGAAAAAAACCCAGAAAGATGTATATCAGATCGCTTCATTAAAACATGCAAATATGCATATTTCAAAGAATGTCATAGACTGTATAAACTCGCGAAATGAACCAACCCATTGCTTTAATATATCTAGGCTTATACTCGCATGTTTACTGAAGTGTAAAGTTCAAAGTTAAATGCCTTTCTTTATCCTGGAAATCGGCGGCGTGCAGGATTAGTTAAATGTTTGGTGTGGCGATTAAGAATGTACGTAATTTAAATATGAGTTTAGATTAAGTAAGTAACTGTTTTTGTTGAACCTTTGGGGACATTCTTACATACAGACATTTAGAGTGAAGTATCACACTAGACTGTATAAGCATGGCTATACACATTTACAGTGAAGTATTTTACGTATACGTGAGTTTTTTGCCTACAGACGTCACACGTGTGGTCACACTTACTTTGATTTCAACTTCGCCCCTCGGAGTGATGACGTATTTCTCTTTTTCCTCCATGGCTGCATAAGTGAAAGGACTCATTTGTGTCTTCAGCGCTGCATCACGTCATTGCAAAGAAAATAAAGCACGACAATATGTTTTCTCAACAGATTCTCTATATAATTTGACACGGTAAAGTGTTTGCTTAGAGAGAGAAAATGTAGATGAGATAAAATAAGGATGTGATTATGACAGGCAAAATAGTATTGCTCCCTCTCTCTCTCACACTCACACACACACGCGTATTGCTTATTGTGGGGAGGATCACTTTGTGTCCTCAAGTCACCTCTTTGAAAAAGAAAGGGCTTGAAACAAACCAGAACAGTACAATAGGTTGGTCTTAAGTCAGACAAATGATTTAAAATGAAATCAAAGAGCGAATTAAGATATATATATATTAGACTTTATTTCACTTTCGAAGAAAAGAGAATGATGTGCATATGTGTGTGCGTGCGCGAAAATATGTTTGTTGAGTGCTCGATTTTTATGTTTAAAGCGAAAGAGAGAATTCTTATAGAAAGTCACTTAGGTCTAATGTACTTGTAACTGAAAGGTCATCTGTATCAATTATGTGTATCATGTCTTGGTCTTCTATCTGTCTGTCTGTATGACTGTCTGTCTCTCTCCCTCCCCCCATCTATCTATCTATCCATCCATCCATCCATCAATCCATCTATCTATCTACTAAATGAAACACATGACAATAAAATCACAAGTACTTAAGTACTTACGCACACCATGAGACTCCATGCGTGACGCCAAGTTGACCGTGTCCCCAAAGAGACAATAACGTGGCATAACACTACCTACCACAGCAGCAACAACGGGCCCCGTGTTCAAACCTGGGAGATTAAAGAACAAAATTCAATTATTTGTAAACATCGATAGAACAAATGCACTAATGACTTCATTAAATTGTAGCTGTTTATTATTTTATATCCATACATCCTTACACCCGATATCGATACATCACTCTTTTTGTTCATGAGGTCAAGATGATTTGAACGATAAACTTAGCAGAAATATAATTTTCACAGTTACTAATACAAATGATTTCCTTCCTGAATAAAAATAATAATGAAGAAAAGAGGAATAAGATAAAGAAACGAGAGAAAAAAGAGAAGAGAGAGAGAGAAAGGAGAGGAGATGTGGGATATGACAAAGCAAAGAGAGAACAATGAGTAAATACATTTCCAAACGAATGTATAATAGAGAGAGGGGGGGGGGGGGAATGATGGAGCAGAAAGAGAAGATTCAGAATTAATAATACCTCAAAACGAATATGTAATCGAAATAGTGAGAAAATGAGGAAAATCCTTTGTAGATAACTGATATCAAGTGATTATGCTTTCTAATTACTCTTGACACAGATGTGCTCCATCTCTTCATCATGGGACAGTCAGCTTTTACCGACGTGTAGTCGGATGCGTACACGGGCCAGAAAATAGCGAGTCACGTCCGCACCGACAATGATCTTTTTGTCGAAGCGTGCTCGGTTGCGACACGTCCACACTGCAAGTCTATATTCGGACAGCAGTGCTAAAATTACTTTTGGCAGTGTGCCTTCCCCGAAACGAATTGCTGAGGGTGTGTGTGTGTGGGGGGGGGGGGGGTAGCCCAGGTTGTTGGCCCAGTTTTCAAGGTGCGCATGCGCACGCTTGACGTGGACGCACTGATGAAATAGATGTCCTACTGTTTCACAATGCAGATGGCAGAAAGAGCACATCTTGTGAGGGGTGATATTGCGAAGATGCAGTGTGTATGCCACTGGCACTATGTCGAGTGCAAGCTGGAAATTGATGTTGTATGTGTCCGGGTTTACAAAGGGGTCACATACTGATGAGAAGGACTGTTTAAAGTCGATCTGCGGAAAGAGTGTTAATTCTCTTGGTTTTGATGTTTTGTCTGTAATAAGAAGCTTGTATAGTTGCTTCGTCGTGGTGTTTGGTGTGAAAGTAAAAGCTCTGTTTGCGTGATTTTGCGTATGAGAGTGCACGTATACATGCACAATAGTATGGGGGTGGGTCGTTGATGCAGTTTGGGTGCGTGTTACGGAAAGTGTATCCTGGTGTGCGTGCTAGTTGTATCCCCAACCACATGTGTCCGAAATTTTCCCAGGGGACTGTTTTGCCAGTAGCGATTTTGCCCACCTGGGTCAGCACCAAACTGCGGATTTTTGTTTCTATGTTTACTACCCCCACCACTCCCTCTCTTGGTGGCAAAAACATGGTCGCTCTTTTCACTAATTCCTGTTTCCCTGCCCACAAGAAATCGAAAACCGCCTTTTCTATCAGAATGGTGTAGTGTTCGGGTGGTGGAAGTACTGCGGCTGTGTACCATAGTTTTGATAAAACCATGATGTTCCCTAAGTTAGCTTTGCCGAAGATGGACAGATGTCGGCCTTTGTAAAGGGCTATTGTTTTTAGGATGCTTTGGCACACTGGATGCCATAAGACATCTAGGGTGGTGGCGCCGAATAGGACCCCGAAAAGTTGATTCGACCCACTGTAAGCTAGTGTGTTATCTGCCCTTCCTCGCCACCCGCCGAGGTATAATCCTTTAGTTTTTGCTAAGGTCAGTTTCGCCCCGGAGGCACGGCCGTACAGCCTGTGCCAGTTGGTGACGGTGCGTGCTGACCTATCGTCTGACAAGCAGTAGTTGCAGTCGTCAGCGAAAGCGCTAATTTTCACTGCTTCTTTCTTACCAGGTACTTCAATACCATGTACAGTGCGGTCTTCCCGGATCTTTTTCAAGACCCGCTCCAGGCACAGTACATATAGTAGGGGCGATAAACTACAACCTTGCCTCAAAAAACGTGATACCGGGAAGGGGGTCGAGATGTGTTGGTTGACAATGACGCTTGTAGATGGTCGAAACCCATTTCACAAGGCTCTCCCCTAAGCCTAATGCCCTTAGGTTGCTCAATAAGTATTTGTCGGACACTCTATCAAAAGCTTTTTCCTGGTCTAGAGAAAGAATGAAGCCAGGTGTATTACGTGAATTACAATGGTCTATTATGTCTCTGATTAAATGACAGTTGTCTGTGATTGAGCGAACAGGTACCCCGCAGGATTGGTCTGGGTGCATGATTTTACTCATCACTGTTTTCAGTCTGTTACACAGTGTCTTCGTCATTATTTTGTAGTCTACGTTTAATAACGACATTGGTCTGTAGTTTTTAAGTAGACCGGCGTTTGTTTCGTCTTTGCAGAGAAGTGTGATGTAAGACAGTCTTTGTGTCTCTGTCAAGGTGCCCGATTTTTGGACCGCCCGATAAACTCTGGCGAGAATTGGTGCTAAATAATGTATGAAATGGTAGTAAAATTCTTTCGAGAGGCCATCTGGGCCAGGGGATTTATTGTTGTCCATATCTGTGATGGACCGGCGTTATTTCATCTGTCGATAGGGATGCTCCAAGTATGTCTGCGTCGCTGTCGTCTGCTTAGGGGAGGCCAGATAAAAGAGTGTTTGTCGCGTCTGTGTCTGTTACGTCGTCTGTGTATAGGTCTTTGTAAAAGTCTCTAAATGCGTCCAGTATTGTGTCAGTTGTGGTACACGTCTGTCCAGTCTTTGACACAACGTTCCTGATTGTCTTTCTACGGCCTTTTGTTAATTCCTTCCTGAGAAAATATCTGCTAGGTTTATTTCAAGCTCGCTCGCTCTAGCTCTTATTTGCGCTCCTACAAGTTTGTTTTCTTCTATCTGTCTTATCATGTCTTTGATTTTATTCATCTCTTCAAATTTTTTCTCTCGTTCTGAGGTCCCTGTCATGTTGTTTAGCTTTTATTCTACTGAGGTCGATGGAGATATCTTGGATGTCAGTTTTAACTCGTCCCGCCATCTTAGGACAGTGTCGTCTTCGGGTATGTCACGTGAGGCAAAGTATAATAAGTGTTTAATTTTCTCTGTGTAGTCTATGTCGGACAAGTAGGACGTGTTAAGTTTCCAATAACTTCGTCCTATGTTGATGTCACTTATGTCCGCTATGGTACACGTCACGTAGTCGTGGTCTGAGAAGGAACGTAAGTCATGCCGCGCGCTCACTAAGCTGTGTCTGAGGGAGGGGGGTAGGTATAAACGGTCTAGTCGGCAGCCGATGCCACGCCCTCGGGCGGACAATTCCCTCCAGCCTTCTGTACCCCTCTCCGCGTTACCCCCTATCTTGTCGATGGTAGGACTGGCGATGCAGTTAAAGTCACCTCCAGGTATTGTCAATCTAGTTGTTAGTAGGGTCGGGTATAGGTCGTGGAAAAACTGTTTTCGATCGAGGGGATTGTTCGGTGCGTATACATTTACCACTCTCAGTTTGGTGCCGTTAACTGAAATGTCTACAGTCTACACACACGTGTCGCCCTTCAAAGTCAAAATTAAAATGGTCTAAACTATATTGTAACTTATCATTAAAATAAATACCTACGCCCTTGCCTCTAGTGTGACTGAGTGACCAAATAATTTTACCTTCTAATTTTTTCGCTATGGATTTGCCTAATTCTAAGCTATCTATGTGGGTTTCCTGTAACAGACCTATGTCTACTCTATTTTTATCTATCGTATATACTGTTTTAACAGGCTAATTTTCCTATCATTTCTAAAGCCGTTACAGTTAATACTAACAATGTTTAACATGGCTATGTTAAAAAATACTAACAAAGATTAACATGGCGTTGTTAAATTATAATATAAAATACTAACAATGCTTAACATAGCTAGGTTAAATTATAATATAAAATACAAACAATGCTTAACATAGCTAGGTTAAATTATAATATAAAATATTAACAATGCTTAACAGAGCTAGGTTATAATATAAAATTCTAACAATGCTTGACATGGCCAGGTTAAATTATAATACAAAATACTAACAATGCTTGACATGGCTAGGTTAAATTATAATACAAAATACTAACAATGCTTGACATGGCTAGGTTAAGTTATGATATGGAAAGTCAAGATGTACTTACTGATGGTAATACATAAAATAGAAGGAGTACAAAATGCGCTTACGTACACGCACGCACACACACGCAGCGTGTTTGTAGCGGATCGATGGTAAGATTTTTAAAATGTTCATTGTGCGTTTTCTTCGTCACACGTCATCTAGGTTGGCATCTTGGTCCGAGTCTGCCTCACTCGCTGTGGGATCGTCTGTGATTGTCTCCTTTCCGGCACTGGCCGTAGCTTTTGGTGGACGCGTCCGGCGACTCTTGTATTGTTCTTTTTGCCAGCGCCTTCCGTGTTGGTGGGGTGGCGCGGGGGCGTGCTTGGCGGTGAGCGGGAAAAAAGTCACAGGGAAAAAAGTCACGGGAAAAAAGGAAGAAAAGTCACAGAAAGCGACAGCTCATTAGGATCGTGGTTAAATGTGTGTGTGTGTGTGTGTGTGTGTGTGTGTGTGTGTGTGTGTGTGTGTGTGCGTGCGTGCGTGTGCTTGTGTGTGTGTGTTACCAACAAATGTTTAGTCATTTTAGTGGTGTGATGTGACTGCTCGAAACATCATTTCATTGATGTCTTTTTATTTAGTTTCATTTTATATTAATACGTCAATTTCCTTTCACTTCTGGAAATTATTTCCCGATCGAGATTAAAACTTTGAACTGTATTACTGTAATATTAATAGTGTTCTATTTTTCTTGTACTAGTCGGCGATTAGAAAATTTAAATATGGTATTAATTGATCAAAACGGTCGGCATATCTGTAAATTCTAAGAACGCAAAATTATTTTTTAAATTTAAGTGATACTCATACTTGCTTAGATGTGTAAATGCGTACTTGTTTAGAGATAACACGTCAGATTCATACACATTTTTCTGTGATTTATCTTCTGTGACATTTTTTTGTGAGTTTTTTTCCTAGCAAAACTTGTGACTTTTTCCCCGTGACTTTTTTCCTGTGACTTTTTTCCCGCTGTATGTTAGTGTGCTCGTCTGTATCAGGTTGTCACAGGCAACAACGCCGTATCCTTTTACGACAGCAACTCGTCTTTCTCCAGGGGAGAACACCAAAATCGGGATTAGAACAGATACTACACTTTGATCTTAGCCAAAAGGCCGAGAAGCGATCGTTTGATTAGCATGAAACTAACAGCAGTCAGAAAATGTTATCGTCTCGGATCCAGCAGAATCAAACTATATAGCCAATGGGTTGAATCTAAAACACGAATGTCACTGGTTGAAAAAGTGCTTTATATCTTATGTAATCCCTCTACAGGGGCTTCCTGATAGTACAGAGTTAATCCAAGGTGAATGGAACTGTTGAACGTGGGCATGTATTTGATGAGAGAAATCAACTTCTAAATTGTGTTTTTAGCAAGACCTAAGAGATTTGAAGTGTGTTTAGTCACCTACAACTCTTTGTCTTTGCAATCTGTTTTTTGAGCTCTTTAAATTTTAACACAAGTTCTTGCACTTATGTTTTTTAAACAATTCTTTTTGTTTAATTTTTCTTTTGATGGTAAATTACATGATGGATTTAAAAAAAAATATTTAACAAATCTCACTAACTTTAGAACTGAAAGCACAACTTTTGTATCAAAGTATTGAATGAAAGGGTGCTTACGATGACAGTTGTTTGACAGAAACCAACATTCATTACTGTTGATGATGAAATTATATTTGCTGCCATTTATTTAGAAATAGTATGATATGGGTATCTCATGCTGTTTAGTATCTGTGTTGGTCCATAATTTGTATTTATTTTCCTTTTGTTTTATTAAATAAACATGAATTTTTATTAGCACTGATTTAATATTTGATGTTTAGTCTGGTTTATACGACAATTTGTCTGTCTGTTTTTGTAAATTATTGTAACATTTTCAAAATTATCAAACCCAGTTTGACATTTAGTTGATTCTAAAATGTCGGGTTTGTAGTTGTTTAAACTTTACATGTGTTTGTATTTGTGTGTGTGTGAGTGTGTGGTGGAGTAAAATTGCTTGTCACTTGTGACAAAAAATGTAAATGCCTAAATAACATGATTAAAAAAGACACCAGTAAATGAAAAAGTTTCAAACCAAAAGTAAAATAAAACTAATTGAAATTCCTACAAATAGATGAAAGCAATATAATGTTGAACTGATGAAGGTAAAATCCCTGAAATCGATTTAATATATATTTTGCAATTACAAACGCGTGCAGTGTAAAGTGTAAAATGGTGGTGGGGGTAGGGGTAGGCAGAGCGAGAAAATGTGACTACATGAAGTACGAATGGGTTTGCTTTTTCCAAAAACTGAAACGCAAAAGAAATTGCTACATGAACTGTGTTTGCTTGAATGAAGGGAAATGGGTGAGAGGTGAAAATAACTGATTACTGATTTTGAATTGAATTTTTCTCCCCAGGTGGGGAGTGGGCCGATCCTGGAAGTACTGCAATACCAGGCCAACCCGTGGCGAAGGCGGAGCAAGCCCCTGACACTTCACCTAGTGTCAAAAATCAGTTTAATATCGAAGCCCCCCAATGGGGGGCGTATCAGATATTAAGCTGATAAGAACAGATACTTTTTTCTTTTTCCAGCATTGCCCTATGTTAAAAGGCAAGCCCATTTATTCATATAACTAAATATAAACAATTTATCATAAAAACAATAAAAAGTGGACAATATAAGATATCACATTTAGTTAAAATTTTAAGCGGATGTACAAAAAGTTTGTCATAGCTGGACACTAATGATAAGGTGTTTTGAAACAATATGCATGTAAATACAAGCGGAATGTATGATACAATATTCTGGATACACGTGAGGTATTTTTAAACGATGTACATCTAGAATCAATCTTACGTTTAAAATAAATGTGGATGGACAATAGAAAAATATAAGAAAGAAAATTTAAAAAATAAAAAGGCAAGCTAGGTTACGAGGTCAGCGCGCTTTCACCCTCCTTTCGGATATCGACTTTCATTCCCGCAGTCACTCACACAGCCATGCGTGACCTCGAACCGGGGTTAGATTTGTTTACATTTTTCGAGGTTAGGGTGCGGGGGTCGTCACGCTTTCCGTTTTCCATTCATATTGACGTTCGTTCCCGGCGAATGCCGTCCACACACGCACACAGTTACACACGCAAACACACTACGGATGGCGCGCGGCCCCACTCTTCAAAATTTTACATTTTAGAAAGGAACAGTTAGCTTTCCGTCTTCCCCTATGGTGCACAGAGTACTGTGACACCACGTCTTTCGGAAGGTGTCGTGGGGCAGTCGGCTTTTGTCAACATGTAGTCGGATGCGTACACGGGCTAGAAAATACTGGGTCACGTCCGCACCGACAATGATCTTTTTGTCGAAGCGTGCTCGGTTGCGACTCGTCCACACTGCAAATCTATATTCGGCCAGAAGTGCTAAAATTGCTTTCGGCAGTGGACCTGCTTGCGTGCCTTCGCCGAAACGAATTGCTGAGGGTGGGAGGGGGTAGCCTAGGGTGTTGGCCCAGTTTTCTAGGTGTGCGCGCGCACGCTTAACGTGGACGCACTGCTGAAATAGATGTTCTATTGTTTCACAATGCAGATGGCAGAAAGAGCACATCTTATGGGGGGTGATATTGCGAAGATGTAGCGTGTATGCCACTGGCACTATGTCGTGTGCAAGCTTGAAATTTATGTTGTATGTGTCTGGGTTCACAAAGGGGTCACATACTGAAGAGAAGGCCTGTTTAAAGTTTATCTGCGGAAAGAGTGTTAATACTCTTGGTTTAGATGTTTTGTCTGTAATGAGAAGCTTGTACAGTTGCTTTGCCGTGGTGTTTGGTGTGAAGGTAAAGTTCTGTTTGCGTGATTTTGCATATGTGAGTGCACGTATGCATGCGGCGTAGTATGGAGGTGGGTCGTTGATGCAGTGTGGGTGCGTGTTACTGAAAGTGTAGCCCGGCGTGCGTGCCAGTTGTATTCCCAACCACATGTGTCCGAAGTTTTCCCAGGGGACTGTTTTTCCCGTAGCGATTTTGCCTACCTGGGTCAACAGCAAGCTGCGGATTTTTGTGTCTATGCTTACTACCCCCACCCCTCCCTCTCTTGGGGGTAAAAACATGGTCGCTCTTTTCACTAACTCCTGTTTCCCTGTCCACAAGAAATCGAAAACCGCTCTTTCTATCAGTTTGGTGTAATGTTCGGGTGGTGGAAGTACTGCGGCCGTGTACCATAGTTTTGATAAAACCATGATGTTTACTAATTTAGCTTTGCCGAAGATCGATAAATGTCGGCCTTTGTAAAGGGCTAGTGTTTTTAGGATGCTCTGGCATATTGGATGCCATAAGTCATCCGGGGTGGTGGCACCAAAAAGGACTCCGAAAATTGTGGTTGATTCTACCCACTTTATGCCTAGTGTGTTATCTGCCCTTCCTCGCCACTCGCCGAGGTACAGTCCTTTGGTTTTTGCTAGGTTTAGTTTCGCCCCGGAGGCACGGCCGTACAGCCTGTACCAGTCGGTGACGATGTGTGCTGACCTATCGTCTGACAAGCAGTAATTGCTGTCGTCAGCGAAAGCGCTGATTTTTACTGTTTCTTTTTTACCTGGGATTTTAATGCCCTGTACAGTGCAGTCTTCCCGAATCTTTTTCAAGACCGGTTCCAGGCACAGTACGTATAGTAGGGGCGATAAACTGCAACCTTGCCTCACGGAACGTGATACCGGGAAGGGGGTCGATATGTGTTGGTTGACAATGACGCTACTCCAGATGTCGTTGTAGATGGCCGAAACCCAGTTCGCAAAGCTCTCCCCTAAGCCGAAGGCTCTTAGGGTGCGCAGTAAGTATTTGTGGGACACTCTGTCAAAGGCTTTTTCCTGGTCTAGCGAAAGAATGAAGCCAGGTATATTGCGTGAATTGCAGTGGTCTATTATGTCTCTGATTAAGTGACAGTTGTCTATGATTGAGCGGCCAGGTACCCCGCAGGATTGGTCTGGGTGGATGATTTTACTCATCACTGTTTTCAGTCTGTTACACAGTGATTTCGTCAGTATTTTGTAGTCTACGTTTAATAACGATATTGGTCTGTAGTTGTTAAGTAGACCGGCGTTTGTTTCGTCTTTGCAGAGGAGTGTAATGTAAGACAGTCGTTGTGTCTCCGTCAAGGTGCCTGATTTTTGGACCGCCTGATAAACTCTGGCGAGTATGGGTGCTAAATATTGCACGAAATGATAATAGAATTCTTTCGGGAGGCCGTCTGGGCCGGGGGATTTATTGTTGTCCATGTCTGTAATTGACCGGCGTATTTCGTCTGTCGATATGGAGGCTCCAAGCATGTCTGCGTCGCTGTCGTCTGCTTGGGGGAGGCCAGATAAAAGGGTGTCTGTCGCGTCTGTGTCTGTTTCATCGTCCGTGTATAGGTCTTTGTAAAAATCTCTAAATGCGTCAAGTATTGTGTCAGTGGTGTTGCACGTCTGTCCGGTCTTTGATACAACGTTCCTGATTGTCTTTCTACGCCCCTTCGTTAGTTCTTTCCTGAGAAAGTATCTACTAGGTCTTTCGTTTATGTCCAGTTCGTTTGCTCTGGCTCTTATTTGCGTTCCTAAGAGCTTGTCATCTTCTATCTGTCTTATCATGTCTTTGATTTTAATCATTTCTTCAAATTTTTTCTCACGTTCTAAGGCTAGATAGTTGCTAGATAGGGTTTTAAGGTCCCTGTCGCGTTGTCTAGCTCTGAGTCTACAGTGGTCTATGGAGATATCTTTAATGTCGGTCTTTAATTCGTCCCACCATTTTAGGACAGTGTCGTCTTCGGGTATGTCACGTGAGGCAAAGTATAGTAAGTGTTTGATTTTCTCTGTGTAGTCTATGTCGGACAAGTAGGAGGTGTTAAGTTTCCAATAACCTCGTCCTATGTGGATGTCAGTTATGTCCGTTATGGTACACGTTACGTAGTCATGGTCTGAAAAGGAACATAGGTCGTGCCGCGCGCTCGCTAAGCTGTTTCTGAGGGAGGGGGGTAGATAACAGATACTACACTTTGATCTTAGCCAAAAGGCCGAGAAGCGATACCGTCTTCTGTTGAACAAAATGCCAGTATTGACAAGAAGCATTTTACAGTTGGGTTCTACAAATTGGCATAACACTACTAAGCTAGTTACCTACATTGTTATTCAGTAGAGTCTCGTCATACCGCTAAATCGAAGTGAATCTGACACAATACGTTTGTCACACCAGCTCCTTCATTCTTGTAAACGTGATCGATGCATAAACTGCATTTCGGTCAAAGTGTCACCGTAGACTGTCCTTGTTGATCGATTCGGTTTTCTTTAGCAAGCATTAAATACGGAAGCGCTTCAGTGTCGGACCTGTGCCTGACTTACTAACAGAAGCCTGTGCCGTTCCTGCAGAATTATTATGAACTGGAGCTGGAAGCTTATAAAGCCTTATATTCCTGCTTGCGGAATCCGACATTGCAAAGTGGGGAGAGCAGATCTAACTGAACTCTTCTGACTGCTCACATAAAATATTAGTAACTAAAAAGAAGTACTGAACTGCAGACAAACAAGTTTGCTGAGTTAAAAAAAAAACAAAAAAAAAACTGATCTGTTGACCTGTAATGCGGTTCTCTCCCTTAGTGAAACTACTCAGATAGGTGTATCTAGAGAGTAGAAAAAAACCCAGAAAGATGTATATCAGATCGCTTCATTAAAACATGCAAATATGCATATTTCAAAGAATGTCATAGACTGTATAAACTCGCGAAATGAACCAACCCATTGCTTTAATATATCTAGGCTTATACTCGCATGTTTACTGAAGTGTAAAGTTCAAAGTTAAATGCCTTTCTTTATCCTGGAAATCGGCGGCGTGCAGGATTAGTTAAATGTTTGGTGTGGCGATTAAGAATGTACGTAATTTAAATATGAGTTTAGATTAAGTAAGTAACTGTTTTTGTTGAACCTTTGGGGACATTCTTACATACAGACATTTAGAGTGAAGTATCACACTAGACTGTATAAGCATGGCTATACACATTTACAGTGAAGTATTTTACGTATACGTGAGTTTTTTGCCTACAGACGTCACACGTGTGGTCACACTTACTTTGATTTCAACTTCGCCCCTCGGAGTGATGACGTATTTCTCTTTTTCCTCCATGGCTGCATAAGTGAAAGGACTCATTTGTGTCTTCAGCGCTGCATCACGTCATTGCAAAGAAAATAAAGCACGACAATATGTTTTCTCAACAGATTCTCTATATAATTTGACACGGTAAAGTGTTTGCTTAGAGAGAGAAAATGTAGATGAGATAAAATAAGGATGTGATTATGACAGGCAAAATAGTATTGCTCCCTCTCTCTCTCACACTCACACACACACGCGTATTGCTTATTGTGGGGAGGATCACTTTGTGTCCTCAAGTCACCTCTTTGAAAAAGAAAGGGCTTGAAACAAACCAGAACAGTACAATAGGTTGGTCTTAAGTCAGACAAATGATTTAAAATGAAATCAAAGAGCGAATTAAGATATATATATATTAGACTTTATTTCACTTTCGAAGAAAAGAGAATGATGTGCATATGTGTGTGCGTGCGCGAAAATATGTTTGTTGAGTGCTCGATTTTTATGTTTAAAGCGAAAGAGAGAATTCTTATAGAAAGTCACTTAGGTCTAATGTACTTGTAACTGAAAGGTCATCTGTATCAATTATGTGTATCATGTCTTGGTCTTCTATCTGTCTGTCTGTATGACTGTCTGTCTCTCTCCCTCCCCCCATCTATCTATCTATCTATCCATCCATCCATCCATCCATCAATCCATCTATCTATCTACTAAATGAAACACATGACAATAAAATCACAAGTACTTAAGTACTTACGCACACCATGAGACTCCATGCGTGACGCCAAGTTGACCGTGTCCCCAAAGAGACAATAACGTGGCATAACACTACCTACCACAGCAGCAACAACGGGCCCCGTGTTCAAACCTGGGAGATTAAAGAACAAAATTCAATTATTTGTAAACATCGATAGAACAAATGCACTAATGACTTCATTAAATTGTAGCTGTTTATTATTTTATATCCATACATCCTTACACCCGATATCGATACATCACTCTTTTTGTTCATGAGGTCAAGATGATTTGAACGATAAACTTAGCAGAAATATAATTTTCACAGTTACTAATACAAATGATTTCCTTCCTGAATAAAAATAATAATGAAGAAAAGAGGAATAAGATAAAGAAACGAGAGAAAAAAGAGAAGAGAGAGAGAGAAAGGAGAGGAGATGTGGGATATGACAAAGCAAAGAGAGAACAATGAGTAAATACATTTCCAAACGAATGTATAATAGAGAGAGGGGGGGGGGGAATGATGGAGCAGAAAGAGAAGATTCAGAATTAATAATACCTCAAAACGAATATGTAATCGAAAGAGTGAGAAAATGAGGAAAATCCTTTGTAGATAACTGATATCAAGTGATTATGCTTTCTAATTACTCTTGACACAGATGTGCTCCATCTCTTCATCATGGGACAGTCAGCTTTTACCGACGTGTAGTCGGATGCGTACACGGGCCAGAAAATAGCGAGTCACGTCCGCACCGACAATGATCTTTTTGTCGAAGCGTGCTCGGTTGCGACACGTCCACACTGCAAGTCTATATTCGGACAGCAGTGCTAAAATTACTTTTGGCAGTGTGCCTTCCCCGAAACGAATTGCTGAGGGTGTGTGTGTGTGGGGGGGGGGGGTAGCCCAGGTTGTTGGCCCAGTTTTCAAGGTGCGCATGCGCACGCTTGACGTGGACGCACTGATGAAATAGATGTCCTACTGTTTCACAATGCAGATGGCAGAAAGAGCACATCTTGTGAGGGGTGATATTGCGAAGATGCAGTGTGTATGCCACTGGCACTATGTCGAGTGCAAGCTGGAAATTGATGTTGTATGTGTCCGGGTTTACAAAGGGGTCACATACTGATGAGAAGGACTGTTTAAAGTCGATCTGCGGAAAGAGTGTTAATTCTCTTGGTTTTGATGTTTTGTCTGTAATAAGAAGCTTGTATAGTTGCTTCGTCGTGGTGTTTGGTGTGAAAGTAAAAGCTCTGTTTGCGTGATTTTGCGTATGAGAGTGCACGTATACATGCACAATAGTATGGGGGTGGGTCGTTGATGCAGTTTGGGTGCGTGTTACGGAAAGTGTATCCTGGTGTGCGTGCTAGTTGTATCCCCAACCACATGTGTCCGAAATTTTCCCAGGGGACTGTTTTGCCAGTAGCGATTTTGCCCACCTGGGTCAGCACCAAACTGCGGATTTTTGTTTCTATGTTTACTACCCCCACCACTCCCTCTCTTGGTGGCAAAAACATGGTCGCTCTTTTCACTAATTCCTGTTTCCCTGCCCACAAGAAATCGAAAACCGCCTTTTCTATCAGAATGGTGTAGTGTTCGGGTGGTGGAAGTACTGCGGCTGTGTACCATAGTTTTGATAAAACCATGATGTTCCCTAAGTTAGCTTTGCCGAAGATGGACAGATGTCGGCCTTTGTAAAGGGCTATTGTTTTTAGGATGCTTTGGCACACTGGATGCCATAAGACATCTAGGGTGGTGGCGCCGAATAGGACCCCGAAAAGTTGATTCGACCCACTGTAAGCTAGTGTGTTATCTGCCCTTCCTCGCCACCCGCCGAGGTATAATCCTTTAGTTTTTGCTAAGGTCAGTTTCGCCCCGGAGGCACGGCCGTACAGCCTGTGCCAGTTGGTGACGGTGCGTGCTGACCTATCGTCTGACAAGCAGTAGTTGCAGTCGTCAGCGAAAGCGCTAATTTTCACTGCTTCTTTCTTACCAGGTACTTCAATACCATGTACAGTGCGGTCTTCCCGGATCTTTTTCAAGACCCGCTCCAGGCACAGTACATATAGTAGGGGCGATAAACTACAACCTTGCCTCAAAAAACGTGATACCGGGAAGGGGGTCGAGATGTGTTGGTTGACAATGACGCTTGTAGATGGTCGAAACCCATTTCACAAGGCTCTCCCCTAAGCCTAATGCCCTTAGGTTGCTCAATAAGTATTTGTCGGACACTCTATCAAAAGCTTTTTCCTGGTCTAGAGAAAGAATGAAGCCAGGTGTATTACGTGAATTACAATGGTCTATTATGTCTCTGATTAAATGACAGTTGTCTGTGATTGAGCGAACAGGTACCCCGCAGGATTGGTCTGGGTGCATGATTTTACTCATCACTGTTTTCAGTCTGTTACACAGTGTCTTCGTCATTATTTTGTAGTCTACGTTTAATAACGACATTGGTCTGTAGTTTTTAAGTAGACCGGCGTTTGTTTCGTCTTTGCAGAGAAGTGTGATGTAAGACAGTCTTTGTGTCTCTGTCAAGGTGCCCGATTTTTGGACCGCCCGATAAACTCTGGCGAGAATTGGTGCTAAATAATGTATGAAATGGTAGTAAAATTCTTTCGAGAGGCCATCTGGGCCAGGGGATTTATTGTTGTCCATATCTGTGATGGACCGGCGTTATTTCATCTGTCGATAGGGATGCTCCAAGTATGTCTGCGTCGCTGTCGTCTGCTTAGGGGAGGCCAGATAAAAGAGTGTTTGTCGCGTCTGTGTCTGTTACGTCGTCTGTGTATAGGTCTTTGTAAAAGTCTCTAAATGCGTCCAGTATTGTGTCAGTTGTGGTACACGTCTGTCCAGTCTTTGACACAACGTTCCTGATTGTCTTTCTACGGCCTTTTGTTAATTCCTTCCTGAGAAAATATCTGCTAGGTTTATTTCAAGCTCGCTCGCTCTAGCTCTTATTTGCGCTCCTACAAGTTTGTTTTCTTCTATCTGTCTTATCATGTCTTTGATTTTATTCATCTCTTCAAATTTTTTCTCTCGTTCTGAGGTCCCTGTCATGTTGTTTAGCTTTTATTCTACTGAGGTCGATGGAGATATCTTGGATGTCAGTTTTAACTCGTCCCGCCATCTTAGGACAGTGTCGTCTTCGGGTATGTCACGTGAGGCAAAGTATAATAAGTGTTTAATTTTCTCTGTGTAGTCTATGTCGGACAAGTAGGACGTGTTAAGTTTCCAATAACTTCGTCCTATGTTGATGTCACTTATGTCCGCTATGGTACACGTCACGTAGTCGTGGTCTGAGAAGGAACGTAAGTCATGCCGCGCGCTCACTAAGCTGTGTCTGAGGGAGGGGGGTAGGTATAAACGGTCTAGTCGGCAGCCGATGCCACGCCCTCGGGCGGACAATTCCCTCCAGCCTTCTGTACCCCTCTCCGCGTTACCCCCTATCTTGTCGATGGTAGGACTGGCGATGCAGTTAAAGTCACCTCCAGGTATTGTCAATCTAGTTGTTAGTAGGGTCGGGTATAGGTCGTGGAAAAACTGTTTTCGATCGAGGGGATTGTTCGGTGCGTATACATTTACCACTCTCAGTTTGGTGCCGTTAACTGAAATGTCTACAGTCTACACACACGTGTCGCCCTTCAAAGTCAAAATTAAAATGGTCTAAACTATATTGTAACTTATCATTAAAATAAATACCTACGCCCTTGCCTCTAGTGTGACTGAGTGACCAAATAATTTTACCTTCTAATTTTTTCGCTATGGATTTGCCTAATTCTAAGCTATCTATGTGGGTTTCCTGTAACAGACCTATGTCTACTCTATTTTTATCTATCGTATATACTGTTTTAACAGGCTAATTTTCCTATCATTTCTAAAGCCGTTACAGTTAATACTAACAATGTTTAACATGGCTATGTTAAAAAATACTAACAAAGATTAACATGGCGTTGTTAAATTATAATATAAAATACTAACAATGCTTAACATAGCTAGGTTAAATTATAATATAAAATACAAACAATGCTTAACATAGCTAGGTTAAATTATAATATAAAATATTAACAATGCTTAACAGAGCTAGGTTATAATATAAAATTCTAACAATGCTTGACATGGCCAGGTTAAATTATAATACAAAATACTAACAATGCTTGACATGGCTAGGTTAAATTATAATACAAAATACTAACAATGCTTGACATGGCTAGGTTAAGTTATGATATGGAAAGTCAAGATGTACTTACTGATGGTAATACATAAAATAGAAGGAGTACAAAATGCGCTTACGTACACGCACGCACACACACGCAGCGTGTTTGTAGCGGATCGATGGTAAGATTTTTAAAATGTTCATTGTGCGTTTTCTTCGTCACACGTCATCTAGGTTGGCATCTTGGTCCGAGTCTGCCTCACTCGCTGTGGGATCGTCTGTGATTGTCTCCTTTCCGGCACTGGCCGTAGCTTTTGGTGGACGCGTCCGGCGACTCTTGTATTGTTCTTTTTGCCAGCGCCTTCCGTGTTGGTGGGGTGGCGCGGGGGCGTGCTTGGCGGTGAGCGGGAAAAAAGTCACAGGGAAAAAAGTCACGGGAAAAAAGGAAGAAAAGTCACAGAAAGCGACAGCTCATTAGGATCGTGGTTAAATGTGTGTGTGTGTGTGTGTGTGTGTGTGTGTGTGTGTGTGTGTGTGTGTGTGTGTGCGTGCGTGCGTGTGCTTGTGTGTGTGTGTTACCAACAAATGTTTAGTCATTTTAGTGGTGTGATGTGACTGCTCGAAACATCATTTCATTGATGTCTTTTTATTTAGTTTCATTTTATATTAATACGTCAATTTCCTTTCACTTCTGGAAATTATTTCCCGATCGAGATTAAAACTTTGAACTGTATTACTGTAATATTAATAGTGTTCTATTTTTCTTGTACTAGTCGGCGATTAGAAAATTTAAATATGGTATTAATTGATCAAAACGGTCGGCATATCTGTAAATTCTAAGAACGCAAAATTATTTTTTAAATTTAAGTGATACTCATACTTGCTTAGATGTGTAAATGCGTACTTGTTTAGAGATAACACGTCAGATTCATACACATTTTTCTGTGATTTATCTTCTGTGACATTTTTTTGTGAGTTTTTTTCCTAGCAAAACTTGTGACTTTTTCCCCGTGACTTTTTTCCTGTGACTTTTTTCCCGCTGTATGTTAGTGTGCTCGTCTGTATCAGGTTGTCACAGGCAACAACGCCGTATCCTTTTACGACAGCAACTCGTCTTTCTCCAGGGGAGAACACCAAAATCGGGATTAGAACAGATACTACACTTTGATCTTAGCCAAAAGGCCGAGAAGCGATCGTTTGATTAGCATGAAACTAACAGCAGTCAGAAAATGTTATCGTCTCGGATCCAGCAGAATCAAACTATATAGCCAATGGGTTGAATCTAAAACACGAATGTCACTGGTTGAAAAAGTGCTTTATATCTTATGTAATCCCTCTACAGGGGCTTCCTGATAGTACAGAGTTAATCCAAGGTGAATGGAACTGTTGAACGTGGGCATGTATTTGATGAGAGAAATCAACTTCTAAATTGTGTTTTTAGCAAGACCTAAGAGATTTGAAGTGTGTTTAGTCACCTACAACTCTTTGTCTTTGCAATCTGTTTTTTGAGCTCTTTAAATTTTAACACAAGTTCTTGCACTTATGTTTTTTAAACAATTCTTTTTGTTTAATTTTTCTTTTGATGGTAA
This sequence comes from Sinotaia quadrata, assembly GCA_028829895.1. Lineage (NCBI taxonomy): Eukaryota > Metazoa > Mollusca > Gastropoda > Architaenioglossa > Viviparidae > Sinotaia > Sinotaia quadrata. The sequence continues at coordinate 9,078,847 of CM054184.1, forward strand.
ATTACATGATGGATTTAAAAAAAAATATTTAACAAATCTCACTAACTTTAGAACTGAAAGCACAACTTTTGTATCAAAGTATTGAATGAAAGGGTGCTTACGATGACAGTTGTTTGACAGAAACCAACATTCATTACTGTTGATGATGAAATTATATTTGCTGCCATTTATTTAGAAATAGTATGATATGGGTATCTCATGCTGTTTAGTATCTGTGTTGGTCCATAATTTGTATTTATTTTCCTTTTGTTTTATTAAATAAACATGAATTTTTATTAGCACTGATTTAATATTTGATGTTTAGTCTGGTTTATACGACAATTTGTCTGTCTGTTTTTGTAAATTATTGTAACATTTTCAAAATTATCAAACCCAGTTTGACATTTAGTTGATTCTAAAATGTCGGGTTTGTAGTTGTTTAAACTTTACATGTGTTTGTATTTGTGTGTGTGTGAGTGTGTGGTGGAGTAAAATTGCTTGTCACTTGTGACAAAAAATGTAAATGCCTAAATAACATGATTAAAAAAGACACCAGTAAATGAAAAAGTTTCCAACCAAAAGTAAAATAAAACTAATTGAAATTCCTACAAATAGATGAAAGCAATATAATGTTGAACTGATGAAGGTAAAATCCCTGAAATCGATTTAATATATATTTTGCAATTACAAACGCGTGCAGTGTAAAGTGTAAAATGGTGGTGGGGGTAGGGGTAGGCAGAGCGAGAAAATGTGACTACATGAAGTACGAATGGGTTTGCTTTTTCCAAAAACTGAAACGCAAAAGAAATTGCTACATGAACTGTGTTTGCTTGAATGAAGGGAAATGGGTGAGAGGTGAAAATAACTGATTACTGATTTTGAATTGAATTTTTCTCCCCAGGTGGGGAGTGGGCCGATCCTGGAAGTACTGCAATACCAGGCCAACCCGTGGCGAAGGCGGAGCAAGCCCCTGACACTTCACCTAGTGTCAAAAATCAGTTTAATATCGAAGCCCCCCAATGGGGGGCGTATCAGATATTAAGCTGATAAGAACAGATACTACACTTTGATCTTAGCCAAAAGGCCGAGAAGCGATACCGTCTTCTGTTGAACAAAATGCCAGTATTGACAAGAAGCATTTTACAGTTGGGTTCTACAAATTGGCATAACACTACTAAGCTAGTTACCTACATTGTTATTCAGTAGAGTCTCGTCATACCGCTAAATCGAAGTGAATCTGACACAATACGTTTGTCACACCAGCTCCTTCATTCTTGTAAACGTGATCGATGCATAAACTGCATTTCGGTCAAAGTGTCACCGTAGACTGTCCTTGTTGATCGATTCGGTTTTCTTTAGCAAGCATTAAATACGGAAGCGCTTCAGTGTCGGACCTGTGCCTGACTTACTAACAGAAGCCTGTGCCGTTCCTGCAGAATTATTATGAACTGGAGCTGGAAGCTTATAAAGCCTTATATTCCTGCTTGCGGAATCCGACATTGCAAAGTGGGGAGAGCAGATCTAACTGAACTCTTCTGACTGCTCACATAAAATATTAGTAACTAAAAAGAAGTACTGAACTGCAGACAAACAAGTTTGCTGAGTTAAAAAAAAAACAAAAAAAAAACTGATCTGTTGACCTGTAATGCGGTTCTCTCCCTTAGTGAAACTACTCAGATAGGTGTATCTAGAGAGTAGAAAAAAACCCAGAAAGATGTATATCAGATCGCTTCATTAAAACATGCAAATATGCATATTTCAAAGAATGTCATAGACTGTATAAACTCGCGAAATGAACCAACCCATTGCTTTAATATATCTAGGCTTATACTCGCATGTTTACTGAAGTGTAAAGTTCAAAGTTAAATGCCTTTCTTTATCCTGGAAATCGGCGGCGTGCAGGATTAGTTAAATGTTTGGTGTGGCGATTAAGAATGTACGTAATTTAAATATGAGTTTAGATTAAGTAAGTAACTGTTTTTGTTGAACCTTTGGGGACATTCTTACATACAGACATTTAGAGTGAAGTATCACACTAGACTGTATAAGCATGGCTATACACATTTACAGTGAAGTATTTTACGTATACGTGAGTTTTTTGCCTACAGACGTCACACGTGTGGTCACACTTACTTTGATTTCAACTTCGCCCCTCGGAGTGATGACGTATTTCTCTTTTTCCTCCATGGCTGCATAAGTGAAAGGACTCATTTGTGTCTTCAGCGCTGCATCACGTCATTGCAAAGAAAATAAAGCACGACAATATGTTTTCTCAACAGATTCTCTATATAATTTGACACGGTAAAGTGTTTGCTTAGAGAGAGAAAATGTAGATGAGATAAAATAAGGATGTGATTATGACAGGCAAAATAGTATTGCTCCCTCTCTCTCTCACACTCACACACACACGCGTATTGCTTATTGTGGGGAGGATCACTTTGTGTCCTCAAGTCACCTCTTTGAAAAAGAAAGGGCTTGAAACAAACCAGAACAGTACAATAGGTTGGTCTTAAGTCAGACAAATGATTTAAAATGAAATCAAAGAGCGAATTAAGATATATATATATTAGACTTTATTTCACTTTCGAAGAAAAGAGAATGATGTGCATATGTGTGTGCGTGCGCGAAAATATGTTTGTTGAGTGCTCGATTTTTATGTTTAAAGCGAAAGAGAGAATTCTTATAGAAAGTCACTTAGGTCTAATGTACTTGTAACTGAAAGGTCATCTGTATCAATTATGTGTATCATGTCTTGGTCTTCTATCTGTCTGTCTGTATGACTGTCTGTCTCTCTCCCTCCCCCCATCTATCTATCTATCCATCCATCCATCCATCAATCCATCTATCTATCTACTAAATGAAACACATGACAATAAAATCACAAGTACTTAAGTACTTACGCACACCATGAGACTCCATGCGTGACGCCAAGTTGACCGTGTCCCCAAAGAGACAATAACGTGGCATAACACTACCTACCACAGCAGCAACAACGGGCCCCGTGTTCAAACCTGGGAGATTAAAGAACAAAATTCAATTATTTGTAAACATCGATAGAACAAATGCACTAATGACTTCATTAAATTGTAGCTGTTTATTATTTTATATCCATACATCCTTACACCCGATATCGATACATCACTCTTTTTGTTCATGAGGTCAAGATGATTTGAACGATAAACTTAGCAGAAATATAATTTTCACAGTTACTAATACAAATGATTTCCTTCCTGAATAAAAATAATAATGAAGAAAAGAGGAATAAGATAAAGAAACGAGAGAAAAAAGAGAAGAGAGAGAGAGAAAGGAGAGGAGATGTGGGATATGACAAAGCAAAGAGAGAACAATGAGTAAATACATTTCCAAACGAATGTATAATAGAGAGAGGGGGGGGGGGAATGATGGAGCAGAAAGAGAAGATTCAGAATTAATAATACCTCAAAACGAATATGTAATCGAAATAGTGAGAAAATGAGGAAAATCCTTTGTAGATAACTGATATCAAGTGATTATGCTTTCTAATTACTCTTGACACAGATGTGCTCCATCTCTTCATCATGGGACAGTCAGCTTTTACCGACGTGTAGTCGGATGCGTACACGGGCCAGAAAATAGCGAGTCACGTCCGCACCGACAATGATCTTTTTGTCGAAGCGTGCTCGGTTGCGACACGTCCACACTGCAAGTCTATATTCGGACAGCAGTGCTAAAATTACTTTTGGCAGTGTGCCTTCCCCGAAACGAATTGCTGAGGGTGTGTGTGTGGGGGGGGGGGGGGGTAGCCCAGGTTGTTGGCCCAGTTTTCAAGGTGCGCATGCGCACGCTTGACGTGGACGCACTGATGAAATAGATGTCCTACTGTTTCACAATGCAGATGGCAGAAAGAGCACATCTTGTGAGGGGTGATATTGCGAAGATGCAGTGTGTATGCCACTGGCACTATGTCGAGTGCAAGCTGGAAATTGATGTTGTATGTGTCCGGGTTTACAAAGGGGTCACATACTGATGAGAAGGACTGTTTAAAGTCGATCTGCGGAAAGAGTGTTAATTCTCTTGGTTTTGATGTTTTGTCTGTAATAAGAAGCTTGTATAGTTGCTTCGTCGTGGTGTTTGGTGTGAAAGTAAAAGCTCTGTTTGCGTGATTTTGCGTATGAGAGTGCACGTATACATGCACAATAGTATGGGGGTGGGTCGTTGATGCAGTTTGGGTGCGTGTTACGGAAAGTGTATCCTGGTGTGCGTGCTAGTTGTATCCCCAACCACATGTGTCCGAAATTTTCCCAGGGGACTGTTTTGCCAGTAGCGATTTTGCCCACCTGGGTCAGCACCAAACTGCGGATTTTTGTTTCTATGTTTACTACCCCCACCACTCCCTCTCTTGGTGGCAAAAACATGGTCGCTCTTTTCACTAATTCCTGTTTCCCTGCCCACAAGAAATCGAAAACCGCCTTTTCTATCAGAATGGTGTAGTGTTCGGGTGGTGGAAGTACTGCGGCTGTGTACCATAGTTTTGATAAAACCATGATGTTCCCTAAGTTAGCTTTGCCGAAGATGGACAGATGTCGGCCTTTGTAAAGGGCTATTGTTTTTAGGATGCTTTGGCACACTGGATGCCATAAGACATCTAGGGTGGTGGCGCCGAATAGGACCCCGAAAAGTTGATTCGACCCACTGTAAGCTAGTGTGTTATCTGCCCTTCCTCGCCACCCGCCGAGGTATAATCCTTTAGTTTTTGCTAAGGTCAGTTTCGCCCCGGAGGCACGGCCGTACAGCCTGTGCCAGTTGGTGACGGTGCGTGCTGACCTATCGTCTGACAAGCAGTAGTTGCAGTCGTCAGCGAAAGCGCTAATTTTCACTGCTTCTTTCTTACCAGGTACTTCAATACCATGTACAGTGCGGTCTTCCCGGATCTTTTTCAAGACCCGCTCCAGGCACAGTACATATAGTAGGGGCGATAAACTACAACCTTGCCTCAAAAAACGTGATACCGGGAAGGGGGTCGAGATGTGTTGGTTGACAATGACGCTTGTAGATGGTCGAAACCCATTTCACAAGGCTCTCCCCTAAGCCTAATGCCCTTAGGTTGCTCAATAAGTATTTGTCGGACACTCTATCAAAAGCTTTTTCCTGGTCTAGAGAAAGAATGAAGCCAGGTGTATTACGTGAATTACAATGGTCTATTATGTCTCTGATTAAATGACAGTTGTCTGTGATTGAGCGAACAGGTACCCCGCAGGATTGGTCTGGGTGCATGATTTTACTCATCACTGTTTTCAGTCTGTTACACAGTGTCTTCGTCATTATTTTGTAGTCTACGTTTAATAACGACATTGGTCTGTAGTTTTTAAGTAGACCGGCGTTTGTTTCGTCTTTGCAGAGAAGTGTGATGTAAGACAGTCTTTGTGTCTCTGTCAAGGTGCCCGATTTTTGGACCGCCCGATAAACTCTGGCGAGAATTGGTGCTAAATAATGTATGAAATGGTAGTAAAATTCTTTCGAGAGGCCATCTGGGCCAGGGGATTTATTGTTGTCCATATCTGTGATGGACCGGCGTTATTTCATCTGTCGATAGGGATGCTCCAAGTATGTCTGCGTCGCTGTCGTCTGCTTAGGGGAGGCCAGATAAAAGAGTGTTTGTCGCGTCTGTGTCTGTTACGTCGTCTGTGTATAGGTCTTTGTAAAAGTCTCTAAATGCGTCCAGTATTGTGTCAGTTGTGGTACACGTCTGTCCAGTCTTTGACACAACGTTCCTGATTGTCTTTCTACGGCCTTTTGTTAATTCCTTCCTGAGAAAATATCTGCTAGGTTTATTTCAAGCTCGCTCGCTCTAGCTCTTATTTGCGCTCCTACAAGTTTGTTTTCTTCTATCTGTCTTATCATGTCTTTGATTTTATTCATCTCTTCAAATTTTTTCTCTCGTTCTGAGGTCCCTGTCATGTTGTTTAGCTTTTATTCTACTGAGGTCGATGGAGATATCTTGGATGTCAGTTTTAACTCGTCCCGCCATCTTAGGACAGTGTCGTCTTCGGGTATGTCACGTGAGGCAAAGTATAATAAGTGTTTAATTTTCTCTGTGTAGTCTATGTCGGACAAGTAGGACGTGTTAAGTTTCCAATAACTTCGTCCTATGTTGATGTCACTTATGTCCGCTATGGTACACGTCACGTAGTCGTGGTCTGAGAAGGAACGTAAGTCATGCCGCGCGCTCACTAAGCTGTGTCTGAGGGAGGGGGGTAGGTATAAACGGTCTAGTCGGCAGCCGATGCCACGCCCTCGGGCGGACAATTCCCTCCAGCCTTCTGTACCCCTCTCCGCGTTACCCCCTATCTTGTCGATGGTAGGACTGGCGATGCAGTTAAAGTCACCTCCAGGTATTGTCAATCTAGTTGTTAGTAGGGTCGGGTATAGGTCGTGGAAAAACTGTTTTCGATCGAGGGGATTGTTCGGTGCGTATACATTTACCACTCTCAGTTTGGTGCCGTTAACTGAAATGTCTACAGTCTACACACACGTGTCGCCCTTCAAAGTCAAAATTAAAATGGTCTAAACTATATTGTAACTTATCATTAAAATAAATACCTACGCCCTTGCCTCTAGTGTGACTGAGTGACCAAATAATTTTACCTTCTAATTTTTTCGCTATGGATTTGCCTAATTCTAAGCTATCTATGTGGGTTTCCTGTAACAGACCTATGTCTACTCTATTTTTATCTATCGTATATACTGTTTTAACAGGCTAATTTTCCTATCATTTCTAAAGCCGTTACAGTTAATACTAACAATGTTTAACATGGCTATGTTAAAAAATACTAACAAAGATTAACATGGCGTTGTTAAATTATAATATAAAATACTAACAATGCTTAACATAGCTAGGTTAAATTATAATATAAAATACAAACAATGCTTAACATAGCTAGGTTAAATTATAATATAAAATATTAACAATGCTTAACAGAGCTAGGTTATAATATAAAATTCTAACAATGCTTGACATGGCCAGGTTAAATTATAATACAAAATACTAACAATGCTTGACATGGCTAGGTTAAATTATAATACAAAATACTAACAATGCTTGACATGGCTAGGTTAAGTTATGATATGGAAAGTCAAGATGTACTTACTGATGGTAATACATAAAATAGAAGGAGTACAAAATGCGCTTACGTACACGCACGCACACACACGCAGCGTGTTTGTAGCGGATCGATGGTAAGATTTTTAAAATGTTCATTGTGCGTTTTCTTCGTCACACGTCATCTAGGTTGGCATCTTGGTCCGAGTCTGCCTCACTCGCTGTGGGATCGTCTGTGATTGTCTCCTTTCCGGCACTGGCCGTAGCTTTTGGTGGACGCGTCCGGCGACTCTTGTATTGTTCTTTTTGCCAGCGCCTTCCGTGTTGGTGGGGTGGCGCGGGGGCGTGCTTGGCGGTGAGCGGGAAAAAGGTCACAGGGAAAAAAGTCACGGGAAAAAAGGAAGAAAAGTCACAGAAAGCGACAGCTCATTAGGATCGTGGTTAAATGTGTGTGTGTGTGTGTGTGTGTGTGTGTGTGTGTGTGTGTGTGTGTGTGCGTGCGTGCGTGTGCTTGTGTGTGTGTGTTACCAACAAATGTTTAGTCATTTTAGTGGTGTGATGTGACTGCTCGAAACATCATTTCATTGATGTCTTTTTATTTAGTTTCATTTTATATTAATACGTCAATTTCCTTTCACTTCTGGAAATTATTTCCCGATCGAGATTAAAACTTTGAACTGTATTACTGTAATATTAATAGTGTTCTATTTTTCTTGTACTAGTCGGCGATTAGAAAATTTAAATATGGTATTAATTGATCAAAACGGTCGGCATATCTGTAAATTCTAAGAACGCAAAATTATTTTTTAAATTTAAGTGATACTCATACTTGCTTAGATGTGTAAATGCGTACTTGTTTAGAGATAACACGTCAGATTCATACACATTTTTCTGTGATTTATCTTCTGTGACATTTTTTTGTGAGTTTTTTTCCTAGCAAAACTTGTGACTTTTTCCCCGTGACTTTTTTCCTGTGACTTTTTTCCCGCTGTATGTTAGTGTGCTCGTCTGTATCAGGTTGTCACAGGCAACAACGCCGTATCCTTTTACGACAGCAACTCGTCTTTCTCCAGGGGAGAACACCAAAATCGGGATTAGAACAGATACTACACTTTGATCTTAGCCAAAAGGCCGAGAAGCGATCGTTTGATTAGCATGAAACTAACAGCAGTCAGAAAATGTTATCGTCTCGGATCCAGCAGAATCAAACTATATAGCCAATGGGTTGAATCTAAAACACGAATGTCACTGGTTGAAAAAGTGCTTTATATCTTATGTAATCCCTCTACAGGGGCTTCCTGATAGTACAGAGTTAATCCAAGGTGAATGGAACTGTTGAACGTGGGCATGTATTTGATGAGAGAAATCAACTTCTAAATTGTGTTTTTAGCAAGACCTAAGAGATTTGAAGTGTGTTTAGTCACCTACAACTCTTTGTCTTTGCAATCTGTTTTTTGAGCTCTTTAAATTTTAACACAAGTTCTTGCACTTATGTTTTTTAAACAATTCTTTTTGTTTAATTTTTCTTTTGATGGTAAATTACATGATGGATTTAAAAAAAAATATTTAACAAATCTCACTAACTTTAGAACTGAAAGCACAACTTTTGTATCAAAGTATTGAATGAAAGGGTGCTTACGATGACAGTTGTTTGACAGAAACCAACATTCATTACTGTTGATGATGAAATTATATTTGCTGCCATTTATTTAGAAATAGTATGATATGGGTATCTCATGCTGTTTAGTATCTGTGTTGGTCCATAATTTGTATTTATTTTCCTTTTGTTTTATTAAATAAACATGAATTTTTATTAGCACTGATTTAATATTTGATGTTTAGTCTGGTTTATACGACAATTTGTCTGTCTGTTTTTGTAAATTATTGTAACATTTTCAAAATTATCAAACCCAGTTTGACATTTAGTTGATTCTAAAATGTCGGGTTTGTAGTTGTTTAAACTTTACATGTGTTTGTATTTGTGTGTGTGTGAGTGTGTGGTGGAGTAAAATTGCTTGTCACTTGTGACAAAAAATGTAAATGCCTAAATAACATGATTAAAAAAGACACCAGTAAATGAAAAAGTTTCCAACCAAAAGTAAAATAAAACTAATTGAAATTCCTACAAATAGATGAAAGCAATATAATGTTGAACTGATGAAGGTAAAATCCCTGAAATCGATTTAATATATATTTTGCAATTACAAACGCGTGCAGTGTAAAGTGTAAAATGGTGGTGGGGGTAGGGGTAGGCAGAGCGAGAAAATGTGACTACATGAAGTACGAATGGGTTTGCTTTTTCCAAAAACTGAAACGCAAAAGAAATTGCTACATGAACTGTGTTTGCTTGAATGAAGGGAAATGGGTGAGAGGTGAAAATAACTGATTACTGATTTTGAATTGAATTTTTCTCCCCAGGTGGGGAGTGGGCCGATCCTGGAAGTACTGCAATACCAGGCCAACCCGTGGCGAAGGCGGAGCAAGCCCCTGACACTTCACCTAGTGTCAAAAATCAGTTTAATATCGAAGCCCCCCAATGGGGGGCGTATCAGATATTAAGCTGATAAGAACAGATACTACACTTTGATCTTAGCCAAAAGGCCGAGAAGCGATACCGTCTTCTGTTGAACAAAATGCCAGTATTGACAAGAAGCATTTTACAGTTGGGTTCTACAAATTGGCATAACACTACTAAGCTAGTTACCTACATTGTTATTCAGTAGAGTCTCGTCATACCGCTAAATCGAAGTGAATCTGACACAATACGTTTGTCACACCAGCTCCTTCATTCTTGTAAACGTGATCGATGCATAAACTGCATTTCGGTCAAAGTGTCACCGTAGACTGTCCTTGTTGATCGATTCGGTTTTCTTTAGCAAGCATTAAATACGGAAGCGCTTCAGTGTCGGACCTGTGCCTGACTTACTAACAGAAGCCTGTGCCGTTCCTGCAGAATTATTATGAACTGGAGCTGGAAGCTTATAAAGCCTTATATTCCTGCTTGCGGAATCCGACATTGCAAAGTGGGGAGAGCAGATCTAACTGAACTCTTCTGACTGCTCACATAAAATATTAGTAACTAAAAAGAAGTACTGAACTGCAGACAAACAAGTTTGCTGAGTTAAAAAAAAAACAAAAAAAAAACTGATCTGTTGACCTGTAATGCGGTTCTCTCCCTTAGTGAAACTACTCAGATAGGTGTATCTAGAGAGTAGAAAAAAACCCAGAAAGATGTATATCAGATCGCTTCATTAAAACATGCAAATATGCATATTTCAAAGAATGTCATAGACTGTATAAACTCGCGAAATGAACCAACCCATTGCTTTAATATATCTAGGCTTATACTCGCATGTTTACTGAAGTGTAAAGTTCAAAGTTAAATGCCTTTCTTTATCCTGGAAATCGGCGGCGTGCAGGATTAGTTAAATGTTTGGTGTGGCGATTAAGAATGTACGTAATTTAAATATGAGTTTAGATTAAGTAAGTAACTGTTTTTGTTGAACCTTTGGGGACATTCTTACATACAGACATTTAGAGTGAAGTATCACACTAGACTGTATAAGCATGGCTATACACATTTACAGTGAAGTATTTTACGTATACGTGAGTTTTTTGCCTACAGACGTCACACGTGTGGTCACACTTACTTTGATTTCAACTTCGCCCCTCGGAGTGATGACGTATTTCTCTTTTTCCTCCATGGCTGCATAAGTGAAAGGACTCATTTGTGTCTTCAGCGCTGCATCACGTCATTGCAAAGAAAATAAAGCACGACAATATGTTTTCTCAACAGATTCTCTATATAATTTGACACGGTAAAGTGTTTGCTTAGAGAGAGAAAATGTAGATGAGATAAAATAAGGATGTGATTATGACAGGCAAAATAGTATTGCTCCCTCTCTCTCTCACACTCACACACACACGCGTATTGCTTATTGTGGGGAGGATCACTTTGTGTCCTCAAGTCACCTCTTTGAAAAAGAAAGGGCTTGAAACAAACCAGAACAGTACAATAGGTTGGTCTTAAGTCAGACAAATGATTTAAAATGAAATCAAAGAGCGAATTAAGATATATATATATTAGACTTTATTTCACTTTCGAAGAAAAGAGAATGATGTGCATATGTGTGTGCGTGCGCGAAAATATGTTTGTTGAGTGCTCGATTTTTATGTTTAAAGCGAAAGAGAGAATTCTTATAGAAAGTCACTTAGGTCTAATGTACTTGTAACTGAAAGGTCATCTGTATCAATTATGTGTATCATGTCTTGGTCTTCTATCTGTCTGTCTGTATGACTGTCTGTCTCTCTCCCTCCCCCCATCTATCTATCTATCCATCCATCCATCCATCAATCCATCTATCTATCTACTAAATGAAACACATGACAATAAAATCACAAGTACTTAAGTACTTACGCACACCATGAGACTCCATGCGTGACGCCAAGTTGACCGTGTCCCCAAAGAGACAATAACGTGGCATAACACTACCTACCACAGCAGCAACAACGGGCCCCGTGTTCAAACCTGGGAGATTAAAGAACAAAATTCAATTATTTGTAAACATCGATAGAACAAATGCACTAATGACTTCATTAAATTGTAGCTGTTTATTATTTTATATCCATACATCCTTACACCCGATATCGATACATCACTCTTTTTGTTCATGAGGTCAAGATGATTTGAACGATAAACTTAGCAGAAATATAATTTTCACAGTTACTAATACAAATGATTTCCTTCCTGAATAAAAATAATAATGAAGAAAAGAGGAATAAGATAAAGAAACGAGAGAAAAAAGAGAAGAGAGAGAGAGAAAGGAGAGGAGATGTGGGATATGACAAAGCAAAGAGAGAACAATGAGTAAATACATTTCCAAACGAATGTATAATAGAGAGAGGGGGGGGGGGGAATGATGGAGCAGAAAGAGAAGATTCAGAATTAATAATACCTCAAAACGAATATGTAATCGAAATAGTGAGAAAATGAGGAAAATCCTTTGTAGATAACTGATATCAAGTGATTATGCTTTCTAATTACTCTTGACACAGATGTGCTCCATCTCTTCATCATGGGACAGTCAGCTTTTACCGACGTGTAGTCGGATGCGTACACGGGCCAGAAAATAGCGAGTCACGTCCGCACCGACAATGATCTTTTTGTCGAAGCGTGCTCGGTTGCGACACGTCCACACTGCAAGTCTATATTCGGACAGCAGTGCTAAAATTACTTTTGGCAGTGTGCCTTCCCCGAAACGAATTGCTGAGGGTGTGTGTGTGTGGGGGGGGGGGGGGTAGCCCAGGTTGTTGGCCCAGTTTTCAAGGTGCGCATGCGCACGCTTGACGTGGACGCACTGATGAAATAGATGTCCTACTGTTTCACAATGCAGATGGCAGAAAGAGCACATCTTGTGAGGGGTGATATTGCGAAGATGCAGTGTGTATGCCACTGGCACTATGTCGAGTGCAAGCTGGAAATTGATGTTGTATGTGTCCGGGTTTACAAAGGGGTCACATACTGATGAGAAGGACTGTTTAAAGTCGATCTGCGGAAAGAGTGTTAATTCTCTTGGTTTTGATGTTTTGTCTGTAATAAGAAGCTTGTATAGTTGCTTCGTCGTGGTGTTTGGTGTGAAAGTAAAAGCTCTGTTTGCGTGATTTTGCGTATGAGAGTGCACGTATACATGCACAATAGTATGGGGGTGGGTCGTTGATGCAGTTTGGGTGCGTGTTACGGAAAGTGTATCCTGGTGTGCGTGCTAGTTGTATCCCCAACCACATGTGTCCGAAATTTTCCCAGGGGACTGTTTTGCCAGTAGCGATTTTGCCCACCTGGGTCAGCACCAAACTGCGGATTTTTGTTTCTATGTTTACTACCCCCACCACTCCCTCTCTTGGTGGCAAAAACATGGTCGCTCTTTTCACTAATTCCTGTTTCCCTGCCCACAAGAAATCGAAAACCGCCTTTTCTATCAGAATGGTGTAGTGTTCGGGTGGTGGAAGTACTGCGGCTGTGTACCATAGTTTTGATAAAACCATGATGTTCCCTAAGTTAGCTTTGCCGAAGATGGACAGATGTCGGCCTTTGTAAAGGGCTATTGTTTTTAGGATGCTTTGGCACACTGGATGCCATAAGACATCTAGGGTGGTGGCGCCGAATAGGACCCCGAAAAGTTGATTCGACCCACTGTAAGCTAGTGTGTTATCTGCCCTTCCTCGCCACCCGCCGAGGTATAATCCTTTAGTTTTTGCTAAGGTCAGTTTCGCCCCGGAGGCACGGCCGTACAGCCTGTGCCAGTTGGTGACGGTGCGTGCTGACCTATCGTCTGACAAGCAGTAGTTGCAGTCGTCAGCGAAAGCGCTAATTTTCACTGCTTCTTTCTTACCAGGTACTTCAATACCATGTACAGTGCGGTCTTCCCGGATCTTTTTCAAGACCCGCTCCAGGCACAGTACATATAGTAGGGGCGATAAACTACAACCTTGCCTCAAAAAACGTGATACCGGGAAGGGGGTCGAGATGTGTTGGTTGACAATGACGCTTGTAGATGGTCGAAACCCATTTCACAAGGCTCTCCCCTAAGCCTAATGCCCTTAGGTTGCTCAATAAGTATTTGTCGGACACTCTATCAAAAGCTTTTTCCTGGTCTAGAGAAAGAATGAAGCCAGGTGTATTACGTGAATTACAATGGTCTATTATGTCTCTGATTAAATGACAGTTGTCTGTGATTGAGCGAACAGGTACCCCGCAGGATTGGTCTGGGTGCATGATTTTACTCATCACTGTTTTCAGTCTGTTACACAGTGTCTTCGTCATTATTTTGTAGTCTACGTTTAATAACGACATTGGTCTGTAGTTTTTAAGTAGACCGGCGTTTGTTTCGTCTTTGCAGAGAAGTGTGATGTAAGACAGTCTTTGTGTCTCTGTCAAGGTGCCCGATTTTTGGACCGCCCGATAAACTCTGGCGAGAATTGGTGCTAAATAATGTATGAAATGGTAGTAAAATTCTTTCGAGAGGCCATCTGGGCCAGGGGATTTATTGTTGTCCATATCTGTGATGGACCGGCGTTATTTCATCTGTCGATAGGGATGCTCCAAGTATGTCTGCGTCGCTGTCGTCTGCTTAGGGGAGGCCAGATAAAAGAGTGTTTGTCGCGTCTGTGTCTGTTACGTCGTCTGTGTATAGGTCTTTGTAAAAGTCTCTAAATGCGTCCAGTATTGTGTCAGTTGTGGTACACGTCTGTCCAGTCTTTGACACAACGTTCCTGATTGTCTTTCTACGGCCTTTTGTTAATTCCTTCCTGAGAAAATATCTGCTAGGTTTATTTCAAGCTCGCTCGCTCTAGCTCTTATTTGCGCTCCTACAAGTTTGTTTTCTTCTATCTGTCTTATCATGTCTTTGATTTTATTCATCTCTTCAAATTTTTTCTCTCGTTCTGAGGTCCCTGTCATGTTGTTTAGCTTTTATTCTACTGAGGTCGATGGAGATATCTTGGATGTCAGTTTTAACTCGTCCCGCCATCTTAGGACAGTGTCGTCTTCGGGTATGTCACGTGAGGCAAAGTATAATAAGTGTTTAATTTTCTCTGTGTAGTCTATGTCGGACAAGTAGGACGTGTTAAGTTTCCAATAACTTCGTCCTATGTTGATGTCACTTATGTCCGCTATGGTACACGTCACGTAGTCGTGGTCTGAGAAGGAACGTAAGTCATGCCGCGCGCTCACTAAGCTGTGTCTGAGGGAGGGGGGTAGGTATAAACGGTCTAGTCGGCAGCCGATGCCACGCCCTCGGGCGGACAATTCCCTCCAGCCTTCTGTACCCCTCTCCGCGTTACCCCCTATCTTGTCGATGGTAGGACTGGCGATGCAGTTAAAGTCACCTCCAGGTATTGTCAATCTAGTTGTTAGTAGGGTCGGGTATAGGTCGTGGAAAAACTGTTTTCGATCGAGGGGATTGTTCGGTGCGTATACATTTACCACTCTCAGTTTGGTGCCGTTAACTGAAATGTCTACAGTCTACACACACGTGTCGCCCTTCAAAGTCAAAATTAAAATGGTCTAAACTATATTGTAACTTATCATTAAAATAAATACCTACGCCCTTGCCTCTAGTGTGACTGAGTGACCAAATAATTTTACCTTCTAATTTTTTCGCTATGGATTTGCCTAATTCTAAGCTATCTATGTGGGTTTCCTGTAACAGACCTATGTCTACTCTATTTTTATCTATCGTATATACTGTTTTAACAGGCTAATTTTCCTATCATTTCTAAAGCCGTTACAGTTAATACTAACAATGTTTAACATGGCTATGTTAAAAAATACTAACAAAGATTAACATGGCGTTGTTAAATTATAATATAAAATACTAACAATGCTTAACATAGCTAGGTTAAATTATAATATAAAATACAAACAATGCTTAACATAGCTAGGTTAAATTATAATATAAAATATTAACAATGCTTAACAGAGCTAGGTTATAATATAAAATTCTAACAATGCTTGACATGGCCAGGTTAAATTATAATACAAAATACTAACAATGCTTGACATGGCTAGGTTAAATTATAATACAAAATACTAACAATGCTTGACATGGCTAGGTTAAGTTATGATATGGAAAGTCAAGATGTACTTACTGATGGTAATACATAAAATAGAAGGAGTACAAAATGCGCTTACGTACACGCACGCACACACACGCAGCGTGTTTGTAGCGGATCGATGGTAAGATTTTTAAAATGTTCATTGTGCGTTTTCTTCGTCACACGTCATCTAGGTTGGCATCTTGGTCCGAGTCTGCCTCACTCGCTGTGGGATCGTCTGTGATTGTCTCCTTTCCGGCACTGGCCGTAGCTTTTGGTGGACGCGTCCGGCGACTCTTGTATTGTTCTTTTTGCCAGCGCCTTCCGTGTTGGTGGGGTGGCGCGGGGGCGTGCTTGGCGGTGAGCGGGAAAAAAGTCACAGGGAAAAAAGTCACGGGAAAAAAGGAAGAAAAGTCACAGAAAGCGACAGCTCATTAGGATCGTGGTTAAATGTGTGTGTGTGTGTGTGTGTGTGTGTGTGTGTGTGTGTGTGTGTGTGCGTGCGTGCGTGTGCTTGTGTGTGTGTGTTACCAACAAATGTTTAGTCATTTTAGTGGTGTGATGTGACTGCTCGAAACATCATTTCATTGATGTCTTTTTATTTAGTTTCATTTTATATTAATACGTCAATTTCCTTTCACTTCTGGAAATTATTTCCCGATCGAGATTAAAACTTTGAACTGTATTACTGTAATATTAATAGTGTTCTATTTTTCTTGTACTAGTCGGCGATTAGAAAATTTAAATATGGTATTAATTGATCAAAACGGTCGGCATATCTGTAAATTCTAAGAACGCAAAATTATTTTTTAAATTTAAGTGATACTCATACTTGCTTAGATGTGTAAATGCGTACTTGTTTAGAGATAACACGTCAGATTCATACACATTTTTCTGTGATTTATCTTCTGTGACATTTTTTTGTGAGTTTTTTTCCTAGCAAAACTTGTGACTTTTTCCCCGTGACTTTTTTCCTGTGACTTTTTTCCCGCTGTATGTTAGTGTGCTCGTCTGTATCAGGTTGTCACAGGCAACAACGCCGTATCCTTTTACGACAGCAACTCGTCTTTCTCCAGGGGAGAACACCAAAATCGGGATTAGAACAGATACTACACTTTGATCTTAGCCAAAAGGCCGAGAAGCGATCGTTTGATTAGCATGAAACTAACAGCAGTCAGAAAATGTTATCGTCTCGGATCCAGCAGAATCAAACTATATAGCCAATGGGTTGAATCTAAAACACGAATGTCACTGGTTGAAAAAGTGCTTTATATCTTATGTAATCCCTCTACAGGGGCTTCCTGATAGTACAGAGTTAATCCAAGGTGAATGGAACTGTTGAACGTGGGCATGTATTTGATGAGAGAAATCAACTTCTAAATTGTGTTTTTAGCAAGACCTAAGAGATTTGAAGTGTGTTTAGTCACCTACAACTCTTTGTCTTTGCAATCTGTTTTTTGAGCTCTTTAAATTTTAACACAAGTTCTTGCACTTATGTTTTTTAAACAATTCTTTTTGTTTAATTTTTCTTTTGATGGTAAATTACATGATGGATTTAAAAAAAAATATTTAACAAATCTCACTAACTTTAGAACTGAAAGCACAACTTTTGTATCAAAGTATTGAATGAAAGGGTGCTTACGATGACAGTTGTTTGACAGAAACCAACATTCATTACTGTTGATGATGAAATTATATTTGCTGCCATTTATTTAGAAATAGTATGATATGGGTATCTCATGCTGTTTAGTATCTGTGTTGGTCCATAATTTGTATTTATTTTCCTTTTGTTTTATTAAATAAACATGAATTTTTATTAGCACTGATTTAATATTTGATGTTTAGTCTGGTTTATACGACAATTTGTCTGTCTGTTTTTGTAAATTATTGTAACATTTTCAAAATTATCAAACCCAGTTTGACATTTAGTTGATTCTAAAATGTCGGGTTTGTAGTTGTTTAAACTTTACATGTGTTTGTATTTGTGTGTGTGTGAGTGTGTGGTGGAGTAAAATTGCTTGTCACTTGTGACAAAAAATGTAAATGCCTAAATAACATGATTAAAAAAGACACCAGTAAATGAAAAAGTTTCCAACCAAAAGTAAAATAAAACTAATTGAAATTCCTACAAATAGATGAAAGCAATATAATGTTGAACTGATGAAGGTAAAATCCCTGAAATCGATTTAATATATATTTTGCAATTACAAACGCGTGCAGTGTAAAGTGTAAAATGGTGGTGGGGGTAGGGGTAGGCAGAGCGAGAAAATGTGACTACATGAAGTACGAATGGGTTTGCTTTTTCCAAAAACTGAAACGCAAAAGAAATTGCTACATGAACTGTGTTTGCTTGAATGAAGGGAAATGGGTGAGAGGTGAAAATAACTGATTACTGATTTTGAATTGAATTTTTCTCCCCAGGTGGGGAGTGGGCCGATCCTGGAAGTACTGCAATACCAGGCCAACCCGTGGCGAAGGCGGAGCAAGCCCCTGACACTTCACCTAGTGTCAAAAATCAGTTTAATATCGAAGCCCCCCAATGGGGGGCGTATCAGATATTAAGCTGATAAGAACAGATACTTTTTTCTTTTTCCAGCATTGCCCTATGTTAAAAGGCAAGCCCATTTATTCATATAACTAAATATAAACAATTTATCATAAAAACAATAAAAAGTGGTCCTAAGATGGACAATATAAGATATCACATTTAGTTAAAATTTTAAGCGGATGTACAAAAAGTTTGTCATAGCTGGACACAAATGATAAGGTGTTTTGAAACAATATGCATACAAGCGGAATGTATGATACAATATTCTGGATACACATGAGGTATTTTTAAACGATGTACATCTAGAATCAATCTTACGTTTAAAATAAATGTGGATGGACAATAGAAAAATATAAAAAAAAAAAAAAAAAAAAAAAAAAAAAAAAAAAAAAAAAAAAAAAAAAAGGCAAGCTAGGTTACGAGGTCAGCGCGCTTTCACCCTCCTTTCGGATTACACTTTGATCTTAGCCAAAAGGCCGAGAAGCGATACCGTCTTCTGTTGAACAAAATGCCAGTATTGACAAGAAGCATTTTACAGTTGGGTTCTACAAATTGGCATAACACTACTAAGCTAGTTACCTACATTGTTATTCAGTAGAGTCTCGTCATACCGCTAAATCGAAGTGAATCTGACACAATACGTTTGTCACACCAGCTCCTTCATTCTTGTAAACGTGATCGATGCATAAACTGCATTTCGGTCAAAGTGTCACCGTAGACTGTCCTTGTTGATCGATTCGGTTTTCTTTAGCAAGCATTAAATACGGAAGCGCTTCAGTGTCGGACCTGTGCCTGACTTACTAACAGAAGCCTGTGCCGTTCCTGCAGAATTATTATGAACTGGAGCTGGAAGCTTATAAAGCCTTATATTCCTGCTTGCGGAATCCGACATTGCAAAGTGGGGAGAGCAGATCTAACTGAACTCTTCTGACTGCTCACATAAAATATTAGTAACTAAAAAGAAGTACTGAACTGCAGACAAACAAGTTTGCTGAGTTAAAAAAAAAACAAAAAAAAAACTGATCTGTTGACCTGTAATGCGGTTCTCTCCCTTAGTGAAACTACTCAGATAGGTGTATCTAGAGAGTAGAAAAAAACCCAGAAAGATGTATATCAGATCGCTTCATTAAAACATGCAAATATGCATATTTCAAAGAATGTCATAGACTGTATAAACTCGCGAAATGAACCAACCCATTGCTTTAATATATCTAGGCTTATACTCGCATGTTTACTGAAGTGTAAAGTTCAAAGTTAAATGCCTTTCTTTATCCTGGAAATCGGCGGCGTGCAGGATTAGTTAAATGTTTGGTGTGGCGATTAAGAATGTACGTAATTTAAATATGAGTTTAGATTAAGTAAGTAACTGTTTTTGTTGAACCTTTGGGGACATTCTTACATACAGACATTTAGAGTGAAGTATCACACTAGACTGTATAAGCATGGCTATACACATTTACAGTGAAGTATTTTACGTATACGTGAGTTTTTTGCCTACAGACGTCACACGTGTGGTCACACTTACTTTGATTTCAACTTCGCCCCTCGGAGTGATGACGTATTTCTCTTTTTCCTCCATGGCTGCATAAGTGAAAGGACTCATTTGTGTCTTCAGCGCTGCATCACGTCATTGCAAAGAAAATAAAGCACGACAATATGTTTTCTCAACAGATTCTCTATATAATTTGACACGGTAAAGTGTTTGCTTAGAGAGAGAAAATGTAGATGAGATAAAATAAGGATGTGATTATGACAGGCAAAATAGTATTGCTCCCTCTCTCTCTCACACTCACACACACACGCGTATTGCTTATTGTGGGGAGGATCACTTTGTGTCCTCAAGTCACCTCTTTGAAAAAGAAAGGGCTTGAAACAAACCAGAACAGTACAATAGGTTGGTCTTAAGTCAGACAAATGATTTAAAATGAAATCAAAGAGCGAATTAAGATATATATATATTAGACTTTATTTCACTTTCGAAGAAAAGAGAATGATGTGCATATGTGTGTGCGTGCGCGAAAATATGTTTGTTGAGTGCTCGATTTTTATGTTTAAAGCGAAAGAGAGAATTCTTATAGAAAGTCACTTAGGTCTAATGTACTTGTAACTGAAAGGTCATCTGTATCAATTATGTGTATCATGTCTTGGTCTTCTATCTGTCTGTCTGTATGACTGTCTGTCTCTCTCCCTCCCCCCATCTATCTATCTATCCATCCATCCATCCATCAATCCATCTATCTATCTACTAAATGAAACACATGACAATAAAATCACAAGTACTTAAGTACTTACGCACACCATGAGACTCCATGCGTGACGCCAAGTTGACCGTGTCCCCAAAGAGACAATAACGTGGCATAACACTACCTACCACAGCAGCAACAACGGGCCCCGTGTTCAAACCTGGGAGATTAAAGAACAAAATTCAATTATTTGTAAACATCGATAGAACAAATGCACTAATGACTTCATTAAATTGTAGCTGTTTATTATTTTATATCCATACATCCTTACACCCGATATCGATACATCACTCTTTTTGTTCATGAGGTCAAGATGATTTGAACGATAAACTTAGCAGAAATATAATTTTCACAGTTACTAATACAAATGATTTCCTTCCTGAATAAAAATAATAATGAAGAAAAGAGGAATAAGATAAAGAAACGAGAGAAAAAAGAGAAGAGAGAGAGAGAAAGGAGAGGAGATGTGGGATATGACAAAGCAAAGAGAGAACAATGAGTAAATACATTTCCAAACGAATGTATAATAGAGAGAGGGGGGGGGGGGAATGATGGAGCAGAAAGAGAAGATTCAGAATTAATAATACCTCAAAACGAATATGTAATCGAAATAGTGAGAAAATGAGGAAAATCCTTTGTAGATAACTGATATCAAGTGATTATGCTTTCTAATTACTCTTGACACAGATGTGCTCCATCTCTTCATCATGGGACAGTCAGCTTTTACCGACGTGTAGTCGGATGCGTACACGGGCCAGAAAATAGCGAGTCACGTCCGCACCGACAATGATCTTTTTGTCGAAGCGTGCTCGGTTGCGACACGTCCACACTGCAAGTCTATATTCGGACAGCAGTGCTAAAATTACTTTTGGCAGTGTGCCTTCCCCGAAACGAATTGCTGAGGGTGTGTGTGTGTGGGGGGGGGGGGGGTAGCCCAGGTTGTTGGCCCAGTTTTCAAGGTGCGCATGCGCACGCTTGACGTGGACGCACTGATGAAATAGATGTCCTACTGTTTCACAATGCAGATGGCAGAAAGAGCACATCTTGTGAGGGGTGATATTGCGAAGATGCAGTGTGTATGCCACTGGCACTATGTCGAGTGCAAGCTGGAAATTGATGTTGTATGTGTCCGGGTTTACAAAGGGGTCACATACTGATGAGAAGGACTGTTTAAAGTCGATCTGCGGAAAGAGTGTTAATTCTCTTGGTTTTGATGTTTTGTCTGTAATAAGAAGCTTGTATAGTTGCTTCGTCGTGGTGTTTGGTGTGAAAGTAAAAGCTCTGTTTGCGTGATTTTGCGTATGAGAGTGCACGTATACATGCACAATAGTATGGGGGTGGGTCGTTGATGCAGTTTGGGTGCGTGTTACGGAAAGTGTATCCTGGTGTGCGTGCTAGTTGTATCCCCAACCACATGTGTCCGAAATTTTCCCAGGGGACTGTTTTGCCAGTAGCGATTTTGCCCACCTGGGTCAGCACCAAACTGCGGATTTTTGTTTCTATGTTTACTACCCCCACCACTCCCTCTCTTGGTGGCAAAAACATGGTCGCTCTTTTCACTAATTCCTGTTTCCCTGCCCACAAGAAATCGAAAACCGCCTTTTCTATCAGAATGGTGTAGTGTTCGGGTGGTGGAAGTACTGCGGCTGTGTACCATAGTTTTGATAAAACCATGATGTTCCCTAAGTTAGCTTTGCCGAAGATGGACAGATGTCGGCCTTTGTAAAGGGCTATTGTTTTTAGGATGCTTTGGCACACTGGATGCCATAAGACATCTAGGGTGGTGGCGCCGAATAGGACCCCGAAAAGTTGATTCGACCCACTGTAAGCTAGTGTGTTATCTGCCCTTCCTCGCCACCCGCCGAGGTATAATCCTTTAGTTTTTGCTAAGGTCAGTTTCGCCCCGGAGGCACGGCCGTACAGCCTGTGCCAGTTGGTGACGGTGCGTGCTGACCTATCGTCTGACAAGCAGTAGTTGCAGTCGTCAGCGAAAGCGCTAATTTTCACTGCTTCTTTCTTACCAGGTACTTCAATACCATGTACAGTGCGGTCTTCCCGGATCTTTTTCAAGACCCGCTCCAGGCACAGTACATATAGTAGGGGCGATAAACTACAACCTTGCCTCAAAAAACGTGATACCGGGAAGGGGGTCGAGATGTGTTGGTTGACAATGACGCTTGTAGATGGTCGAAACCCATTTCACAAGGCTCTCCCCTAAGCCTAATGCCCTTAGGTTGCTCAATAAGTATTTGTCGGACACTCTATCAAAAGCTTTTTCCTGGTCTAGAGAAAGAATGAAGCCAGGTGTATTACGTGAATTACAATGGTCTATTATGTCTCTGATTAAATGACAGTTGTCTGTGATTGAGCGAACAGGTACCCCGCAGGATTGGTCTGGGTGCATGATTTTACTCATCACTGTTTTCAGTCTGTTACACAGTGTCTTCGTCATTATTTTGTAGTCTACGTTTAATAACGACATTGGTCTGTAGTTTTTAAGTAGACCGGCGTTTGTTTCGTCTTTGCAGAGAAGTGTGATGTAAGACAGTCTTTGTGTCTCTGTCAAGGTGCCCGATTTTTGGACCGCCCGATAAACTCTGGCGAGAATTGGTGCTAAATAATGTATGAAATGGTAGTAAAATTCTTTCGAGAGGCCATCTGGGCCAGGGGATTTATTGTTGTCCATATCTGTGATGGACCGGCGTTATTTCATCTGTCGATAGGGATGCTCCAAGTATGTCTGCGTCGCTGTCGTCTGCTTAGGGGAGGCCAGATAAAAGAGTGTTTGTCGCGTCTGTGTCTGTTACGTCGTCTGTGTATAGGTCTTTGTAAAAGTCTCTAAATGCGTCCAGTATTGTGTCAGTTGTGGTACACGTCTGTCCAGTCTTTGACACAACGTTCCTGATTGTCTTTCTACGGCCTTTTGTTAATTCCTTCCTGAGAAAATATCTGCTAGGTTTATTTCAAGCTCGCTCGCTCTAGCTCTTATTTGCGCTCCTACAAGTTTGTTTTCTTCTATCTGTCTTATCATGTCTTTGATTTTATTCATCTCTTCAAATTTTTTCTCTCGTTCTGAGGTCCCTGTCATGTTGTTTAGCTTTTATTCTACTGAGGTCGATGGAGATATCTTGGATGTCAGTTTTAACTCGTCCCGCCATCTTAGGACAGTGTCGTCTTCGGGTATGTCACGTGAGGCAAAGTATAATAAGTGTTTAATTTTCTCTGTGTAGTCTATGTCGGACAAGTAGGACGTGTTAAGTTTCCAATAACTTCGTCCTATGTTGATGTCACTTATGTCCGCTATGGTACACGTCACGTAGTCGTGGTCTGAGAAGGAACGTAAGTCATGCCGCGCGCTCACTAAGCTGTGTCTGAGGGAGGGGGGTAGGTATAAACGGTCTAGTCGGCAGCCGATGCCACGCCCTCGGGCGGACAATTCCCTCCAGCCTTCTGTACCCCTCTCCGCGTTACCCCCTATCTTGTCGATGGTAGGACTGGCGATGCAGTTAAAGTCACCTCCAGGTATTGTCAATCTAGTTGTTAGTAGGGTCGGGTATAGGTCGTGGAAAAACTGTTTTCGATCGAGGGGATTGTTCGGTGCGTATACATTTACCACTCTCAGTTTGGTGCCGTTAACTGAAATGTCTACAGTCTACACACACGTGTCGCCCTTCAAAGTCAAAATTAAAATGGTCTAAACTATATTGTAACTTATCATTAAAATAAATACCTACGCCCTTGCCTCTAGTGTGACTGAGTGACCAAATAATTTTACCTTCTAATTTTTTCGCTATGGATTTGCCTAATTCTAAGCTATCTATGTGGGTTTCCTGTAACAGACCTATGTCTACTCTATTTTTATCTATCGTATATACTGTTTTAACAGGCTAATTTTCCTATCATTTCTAAAGCCGTTACAGTTAATACTAACAATGTTTAACATGGCTATGTTAAAAAATACTAACAAAGATTAACATGGCGTTGTTAAATTATAATATAAAATACTAACAATGCTTAACATAGCTAGGTTAAATTATAATATAAAATACAAACAATGCTTAACATAGCTAGGTTAAATTATAATATAAAATATTAACAATGCTTAACAGAGCTAGGTTATAATATAAAATTCTAACAATGCTTGACATGGCCAGGTTAAATTATAATACAAAATACTAACAATGCTTGACATGGCTAGGTTAAATTATAATACAAAATACTAACAATGCTTGACATGGCTAGGTTAAGTTATGATATGGAAAGTCAAGATGTACTTACTGATGGTAATACATAAAATAGAAGGAGTACAAAATGCGCTTACGTACACGCACGCACACACACGCAGCGTGTTTGTAGCGGATCGATGGTAAGATTTTTAAAATGTTCATTGTGCGTTTTCTTCGTCACACGTCATCTAGGTTGGCATCTTGGTCCGAGTCTGCCTCACTCGCTGTGGGATCGTCTGTGATTGTCTCCTTTCCGGCACTGGCCGTAGCTTTTGGTGGACGCGTCCGGCGACTCTTGTATTGTTCTTTTTGCCAGCGCCTTCCGTGTTGGTGGGGTGGCGCGGGGGCGTGCTTGGCGGTGAGCGGGAAAAAAGTCACAGGGAAAAAAGTCACGGGAAAAAAGGAAGAAAAGTCACAGAAAGCGACAGCTCATTAGGATCGTGGTTAAATGTGTGTGTGTGTGTGTGTGTGTGTGTGTGTGTGTGTGTGTGTGTGTGTGTGCGTGCGTGCGTGTGCTTGTGTGTGTGTGTTACCAACAAATGTTTAGTCATTTTAGTGGTGTGATGTGACTGCTCGAAACATCATTTCATTGATGTCTTTTTATTTAGTTTCATTTTATATTAATACGTCAATTTCCTTTCACTTCTGGAAATTATTTCCCGATCGAGATTAAAACTTTGAACTGTATTACTGTAATATTAATAGTGTTCTATTTTTCTTGTACTAGTCGGCGATTAGAAAATTTAAATATGGTATTAATTGATCAAAACGGTCGGCATATCTGTAAATTCTAAGAACGCAAAATTATTTTTTAAATTTAAGTGATACTCATACTTGCTTAGATGTGTAAATGCGTACTTGTTTAGAGATAACACGTCAGATTCATACACATTTTTCTGTGATTTATCTTCTGTGACATTTTTTTGTGAGTTTTTTTCCTAGCAAAACTTGTGACTTTTTCCCCGTGACTTTTTTCCTGTGACTTTTTTCCCGCTGTATGTTAGTGTGCTCGTCTGTATCAGGTTGTCACAGGCAACAACGCCGTATCCTTTTACGACAGCAACTCGTCTTTCTCCAGGGGAGAACACCAAAATCGGGATTAGAACAGATACTACACTTTGATCTTAGCCAAAAGGCCGAGAAGCGATCGTTTGATTAGCATGAAACTAACAGCAGTCAGAAAATGTTATCGTCTCGGATCCAGCAGAATCAAACTATATAGCCAATGGGTTGAATCTAAAACACGAATGTCACTGGTTGAAAAAGTGCTTTATATCTTATGTAATCCCTCTACAGGGGCTTCCTGATAGTACAGAGTTAATCCAAGGTGAATGGAACTGTTGAACGTGGGCATGTATTTGATGAGAGAAATCAACTTCTAAATTGTGTTTTTAGCAAGACCTAAGAGATTTGAAGTGTGTTTAGTCACCTACAACTCTTTGTCTTTGCAATCTGTTTTTTGAGCTCTTTAAATTTTAACACAAGTTCTTGCACTTATGTTTTTTAAACAATTCTTTTTGTTTAATTTTTCTTTTGATGGTAAATTACATGATGGATTTAAAAAAAAATATTTAACAAATCTCACTAACTTTAGAACTGAAAGCACAACTTTTGTATCAAAGTATTGAATGAAAGGGTGCTTACGATGACAGTTGTTTGACAGAAACCAACATTCATTACTGTTGATGATGAAATTATATTTGCTGCCATTTATTTAGAAATAGTATGATATGGGTATCTCATGCTGTTTAGTATCTGTGTTGGTCCATAATTTGTATTTATTTTCCTTTTGTTTTATTAAATAAACATGAATTTTTATTAGCACTGATTTAATATTTGATGTTTAGTCTGGTTTATACGACAATTTGTCTGTCTGTTTTTGTAAATTATTGTAACATTTTCAAAATTATCAAACCCAGTTTGACATTTAGTTGATTCTAAAATGTCGGGTTTGTAGTTGTTTAAACTTTACATGTGTTTGTATTTGTGTGTGTGTGAGTGTGTGGTGGAGTAAAATTGCTTGTCACTTGTGACAAAAAATGTAAATGCCTAAATAACATGATTAAAAAAGACACCAGTAAATGAAAAAGTTTCAAACCAAAAGTAAAATAAAACTAATTGAAATTCCTACAAATAGATGAAAGCAATATAATGTTGAACTGATGAAGGTAAAATCCCTGAAATCGATTTAATATATATTTTGCAATTACAAACGCGTGCAGTGTAAAGTGTAAAATGGTGGTGGGGGTAGGGGTAGGCAGAGCGAGAAAATGTGACTACATGAAGTACGAATGGGTTTGCTTTTTCCAAAAACTGAAACGCAAAAGAAATTGCTACATGAACTGTGTTTGCTTGAATGAAGGGAAATGGGTGAGAGGTGAAAATAACTGATTACTGATTTTGAATTGAATTTTTCTCCCCAGGTGGGGAGTGGGCCGATCCTGGAAGTACTGCAATACCAGGCCAACCCGTGGCGAAGGCGGAGCAAGCCCCTGACACTTCACCTAGTGTCAAAAATCAGTTTAATATCGAAGCCCCCCAATGGGGGGCGTATCAGATATTAAGCTGATAAGAACAGATACTTTTTTCTTTTTCCAGCATTGCCCTATGTTAAAAGGCAAGCCCATTTATTCATATAACTAAATATAAACAATTTATCATAAAAACAATAAAAAGTGGACAATATAAGATATCACATTTAGTTAAAATTTTAAGCGGATGTACAAAAAGTTTGTCATAGCTGGACACTAATGATAAGGTGTTTTGAAACAATATGCATGTAAATACAAGCGGAATGTATGATACAATATTCTGGATACACGTGAGGTATTTTTAAACGATGTACATCTAGAATCAATCTTACGTTTAAAATAAATGTGGATGGACAATAGAAAAATATAAGAAAGAAAATTTAAAAAATAAAAAGGCAAGCTAGGTTACGAGGTCAGCGCGCTTTCACCCTCCTTTCGGATATCGACTTTCATTCCCGCAGTCACTCACACAGCCATGCGTGACCTCGAACCGGGGTTAGATTTGTTTACATTTTTCGAGGTTAGGGTGCGGGGGTCGTCACGCTTTCCGTTTTCCATTCATATTGACGTTCGTTCCCGGCGAATGCCGTCCACACACGCACACAGTTACACACGCAAACACACTACGGATGGCGCGCGGCCCCACTCTTCAAAATTTTACATTTTAGAAAGGAACAGTTAGCTTTCCGTCTTCCCCTATGGTGCACAGAGTACTGTGACACCACGTCTTTCGGAAGGTGTCGTGGGGCAGTCGGCTTTTGTCAACATGTAGTCGGATGCGTACACGGGCTAGAAAATACTGGGTCACGTCCGCACCGACAATGATCTTTTTGTCGAAGCGTGCTCGGTTGCGACTCGTCCACACTGCAAATCTATATTCGGCCAGAAGTGCTAAAATTGCTTTCGGCAGTGGACCTGCTTGCGTGCCTTCGCCGAAACGAATTGCTGAGGGTGGGAGGGGGTAGCCTAGGGTGTTGGCCCAGTTTTCTAGGTGTGCGCGCGCACGCTTAACGTGGACGCACTGCTGAAATAGATGTTCTATTGTTTCACAATGCAGATGGCAGAAAGAGCACATCTTATGGGGGGTGATATTGCGAAGATGTAGCGTGTATGCCACTGGCACTATGTCGTGTGCAAGCTTGAAATTTATGTTGTATGTGTCTGGGTTCACAAAGGGGTCACATACTGAAGAGAAGGCCTGTTTAAAGTTTATCTGCGGAAAGAGTGTTAATACTCTTGGTTTAGATGTTTTGTCTGTAATGAGAAGCTTGTACAGTTGCTTTGCCGTGGTGTTTGGTGTGAAGGTAAAGTTCTGTTTGCGTGATTTTGCATATGTGAGTGCACGTATGCATGCGGCGTAGTATGGAGGTGGGTCGTTGATGCAGTGTGGGTGCGTGTTACTGAAAGTGTAGCCCGGCGTGCGTGCCAGTTGTATTCCCAACCACATGTGTCCGAAGTTTTCCCAGGGGACTGTTTTTCCCGTAGCGATTTTGCCTACCTGGGTCAACAGCAAGCTGCGGATTTTTGTGTCTATGCTTACTACCCCCACCCCTCCCTCTCTTGGGGGTAAAAACATGGTCGCTCTTTTCACTAACTCCTGTTTCCCTGTCCACAAGAAATCGAAAACCGCTCTTTCTATCAGTTTGGTGTAATGTTCGGGTGGTGGAAGTACTGCGGCCGTGTACCATAGTTTTGATAAAACCATGATGTTTACTAATTTAGCTTTGCCGAAGATCGATAAATGTCGGCCTTTGTAAAGGGCTAGTGTTTTTAGGATGCTCTGGCATATTGGATGCCATAAGTCATCCGGGGTGGTGGCACCAAAAAGGACTCCGAAAATTGTGGTTGATTCTACCCACTTTATGCCTAGTGTGTTATCTGCCCTTCCTCGCCACTCGCCGAGGTACAGTCCTTTGGTTTTTGCTAGGTTTAGTTTCGCCCCGGAGGCACGGCCGTACAGCCTGTACCAGTCGGTGACGATGTGTGCTGACCTATCGTCTGACAAGCAGTAATTGCTGTCGTCAGCGAAAGCGCTGATTTTTACTGTTTCTTTTTTACCTGGGATTTTAATGCCCTGTACAGTGCAGTCTTCCCGAATCTTTTTCAAGACCGGTTCCAGGCACAGTACGTATAGTAGGGGCGATAAACTGCAACCTTGCCTCACGGAACGTGATACCGGGAAGGGGGTCGATATGTGTTGGTTGACAATGACGCTACTCCAGATGTCGTTGTAGATGGCCGAAACCCAGTTCGCAAAGCTCTCCCCTAAGCCGAAGGCTCTTAGGGTGCGCAGTAAGTATTTGTGGGACACTCTGTCAAAGGCTTTTTCCTGGTCTAGCGAAAGAATGAAGCCAGGTATATTGCGTGAATTGCAGTGGTCTATTATGTCTCTGATTAAGTGACAGTTGTCTATGATTGAGCGGCCAGGTACCCCGCAGGATTGGTCTGGGTGGATGATTTTACTCATCACTGTTTTCAGTCTGTTACACAGTGATTTCGTCAGTATTTTGTAGTCTACGTTTAATAACGATATTGGTCTGTAGTTGTTAAGTAGACCGGCGTTTGTTTCGTCTTTGCAGAGGAGTGTAATGTAAGACAGTCGTTGTGTCTCCGTCAAGGTGCCTGATTTTTGGACCGCCTGATAAACTCTGGCGAGTATGGGTGCTAAATATTGCACGAAATGATAATAGAATTCTTTCGGGAGGCCGTCTGGGCCGGGGGATTTATTGTTGTCCATGTCTGTAATTGACCGGCATATTTCGTCTGTCGATATGGAGGCTCCAAGCATGTCTGCGTCGCTGTCGTCTGCTTGGGGGAGGCCAGATAAAAGGGTGTCTGTCGCGTCTGTGTCTGTTTCATCGTCCGTGTATAGGTCTTTGTAAAAATCTCTAAATGCGTCAAGTATTGTGTCAGTGGTGTTGCACGTCTGTCCGGTCTTTGATACAACGTTCCTGATTGTCTTTCTACGCCCCTTCGTTAGTTCTTTCCTGAGAAAGTATCTACTAGGTCTTTCGTTTATGTCCAGTTCGTTTGCTCTGGCTCTTATTTGCGTTCCTAAGAGCTTGTCATCTTCTATCTGTCTTATCATGTCTTTGATTTTAATCATTTCTTCAAATTTTTTCTCACGTTCTAAGGCTAGATAGTTGCTAGATAGGGTTTTAAGGTCCCTGTCGCGTTGTCTAGCTCTGAGTCTACAGTGGTCTATGGAGATATCTTTAATGTCGGTCTTTAATTCGTCCCACCATTTTAGGACAGTGTCGTCTTCGGGTATGTCACGTGAGGCAAAGTATAGTAAGTGTTTGATTTTCTCTGTGTAGTCTATGTCGGACAAGTAGGAGGTGTTAAGTTTCCAATAACCTCGTCCTATGTGGATGTCAGTTATGTCCGTTATGGTACACGTTACGTAGTCATGGTCTGAAAAGGAACATAGGTCGTGCCGCGCGCTCGCTAAGCTGTTTCTGAGGGAGGGGGGTAGATAACAGATACTACACTTTGATCTTAGCCAAAAGGCCGAGAAGCGATACCGTCTTCTGTTGAACAAAATGCCAGTATTGACAAGAAGCATTTTACAGTTGGGTTCTACAAATTGGCATAACACTACTAAGCTAGTTACCTACATTGTTATTCAGTAGAGTCTCGTCATACCGCTAAATCGAAGTGAATCTGACACAATACGTTTGTCACACCAGCTCCTTCATTCTTGTAAACGTGATCGATGCATAAACTGCATTTCGGTCAAAGTGTCACCGTAGACTGTCCTTGTTGATCGATTCGGTTTTCTTTAGCAAGCATTAAATACGGAAGCGCTTCAGTGTCGGACCTGTGCCTGACTTACTAACAGAAGCCTGTGCCGTTCCTGCAGAATTATTATGAACTGGAGCTGGAAGCTTATAAAGCCTTATATTCCTGCTTGCGGAATCCGACATTGCAAAGTGGGGAGAGCAGATCTAACTGAACTCTTCTGACTGCTCACATAAAATATTAGTAACTAAAAAGAAGTACTGAACTGCAGACAAACAAGTTTGCTGAGTTAAAAAAAAAACAAAAAAAAAACTGATCTGTTGACCTGTAATGCGGTTCTCTCCCTTAGTGAAACTACTCAGATAGGTGTATCTAGAGAGTAGAAAAAAACCCAGAAAGATGTATATCAGATCGCTTCATTAAAACATGCAAATATGCATATTTCAAAGAATGTCATAGACTGTATAAACTCGCGAAATGAACCAACCCATTGCTTTAATATATCTAGGCTTATACTCGCATGTTTACTGAAGTGTAAAGTTCAAAGTTAAATGCCTTTCTTTATCCTGGAAATCGGCGGCGTGCAGGATTAGTTAAATGTTTGGTGTGGCGATTAAGAATGTACGTAATTTAAATATGAGTTTAGATTAAGTAAGTAACTGTTTTTGTTGAACCTTTGGGGACATTCTT
The DNA here is from genome assembly GCA_028829895.1 of Sinotaia quadrata. NCBI lineage: Eukaryota > Metazoa > Mollusca > Gastropoda > Architaenioglossa > Viviparidae > Sinotaia > Sinotaia quadrata. The sequence continues at coordinate 9,110,475 of CM054184.1, forward strand.
ACATACAGACATTTAGAGTGAAGTATCACACTAGACTGTATAAGCATGGCTATACACATTTACAGTGAAGTATTTTACGTATACGTGAGTTTTTTGCCTACAGACGTCACACGTGTGGTCACACTTACTTTGATTTCAACTTCGCCCCTCGGAGTGATGACGTATTTCTCTTTTTCCTCCATGGCTGCATAAGTGAAAGGACTCATTTGTGTCTTCAGCGCTGCATCACGTCATTGCAAAGAAAATAAAGCACGACAATATGTTTTCTCAACAGATTCTCTATATAATTTGACACGGTAAAGTGTTTGCTTAGAGAGAGAAAATGTAGATGAGATAAAATAAGGATGTGATTATGACAGGCAAAATAGTATTGCTCCCTCTCTCTCTCACACTCACACACACACGCGTATTGCTTATTGTGGGGAGGATCACTTTGTGTCCTCAAGTCACCTCTTTGAAAAAGAAAGGGCTTGAAACAAACCAGAACAGTACAATAGGTTGGTCTTAAGTCAGACAAATGATTTAAAATGAAATCAAAGAGCGAATTAAGATATATATATATTAGACTTTATTTCACTTTCGAAGAAAAGAGAATGATGTGCATATGTGTGTGCGTGCGCGAAAATATGTTTGTTGAGTGCTCGATTTTTATGTTTAAAGCGAAAGAGAGAATTCTTATAGAAAGTCACTTAGGTCTAATGTACTTGTAACTGAAAGGTCATCTGTATCAATTATGTGTATCATGTCTTGGTCTTCTATCTGTCTGTCTGTATGACTGTCTGTCTCTCTCCCTCCCCCCATCTATCTATCTATCTATCCATCCATCCATCCATCCATCAATCCATCTATCTATCTACTAAATGAAACACATGACAATAAAATCACAAGTACTTAAGTACTTACGCACACCATGAGACTCCATGCGTGACGCCAAGTTGACCGTGTCCCCAAAGAGACAATAACGTGGCATAACACTACCTACCACAGCAGCAACAACGGGCCCCGTGTTCAAACCTGGGAGATTAAAGAACAAAATTCAATTATTTGTAAACATCGATAGAACAAATGCACTAATGACTTCATTAAATTGTAGCTGTTTATTATTTTATATCCATACATCCTTACACCCGATATCGATACATCACTCTTTTTGTTCATGAGGTCAAGATGATTTGAACGATAAACTTAGCAGAAATATAATTTTCACAGTTACTAATACAAATGATTTCCTTCCTGAATAAAAATAATAATGAAGAAAAGAGGAATAAGATAAAGAAACGAGAGAAAAAAGAGAAGAGAGAGAGAGAAAGGAGAGGAGATGTGGGATATGACAAAGCAAAGAGAGAACAATGAGTAAATACATTTCCAAACGAATGTATAATAGAGAGAGGGGGGGGGGGGAATGATGGAGCAGAAAGAGAAGATTCAGAATTAATAATACCTCAAAACGAATATGTAATCGAAAGAGTGAGAAAATGAGGAAAATCCTTTGTAGATAACTGATATCAAGTGATTATGCTTTCTAATTACTCTTGACACAGATGTGCTCCATCTCTTCATCATGGGACAGTCAGCTTTTACCGACGTGTAGTCGGATGCGTACACGGGCCAGAAAATAGCGAGTCACGTCCGCACCGACAATGATCTTTTTGTCGAAGCGTGCTCGGTTGCGACACGTCCACACTGCAAGTCTATATTCGGACAGCAGTGCTAAAATTACTTTTGGCAGTGTGCCTTCCCCGAAACGAATTGCTGAGGGTGTGTGTGTGTGGGGGGGGGGGTAGCCCAGGTTGTTGGCCCAGTTTTCAAGGTGCGCATGCGCACGCTTGACGTGGACGCACTGATGAAATAGATGTCCTACTGTTTCACAATGCAGATGGCAGAAAGAGCACATCTTGTGAGGGGTGATATTGCGAAGATGCAGTGTGTATGCCACTGGCACTATGTCGAGTGCAAGCTGGAAATTGATGTTGTATGTGTCCGGGTTTACAAAGGGGTCACATACTGATGAGAAGGACTGTTTAAAGTCGATCTGCGGAAAGAGTGTTAATTCTCTTGGTTTTGATGTTTTGTCTGTAATAAGAAGCTTGTATAGTTGCTTCGTCGTGGTGTTTGGTGTGAAAGTAAAAGCTCTGTTTGCGTGATTTTGCGTATGAGAGTGCACGTATACATGCACAATAGTATGGGGGTGGGTCGTTGATGCAGTTTGGGTGCGTGTTACGGAAAGTGTATCCTGGTGTGCGTGCTAGTTGTATCCCCAACCACATGTGTCCGAAATTTTCCCAGGGGACTGTTTTGCCAGTAGCGATTTTGCCCACCTGGGTCAGCACCAAACTGCGGATTTTTGTTTCTATGTTTACTACCCCCACCACTCCCTCTCTTGGTGGCAAAAACATGGTCGCTCTTTTCACTAATTCCTGTTTCCCTGCCCACAAGAAATCGAAAACCGCCTTTTCTATCAGAATGGTGTAGTGTTCGGGTGGTGGAAGTACTGCGGCTGTGTACCATAGTTTTGATAAAACCATGATGTTCCCTAAGTTAGCTTTGCCGAAGATGGACAGATGTCGGCCTTTGTAAAGGGCTATTGTTTTTAGGATGCTTTGGCACACTGGATGCCATAAGACATCTAGGGTGGTGGCGCCGAATAGGACCCCGAAAAGTTGATTCGACCCACTGTAAGCTAGTGTGTTATCTGCCCTTCCTCGCCACCCGCCGAGGTATAATCCTTTAGTTTTTGCTAAGGTCAGTTTCGCCCCGGAGGCACGGCCGTACAGCCTGTGCCAGTTGGTGACGGTGCGTGCTGACCTATCGTCTGACAAGCAGTAGTTGCAGTCGTCAGCGAAAGCGCTAATTTTCACTGCTTCTTTCTTACCAGGTACTTCAATACCATGTACAGTGCGGTCTTCCCGGATCTTTTTCAAGACCCGCTCCAGGCACAGTACATATAGTAGGGGCGATAAACTACAACCTTGCCTCAAAAAACGTGATACCGGGAAGGGGGTCGAGATGTGTTGGTTGACAATGACGCTTGTAGATGGTCGAAACCCATTTCACAAGGCTCTCCCCTAAGCCTAATGCCCTTAGGTTGCTCAATAAGTATTTGTCGGACACTCTATCAAAAGCTTTTTCCTGGTCTAGAGAAAGAATGAAGCCAGGTGTATTACGTGAATTACAATGGTCTATTATGTCTCTGATTAAATGACAGTTGTCTGTGATTGAGCGAACAGGTACCCCGCAGGATTGGTCTGGGTGCATGATTTTACTCATCACTGTTTTCAGTCTGTTACACAGTGTCTTCGTCATTATTTTGTAGTCTACGTTTAATAACGACATTGGTCTGTAGTTTTTAAGTAGACCGGCGTTTGTTTCGTCTTTGCAGAGAAGTGTGATGTAAGACAGTCTTTGTGTCTCTGTCAAGGTGCCCGATTTTTGGACCGCCCGATAAACTCTGGCGAGAATTGGTGCTAAATAATGTATGAAATGGTAGTAAAATTCTTTCGAGAGGCCATCTGGGCCAGGGGATTTATTGTTGTCCATATCTGTGATGGACCGGCGTTATTTCATCTGTCGATAGGGATGCTCCAAGTATGTCTGCGTCGCTGTCGTCTGCTTAGGGGAGGCCAGATAAAAGAGTGTTTGTCGCGTCTGTGTCTGTTACGTCGTCTGTGTATAGGTCTTTGTAAAAGTCTCTAAATGCGTCCAGTATTGTGTCAGTTGTGGTACACGTCTGTCCAGTCTTTGACACAACGTTCCTGATTGTCTTTCTACGGCCTTTTGTTAATTCCTTCCTGAGAAAATATCTGCTAGGTTTATTTCAAGCTCGCTCGCTCTAGCTCTTATTTGCGCTCCTACAAGTTTGTTTTCTTCTATCTGTCTTATCATGTCTTTGATTTTATTCATCTCTTCAAATTTTTTCTCTCGTTCTGAGGTCCCTGTCATGTTGTTTAGCTTTTATTCTACTGAGGTCGATGGAGATATCTTGGATGTCAGTTTTAACTCGTCCCGCCATCTTAGGACAGTGTCGTCTTCGGGTATGTCACGTGAGGCAAAGTATAATAAGTGTTTAATTTTCTCTGTGTAGTCTATGTCGGACAAGTAGGACGTGTTAAGTTTCCAATAACTTCGTCCTATGTTGATGTCACTTATGTCCGCTATGGTACACGTCACGTAGTCGTGGTCTGAGAAGGAACGTAAGTCATGCCGCGCGCTCACTAAGCTGTGTCTGAGGGAGGGGGGTAGGTATAAACGGTCTAGTCGGCAGCCGATGCCACGCCCTCGGGCGGACAATTCCCTCCAGCCTTCTGTACCCCTCTCCGCGTTACCCCCTATCTTGTCGATGGTAGGACTGGCGATGCAGTTAAAGTCACCTCCAGGTATTGTCAATCTAGTTGTTAGTAGGGTCGGGTATAGGTCGTGGAAAAACTGTTTTCGATCGAGGGGATTGTTCGGTGCGTATACATTTACCACTCTCAGTTTGGTGCCGTTAACTGAAATGTCTACAGTCTACACACACGTGTCGCCCTTCAAAGTCAAAATTAAAATGGTCTAAACTATATTGTAACTTATCATTAAAATAAATACCTACGCCCTTGCCTCTAGTGTGACTGAGTGACCAAATAATTTTACCTTCTAATTTTTTCGCTATGGATTTGCCTAATTCTAAGCTATCTATGTGGGTTTCCTGTAACAGACCTATGTCTACTCTATTTTTATCTATCGTATATACTGTTTTAACAGGCTAATTTTCCTATCATTTCTAAAGCCGTTACAGTTAATACTAACAATGTTTAACATGGCTATGTTAAAAAATACTAACAAAGATTAACATGGCGTTGTTAAATTATAATATAAAATACTAACAATGCTTAACATAGCTAGGTTAAATTATAATATAAAATACAAACAATGCTTAACATAGCTAGGTTAAATTATAATATAAAATATTAACAATGCTTAACAGAGCTAGGTTATAATATAAAATTCTAACAATGCTTGACATGGCCAGGTTAAATTATAATACAAAATACTAACAATGCTTGACATGGCTAGGTTAAATTATAATACAAAATACTAACAATGCTTGACATGGCTAGGTTAAGTTATGATATGGAAAGTCAAGATGTACTTACTGATGGTAATACATAAAATAGAAGGAGTACAAAATGCGCTTACGTACACGCACGCACACACACGCAGCGTGTTTGTAGCGGATCGATGGTAAGATTTTTAAAATGTTCATTGTGCGTTTTCTTCGTCACACGTCATCTAGGTTGGCATCTTGGTCCGAGTCTGCCTCACTCGCTGTGGGATCGTCTGTGATTGTCTCCTTTCCGGCACTGGCCGTAGCTTTTGGTGGACGCGTCCGGCGACTCTTGTATTGTTCTTTTTGCCAGCGCCTTCCGTGTTGGTGGGGTGGCGCGGGGGCGTGCTTGGCGGTGAGCGGGAAAAAAGTCACAGGGAAAAAAGTCACGGGAAAAAAGGAAGAAAAGTCACAGAAAGCGACAGCTCATTAGGATCGTGGTTAAATGTGTGTGTGTGTGTGTGTGTGTGTGTGTGTGTGTGTGTGTGTGTGTGTGTGTGTGTGTGTGTGCGTGCGTGCGTGTGCTTGTGTGTGTGTGTTACCAACAAATGTTTAGTCATTTTAGTGGTGTGATGTGACTGCTCGAAACATCATTTCATTGATGTCTTTTTATTTAGTTTCATTTTATATTAATACGTCAATTTCCTTTCACTTCTGGAAATTATTTCCCGATCGAGATTAAAACTTTGAACTGTATTACTGTAATATTAATAGTGTTCTATTTTTCTTGTACTAGTCGGCGATTAGAAAATTTAAATATGGTATTAATTGATCAAAACGGTCGGCATATCTGTAAATTCTAAGAACGCAAAATTATTTTTTAAATTTAAGTGATACTCATACTTGCTTAGATGTGTAAATGCGTACTTGTTTAGAGATAACACGTCAGATTCATACACATTTTTCTGTGATTTATCTTCTGTGACATTTTTTTGTGAGTTTTTTTCCTAGCAAAACTTGTGACTTTTTCCCCGTGACTTTTTTCCTGTGACTTTTTTCCCGCTGTATGTTAGTGTGCTCGTCTGTATCAGGTTGTCACAGGCAACAACGCCGTATCCTTTTACGACAGCAACTCGTCTTTCTCCAGGGGAGAACACCAAAATCGGGATTAGAACAGATACTACACTTTGATCTTAGCCAAAAGGCCGAGAAGCGATCGTTTGATTAGCATGAAACTAACAGCAGTCAGAAAATGTTATCGTCTCGGATCCAGCAGAATCAAACTATATAGCCAATGGGTTGAATCTAAAACACGAATGTCACTGGTTGAAAAAGTGCTTTATATCTTATGTAATCCCTCTACAGGGGCTTCCTGATAGTACAGAGTTAATCCAAGGTGAATGGAACTGTTGAACGTGGGCATGTATTTGATGAGAGAAATCAACTTCTAAATTGTGTTTTTAGCAAGACCTAAGAGATTTGAAGTGTGTTTAGTCACCTACAACTCTTTGTCTTTGCAATCTGTTTTTTGAGCTCTTTAAATTTTAACACAAGTTCTTGCACTTATGTTTTTTAAACAATTCTTTTTGTTTAATTTTTCTTTTGATGGTAAATTACATGATGGATTTAAAAAAAAATATTTAACAAATCTCACTAACTTTAGAACTGAAAGCACAACTTTTGTATCAAAGTATTGAATGAAAGGGTGCTTACGATGACAGTTGTTTGACAGAAACCAACATTCATTACTGTTGATGATGAAATTATATTTGCTGCCATTTATTTAGAAATAGTATGATATGGGTATCTCATGCTGTTTAGTATCTGTGTTGGTCCATAATTTGTATTTATTTTCCTTTTGTTTTATTAAATAAACATGAATTTTTATTAGCACTGATTTAATATTTGATGTTTAGTCTGGTTTATACGACAATTTGTCTGTCTGTTTTTGTAAATTATTGTAACATTTTCAAAATTATCAAACCCAGTTTGACATTTAGTTGATTCTAAAATGTCGGGTTTGTAGTTGTTTAAACTTTACATGTGTTTGTATTTGTGTGTGTGTGAGTGTGTGGTGGAGTAAAATTGCTTGTCACTTGTGACAAAAAATGTAAATGCCTAAATAACATGATTAAAAAAGACACCAGTAAATGAAAAAGTTTCAAACCAAAAGTAAAATAAAACTAATTGAAATTCCTACAAATAGATGAAAGCAATATAATGTTGAACTGATGAAGGTAAAATCCCTGAAATCGATTTAATATATATTTTGCAATTACAAACGCGTGCAGTGTAAAGTGTAAAATGGTGGTGGGGGTAGGGGTAGGCAGAGCGAGAAAATGTGACTACATGAAGTACGAATGGGTTTGCTTTTTCCAAAAACTGAAACGCAAAAGAAATTGCTACATGAACTGTGTTTGCTTGAATGAAGGGAAATGGGTGAGAGGTGAAAATAACTGATTACTGATTTTGAATTGAATTTTTCTCCCCAGGTGGGGAGTGGGCCGATCCTGGAAGTACTGCAATACCAGGCCAACCCGTGGCGAAGGCGGAGCAAGCCCCTGACACTTCACCTAGTGTCAAAAATCAGTTTAATATCGAAGCCCCCCAATGGGGGGCGTATCAGATATTAAGCTGATAAGAACAGATACTACACTTTGATCTTAGCCAAAAGGCCGAGAAGCGATACCGTCTTCTGTTGAACAAAATGCCAGTATTGACAAGAAGCATTTTACAGTTGGGTTCTACAAATTGGCATAACACTACTAAGCTAGTTACCTACATTGTTATTCAGTAGAGTCTCGTCATACCGCTAAATCGAAGTGAATCTGACACAATACGTTTGTCACACCAGCTCCTTCATTCTTGTAAACGTGATCGATGCATAAACTGCATTTCGGTCAAAGTGTCACCGTAGACTGTCCTTGTTGATCGATTCGGTTTTCTTTAGCAAGCATTAAATACGGAAGCGCTTCAGTGTCGGACCTGTGCCTGACTTACTAACAGAAGCCTGTGCCGTTCCTGCAGAATTATTATGAACTGGAGCTGGAAGCTTATAAAGCCTTATATTCCTGCTTGCGGAATCCGACATTGCAAAGTGGGGAGAGCAGATCTAACTGAACTCTTCTGACTGCTCACATAAAATATTAGTAACTAAAAAGAAGTACTGAACTGCAGACAAACAAGTTTGCTGAGTTAAAAAAAAAACAAAAAAAAAACTGATCTGTTGACCTGTAATGCGGTTCTCTCCCTTAGTGAAACTACTCAGATAGGTGTATCTAGAGAGTAGAAAAAAACCCAGAAAGATGTATATCAGATCGCTTCATTAAAACATGCAAATATGCATATTTCAAAGAATGTCATAGACTGTATAAACTCGCGAAATGAACCAACCCATTGCTTTAATATATCTAGGCTTATACTCGCATGTTTACTGAAGTGTAAAGTTCAAAGTTAAATGCCTTTCTTTATCCTGGAAATCGGCGGCGTGCAGGATTAGTTAAATGTTTGGTGTGGCGATTAAGAATGTACGTAATTTAAATATGAGTTTAGATTAAGTAAGTAACTGTTTTTGTTGAACCTTTGGGGACATTCTTACATACAGACATTTAGAGTGAAGTATCACACTAGACTGTATAAGCATGGCTATACACATTTACAGTGAAGTATTTTACGTATACGTGAGTTTTTTGCCTACAGACGTCACACGTGTGGTCACACTTACTTTGATTTCAACTTCGCCCCTCGGAGTGATGACGTATTTCTCTTTTTCCTCCATGGCTGCATAAGTGAAAGGACTCATTTGTGTCTTCAGCGCTGCATCACGTCATTGCAAAGAAAATAAAGCACGACAATATGTTTTCTCAACAGATTCTCTATATAATTTGACACGGTAAAGTGTTTGCTTAGAGAGAGAAAATGTAGATGAGATAAAATAAGGATGTGATTATGACAGGCAAAATAGTATTGCTCCCTCTCTCTCTCACACTCACACACACACGCGTATTGCTTATTGTGGGGAGGATCACTTTGTGTCCTCAAGTCACCTCTTTGAAAAAGAAAGGGCTTGAAACAAACCAGAACAGTACAATAGGTTGGTCTTAAGTCAGACAAATGATTTAAAATGAAATCAAAGAGCGAATTAAGATATATATATATTAGACTTTATTTCACTTTCGAAGAAAAGAGAATGATGTGCATATGTGTGTGCGTGCGCGAAAATATGTTTGTTGAGTGCTCGATTTTTATGTTTAAAGCGAAAGAGAGAATTCTTATAGAAAGTCACTTAGGTCTAATGTACTTGTAACTGAAAGGTCATCTGTATCAATTATGTGTATCATGTCTTGGTCTTCTATCTGTCTGTCTGTATGACTGTCTGTCTCTCTCCCTCCCCCCATCTATCTATCTATCTATCCATCCATCCATCCATCCATCAATCCATCTATCTATCTACTAAATGAAACACATGACAATAAAATCACAAGTACTTAAGTACTTACGCACACCATGAGACTCCATGCGTGACGCCAAGTTGACCGTGTCCCCAAAGAGACAATAACGTGGCATAACACTACCTACCACAGCAGCAACAACGGGCCCCGTGTTCAAACCTGGGAGATTAAAGAACAAAATTCAATTATTTGTAAACATCGATAGAACAAATGCACTAATGACTTCATTAAATTGTAGCTGTTTATTATTTTATATCCATACATCCTTACACCCGATATCGATACATCACTCTTTTTGTTCATGAGGTCAAGATGATTTGAACGATAAACTTAGCAGAAATATAATTTTCACAGTTACTAATACAAATGATTTCCTTCCTGAATAAAAATAATAATGAAGAAAAGAGGAATAAGATAAAGAAACGAGAGAAAAAAGAGAAGAGAGAGAGAGAAAGGAGAGGAGATGTGGGATATGACAAAGCAAAGAGAGAACAATGAGTAAATACATTTCCAAACGAATGTATAATAGAGAGAGGGGGGGGGGAATGATGGAGCAGAAAGAGAAGATTCAGAATTAATAATACCTCAAAACGAATATGTAATCGAAAGAGTGAGAAAATGAGGAAAATCCTTTGTAGATAACTGATATCAAGTGATTATGCTTTCTAATTACTCTTGACACAGATGTGCTCCATCTCTTCATCATGGGACAGTCAGCTTTTACCGACGTGTAGTCGGATGCGTACACGGGCCAGAAAATAGCGAGTCACGTCCGCACCGACAATGATCTTTTTGTCGAAGCGTGCTCGGTTGCGACACGTCCACACTGCAAGTCTATATTCGGACAGCAGTGCTAAAATTACTTTTGGCAGTGTGCCTTCCCCGAAACGAATTGCTGAGGGTGTGTGTGTGTGTGGGGGGGGGTAGCCCAGGTTGTTGGCCCAGTTTTCAAGGTGCGCATGCGCACGCTTGACGTGGACGCACTGATGAAATAGATGTCCTACTGTTTCACAATGCAGATGGCAGAAAGAGCACATCTTGTGAGGGGTGATATTGCGAAGATGCAGTGTGTATGCCACTGGCACTATGTCGAGTGCAAGCTGGAAATTGATGTTGTATGTGTCCGGGTTTACAAAGGGGTCACATACTGATGAGAAGGACTGTTTAAAGTCGATCTGCGGAAAGAGTGTTAATTCTCTTGGTTTTGATGTTTTGTCTGTAATAAGAAGCTTGTATAGTTGCTTCGTCGTGGTGTTTGGTGTGAAAGTAAAAGCTCTGTTTGCGTGATTTTGCGTATGAGAGTGCACGTATACATGCACAATAGTATGGGGGTGGGTCGTTGATGCAGTTTGGGTGCGTGTTACGGAAAGTGTATCCTGGTGTGCGTGCTAGTTGTATCCCCAACCACATGTGTCCGAAATTTTCCCAGGGGACTGTTTTGCCAGTAGCGATTTTGCCCACCTGGGTCAGCACCAAACTGCGGATTTTTGTTTCTATGTTTACTACCCCCACCACTCCCTCTCTTGGTGGCAAAAACATGGTCGCTCTTTTCACTAATTCCTGTTTCCCTGCCCACAAGAAATCGAAAACCGCCTTTTCTATCAGAATGGTGTAGTGTTCGGGTGGTGGAAGTACTGCGGCTGTGTACCATAGTTTTGATAAAACCATGATGTTCCCTAAGTTAGCTTTGCCGAAGATGGACAGATGTCGGCCTTTGTAAAGGGCTATTGTTTTTAGGATGCTTTGGCACACTGGATGCCATAAGACATCTAGGGTGGTGGCGCCGAATAGGACCCCGAAAAGTTGATTCGACCCACTGTAAGCTAGTGTGTTATCTGCCCTTCCTCGCCACCCGCCGAGGTATAATCCTTTAGTTTTTGCTAAGGTCAGTTTCGCCCCGGAGGCACGGCCGTACAGCCTGTGCCAGTTGGTGACGGTGCGTGCTGACCTATCGTCTGACAAGCAGTAGTTGCAGTCGTCAGCGAAAGCGCTAATTTTCACTGCTTCTTTCTTACCAGGTACTTCAATACCATGTACAGTGCGGTCTTCCCGGATCTTTTTCAAGACCCGCTCCAGGCACAGTACATATAGTAGGGGCGATAAACTACAACCTTGCCTCAAAAAACGTGATACCGGGAAGGGGGTCGAGATGTGTTGGTTGACAATGACGCTTGTAGATGGTCGAAACCCATTTCACAAGGCTCTCCCCTAAGCCTAATGCCCTTAGGTTGCTCAATAAGTATTTGTCGGACACTCTATCAAAAGCTTTTTCCTGGTCTAGAGAAAGAATGAAGCCAGGTGTATTACGTGAATTACAATGGTCTATTATGTCTCTGATTAAATGACAGTTGTCTGTGATTGAGCGAACAGGTACCCCGCAGGATTGGTCTGGGTGCATGATTTTACTCATCACTGTTTTCAGTCTGTTACACAGTGTCTTCGTCATTATTTTGTAGTCTACGTTTAATAACGACATTGGTCTGTAGTTTTTAAGTAGACCGGCGTTTGTTTCGTCTTTGCAGAGAAGTGTGATGTAAGACAGTCTTTGTGTCTCTGTCAAGGTGCCCGATTTTTGGACCGCCCGATAAACTCTGGCGAGAATTGGTGCTAAATAATGTATGAAATGGTAGTAAAATTCTTTCGAGAGGCCATCTGGGCCAGGGGATTTATTGTTGTCCATATCTGTGATGGACCGGCGTTATTTCATCTGTCGATAGGGATGCTCCAAGTATGTCTGCGTCGCTGTCGTCTGCTTAGGGGAGGCCAGATAAAAGAGTGTTTGTCGCGTCTGTGTCTGTTACGTCGTCTGTGTATAGGTCTTTGTAAAAGTCTCTAAATGCGTCCAGTATTGTGTCAGTTGTGGTACACGTCTGTCCAGTCTTTGACACAACGTTCCTGATTGTCTTTCTACGGCCTTTTGTTAATTCCTTCCTGAGAAAATATCTGCTAGGTTTATTTCAAGCTCGCTCGCTCTAGCTCTTATTTGCGCTCCTACAAGTTTGTTTTCTTCTATCTGTCTTATCATGTCTTTGATTTTATTCATCTCTTCAAATTTTTTCTCTCGTTCTGAGGTCCCTGTCATGTTGTTTAGCTTTTATTCTACTGAGGTCGATGGAGATATCTTGGATGTCAGTTTTAACTCGTCCCGCCATCTTAGGACAGTGTCGTCTTCGGGTATGTCACGTGAGGCAAAGTATAATAAGTGTTTAATTTTCTCTGTGTAGTCTATGTCGGACAAGTAGGACGTGTTAAGTTTCCAATAACTTCGTCCTATGTTGATGTCACTTATGTCCGCTATGGTACACGTCACGTAGTCGTGGTCTGAGAAGGAACGTAAGTCATGCCGCGCGCTCACTAAGCTGTGTCTGAGGGAGGGGGGTAGGTATAAACGGTCTAGTCGGCAGCCGATGCCACGCCCTCGGGCGGACAATTCCCTCCAGCCTTCTGTACCCCTCTCCGCGTTACCCCCTATCTTGTCGATGGTAGGACTGGCGATGCAGTTAAAGTCACCTCCAGGTATTGTCAATCTAGTTGTTAGTAGGGTCGGGTATAGGTCGTGGAAAAACTGTTTTCGATCGAGGGGATTGTTCGGTGCGTATACATTTACCACTCTCAGTTTGGTGCCGTTAACTGAAATGTCTACAGTCTACACACACGTGTCGCCCTTCAAAGTCAAAATTAAAATGGTCTAAACTATATTGTAACTTATCATTAAAATAAATACCTACGCCCTTGCCTCTAGTGTGACTGAGTGACCAAATAATTTTACCTTCTAATTTTTTCGCTATGGATTTGCCTAATTCTAAGCTATCTATGTGGGTTTCCTGTAACAGACCTATGTCTACTCTATTTTTATCTATCGTATATACTGTTTTAACAGGCTAATTTTCCTATCATTTCTAAAGCCGTTACAGTTAATACTAACAATGTTTAACATGGCTATGTTAAAAAATACTAACAAAGATTAACATGGCGTTGTTAAATTATAATATAAAATACTAACAATGCTTAACATAGCTAGGTTAAATTATAATATAAAATACAAACAATGCTTAACATAGCTAGGTTAAATTATAATATAAAATATTAACAATGCTTAACAGAGCTAGGTTATAATATAAAATTCTAACAATGCTTGACATGGCCAGGTTAAATTATAATACAAAATACTAACAATGCTTGACATGGCTAGGTTAAATTATAATACAAAATACTAACAATGCTTGACATGGCTAGGTTAAGTTATGATATGGAAAGTCAAGATGTACTTACTGATGGTAATACATAAAATAGAAGGAGTACAAAATGCGCTTACGTACACGCACGCACACACACGCAGCGTGTTTGTAGCGGATCGATGGTAAGATTTTTAAAATGTTCATTGTGCGTTTTCTTCGTCACACGTCATCTAGGTTGGCATCTTGGTCCGAGTCTGCCTCACTCGCTGTGGGATCGTCTGTGATTGTCTCCTTTCCGGCACTGGCCGTAGCTTTTGGTGGACGCGTCCGGCGACTCTTGTATTGTTCTTTTTGCCAGCGCCTTCCGTGTTGGTGGGGTGGCGCGGGGGCGTGCTTGGCGGTGAGCGGGAAAAAAGTCACAGGGAAAAAAGTCACGGGAAAAAAGGAAGAAAAGTCACAGAAAGCGACAGCTCATTAGGATCGTGGTTAAATGTGTGTGTGTGTGTGTGTGTGTGTGTGTGTGTGTGTGTGTGTGTGTGTGTGTGTGCGTGCGTGCGTGTGCTTGTGTGTGTGTGTTACCAACAAATGTTTAGTCATTTTAGTGGTGTGATGTGACTGCTCGAAACATCATTTCATTGATGTCTTTTTATTTAGTTTCATTTTATATTAATACGTCAATTTCCTTTCACTTCTGGAAATTATTTCCCGATCGAGATTAAAACTTTGAACTGTATTACTGTAATATTAATAGTGTTCTATTTTTCTTGTACTAGTCGGCGATTAGAAAATTTAAATATGGTATTAATTGATCAAAACGGTCGGCATATCTGTAAATTCTAAGAACGCAAAATTATTTTTTAAATTTAAGTGATACTCATACTTGCTTAGATGTGTAAATGCGTACTTGTTTAGAGATAACACGTCAGATTCATACACATTTTTCTGTGATTTATCTTCTGTGACATTTTTTTGTGAGTTTTTTTCCTAGCAAAACTTGTGACTTTTTCCCCGTGACTTTTTTCCTGTGACTTTTTTCCCGCTGTATGTTAGTGTGCTCGTCTGTATCAGGTTGTCACAGGCAACAACGCCGTATCCTTTTACGACAGCAACTCGTCTTTCTCCAGGGGAGAACACCAAAATCGGGATTAGAACAGATACTACACTTTGATCTTAGCCAAAAGGCCGAGAAGCGATCGTTTGATTAGCATGAAACTAACAGCAGTCAGAAAATGTTATCGTCTCGGATCCAGCAGAATCAAACTATATAGCCAATGGGTTGAATCTAAAACACGAATGTCACTGGTTGAAAAAGTGCTTTATATCTTATGTAATCCCTCTACAGGGGCTTCCTGATAGTACAGAGTTAATCCAAGGTGAATGGAACTGTTGAACGTGGGCATGTATTTGATGAGAGAAATCAACTTCTAAATTGTGTTTTTAGCAAGACCTAAGAGATTTGAAGTGTGTTTAGTCACCTACAACTCTTTGTCTTTGCAATCTGTTTTTTGAGCTCTTTAAATTTTAACACAAGTTCTTGCACTTATGTTTTTTAAACAATTCTTTTTGTTTAATTTTTCTTTTGATGGTAAATTACATGATGGATTTAAAAAAAAATATTTAACAAATCTCACTAACTTTAGAACTGAAAGCACAACTTTTGTATCAAAGTATTGAATGAAAGGGTGCTTACGATGACAGTTGTTTGACAGAAACCAACATTCATTACTGTTGATGATGAAATTATATTTGCTGCCATTTATTTAGAAATAGTATGATATGGGTATCTCATGCTGTTTAGTATCTGTGTTGGTCCATAATTTGTATTTATTTTCCTTTTGTTTTATTAAATAAACATGAATTTTTATTAGCACTGATTTAATATTTGATGTTTAGTCTGGTTTATACGACAATTTGTCTGTCTGTTTTTGTAAATTATTGTAACATTTTCAAAATTATCAAACCCAGTTTGACATTTAGTTGATTCTAAAATGTCGGGTTTGTAGTTGTTTAAACTTTACATGTGTTTGTATTTGTGTGTGTGTGAGTGTGTGGTGGAGTAAAATTGCTTGTCACTTGTGACAAAAAATGTAAATGCCTAAATAACATGATTAAAAAAGACACCAGTAAATGAAAAAGTTTCCAACCAAAAGTAAAATAAAACTAATTGAAATTCCTACAAATAGATGAAAGCAATATAATGTTGAACTGATGAAGGTAAAATCCCTGAAATCGATTTAATATATATTTTGCAATTACAAACGCGTGCAGTGTAAAGTGTAAAATGGTGGTGGGGGTAGGGGTAGGCAGAGCGAGAAAATGTGACTACATGAAGTACGAATGGGTTTGCTTTTTCCAAAAACTGAAACGCAAAAGAAATTGCTACATGAACTGTGTTTGCTTGAATGAAGGGAAATGGGTGAGAGGTGAAAATAACTGATTACTGCTTTTTGAATTGAATTTTTCTCCCCAGGTGGGGAGTGGGCCGATCCTGGAAGTACTGCAATACCAGGCCAACCCGTGGCGAAGGCGGAGCAAGCCCCTGACACTTCACCTAGTGTCAAAAATCAGTTTAATATCGAAGCCCCCCAATGGGGGGCGTATCAGATATTAAGCTGATAAGAACAGATACTACACTTTGATCTTAGCCAAAAGGCCGAGAAGCGATACCGTCTTCTGTTGAACAAAATGCCAGTATTGACAAGAAGCATTTTACAGTTGGGTTCTACAAATTGGCATAACACTACTAAGCTAGTTACCTACATTGTTATTCAGTAGAGTCTCGTCATACCGCTAAATCGAAGTGAATCTGACACAATACGTTTGTCACACCAGCTCCTTCATTCTTGTAAACGTGATCGATGCATAAACTGCATTTCGGTCAAAGTGTCACCGTAGACTGTCCTTGTTGATCGATTCGGTTTTCTTTAGCAAGCATTAAATACGGAAGCGCTTCAGTGTCGGACCTGTGCCTGACTTACTGACAGAAGCCTGTGCCGTTCCTGCAGAATTATTATGAACTGGAGCTGGAAGCTTATAAAGCCTTATATTCCTGCTTGCGGAATCCGACATTGCAAAGTGGGGAGAGCAGATCTAACTGAACTCTTCTGACTGCTCACATAAAATATTAGTAACTAAAAAGAAGTACTGAACTGCAGACAAACAAGTTTGCTGAGTTAAAAAAAAAACAAAAAAAAACTGATCTGTTGACCTGTAATGCGGTTCTCTCCCTTAGTGAAACTACTCAGAGAGGTGTATCTAGAGAGTAGAAAAAAACCCAGAAAGATGTATATCAGATCGCTTCATTTAAACATGCAAATATGCATATTTCAAAGAATGTCATAGACTGTATAAACTCGCGAAATGAACCGACCCATTGCTTTAATATATCTAGGCTTATACTCGCATGTGTACTGAAGTGTAAAGTTCAAAGTTACATGCCTTTCTTTATCCTGGAAATCGGCGGCGTGCAGGATTAGTTAAATGTTTGGTGTGGCGATTAAGAATGTACGTAATTTAAATATGAGTTTAGATTAAGTAAGTAACTGTTTTTGTTGAACCTTTGGGGACATTCTTACATACAGACATTTAGAGTGAAGTATCACACTAGACTGTATAAGCATGGCTATACACATTTACAGTGAAGTATTTTACGTATACGTGAGTTTTTTGCCTACAGACGTCACACGTGTGGTCACACTTACTTTGATTTCAACTTCGCCCCTCGGAGTGATGACGTATTTCTCTTTTTCCTCCATGGCTGCATAAGTGAAAGGACTCATTTGTGTCTTCAGCGCTGCATCACGTCATTGCAAAGAAAATAAAGCACGACAATATGTTTTCTCAACAGATTCTCTATATAATTTGACACGGTAAAGTGTTTGCTTAGAGAGAGAAAATGTAGATGAGATAAAATAAGGATGTGATTATGACAGGCAAAATAGTATTGCTCCCTCTCTCTCTCACACTCACACACACACGCGTATTGCTTATTGTGGGGAGGATCACTTTGTGTCCTCAAGTCACCTCTTTGAAAAAGAAAGGGCTTGAAACAAACCAGAACAGTACAATAGGTTGGTCTTAAGTCAGACAAATGATTTAAAATGAAATCAAAGAGCGAATTAAGATATATATATATTAGACTTTATTTCACTTTCGAAGAAAAGAGAATGGTGTGCATATGTGTGTGCGTGCGCGAAAATATGTTTGTTGAGTGCTCGATTTTTATGTTTAAAGCGAAAGAGAGAATTCTTATAGAAAGTCACTTAGGTCTAATGTACTTGTAACTGACAGGTCATCTGTATCAATTATGTGTATCATGACTTGGTCTTCTATCTGTCTGTCTGTATGACTGTCTGTCTCTCTCCCTCCCCCCATCTATCTATCTATCTATCCATCCATCCATCCATCCATCCATCAATCCATCTATCTATCTATCTACTAAATGAAACACATGACAATAAAATCACAAGTACTTAAGTACTTACGCACACCATGAGACTCCATGCGTGACGCCAAGTTGACCGTGTCCCCAAAGAGACAATAACGTGGCATAACACTACCTACCACAGCAGCAACAACGGGCCCCGTGTTCAAACCTGGGAGATTAAAGAACAAAATTCAATTATTTGTAAACATCGATAGAACAAATGCACTAATGACTTCATTAAATTGTAGCTGTTTATTATTTTATATCCATACATCCTTACACCCGATATCGATACATCACTCTTTTTGTTCATGAGGTCAAGATGATTTGAACGATAAACTTAGCAGAAATATAATTTTCACAGTTACTAATACAAATGATTTCCTTCCTGAATAAAAATAATAATGAAGAAAAGAGGAATAAGATAAAGAAACGAGAGAAAAAAGAGAAGAGAGAGAGAGAAAGGAGAGGAGATGTGGGATATGACAAAGCAAAGAGAGAACAATGAGTAAATACATTTCCAAACGAATGTATAATAGAGAGAGGGGGGGGGGAAGGATGGAGCAGAAAGAGAAGATTCAGAATTAATAATACCTCAAAACGAATATGTAATCGAAAGAGTGAGAAAATGAGAAAAATCCTTTGTAGATAACTGATATCAAGTGATTATGCTTTCTAATTACTCTTGACACAGATGTGCTCCATCTCTTCATCATGGGACAGTCAGCTTTTACCGACGTGTAGTCGGCTGCGTACACGGGCCAGAAAATAGCGAGTCACGTCCGCACCGACAATGCTCTTTTTGTCGAAGCGTGCTCGGTTGCGACACGTCCATACTGCAAGTCTATATTCGGACAGCAGTGCTAAAATTACTTTTGGCAGTGGACCTGCTTGTGTGCCTTCCCCGAAACGAATTGCTGAGGGTGGTGGTGGGGGGGGGTAGCCCAGGTTGTTGGCCCAGTTTTCAAGGTGCGCGTGCGCACGCTTGACGTGGACGCACTGATGAAATAGATGTCCTACTGTTTCACAATGCAGATGGCAGAAAGAGCACATCTTGATATTGCGAAGATGCAGTGTGTATGCCACTGGCACTATGTCGTGTGCAAGCTTGAAATTGATGTTGTATGTGTCCGAGTTTACAAAGGGGTCACATACTGATGAGAAGGACTGTTTAAAGTCGATCTGCGGAAAGAGTGTTAATACTCTTGGTTTTGATGTTTTGTCTGTAATGAGAAGCTTGTACAGTTGCTTCGTCGTGGTGTTTGGTGTGAAAGTAAAACTCTGTTTGCGTGATTTTGCGTATGAGAGTGCACGTATACATGCAGCATAGTATGGGGGTGGGTCGTTGATGCAGTTTGGGTGCGTGTTACTGAAAGTGTAGTCTGGTGTGCGTGCTAGTTGTATCCCCAACCACATGTGTCCGAAATTTTCCCAGGGGACTGTTTTGCCAGTAGCGATTTTGCCCACCTGGGTCAGCACCAAACCGCGGATTTTTGTTTCTATGTTTACTACCCCCACCACTCCCTCTCTTGGGGGCAAAAACATGGTCGCTCTTTTCACTAATTCCTGTTTCCCTGCCCACAAGAAATCGAAAACCGCCTTTTCTATCAGTATGGTGTAGTGTTCGGGTGGTGGAAGTACTGCGGCTGTGTACCATAGTTTTGATAAAACCATGATGTTCCCTAAGTTAGCTTTGCCGAAGATCGACAGATGTCGGCCTTTGAAAAGGGCTAATGTTTTTAGGATGCTTTGGCACACTGGATGCCATAAGTCATCCAGGGTGGTGGCGCCGAATAGGACCCCGAAAAGTTGATTCGACCCACTGTAAGCTAGTGTGTTATCTGCCCTTCCTCGCCACCCGCCGAGGTATAATCCTTTAGTTTTTGCTAAGGTCAGTTTCGCCCCGGAGGCACGGCCGTACAGCCTGTGCCAGTTGGTGACGGTGCGTGCTGACCTATCGTCTGACAAGCAGTAGTTGCAGTCGTCAGCGAAAGCGCTAATTTTCACTGCTTCTTTCTTACCAGGGATTTCAATACCATGTACAGTGCGGTCTTCCCGGATCTTTTTCAAGACCCGCTCCAGGCACAGTACATAGAGTAGGGGCGATAAACTACAACCTTGCCTCAAAAAACGTGATACCGGGAAGGGGGTCGAGATGTGTTGGTTGACAATGACGCTTGTAGATGGTCGAAACCCATTTCACTAGGCTCTCCCCTAAGCCTAATGCCCTTAGGTTGCTCAATAAGTATTTGTCGGACACTCTATCAAAGGCTTTTTCCTGGTCTAGAGAAAGAATGAAGCCAGGTGTATTACGTGAATTACAATGGTCTATTATGTCTCTGATTAAATGACAGTTGTCTGTGATTGAGCGAACAGGTACCCCGCAGGATTGGTCTGGGTGGATGATTTTACTCATCACTGTTTTCAGTCTGTTACACAGTGTCTTCGTCATTATTTTGTAGTCTACGTTTAATAACGACATTGGTCTGTAGTTGTTAAGTAGACCGGCGTTTGTTTCGTCTTTGCAGAGAAGTGTGATGTAAGACAGTGAACTGAAATGTCTACACACACGTATCGCCCTTCAAAGTCAAAATTAAAATGGTCTAAACTATATTGTAACTTATTATTAAAATAAATACCTAATCCCTTGCCTCTAGTGTGACTGAGTGACCAATTAATTTTACCTTCTAATTTTTTCGCTATGGATTTTACTAATTCTAAGCTATGTATGTGGGTTTCCTGTAACAGACATATGTCTACTCTATTTTTATCTATATACTGTTTTAACAGGCTAATTTTCCTATCATTTCTAAAGCCGTTACAGTTAATACTAACAATGTAAAACATGGCTATGTTAAAAAATACTAACAAAGATTAACATGGCTATGTTAAATTATAATATAAAATACTAACAATGCTTAACAGAGCTAGGTTATAATATAAAATTCTAACAATGCTTGACATGGCCAGGTTAAATTATAATACAAAATACTAACAATGCTTGACATGGCTAGGTTAAGTTATGATATGGAAAGTCAAGATGTACTTACTGATGGTAATACATAAAATAGAAGGAGTACAAAATGCGCTTACGTACACGCACGCACACACACGCAGCGTGTTTGTAGCGGATCGATGGTAAGATTTTTAAAATGTTCATTGTGCGTTTTCTTCGTCACACGTCATCTAGGTTGGCATCTTGGTCCGAGTCTGCCTCACTCGCTGTGGGATCGTCTGTGATTGTCTCCTTTCCGGCACTGGCCGTAGCTTTTGGTGGACGCGTCCGGCGACTCTTGTATTGTTCTTTTTGCCAGCGCCTTCCGTGTTGGTGGGGTGGCGCGGGGGCGTGCTTGGCGGTGAGCGGGAAAAAAGTCACAGGGAAAAAAGTCACGGGAAAAAAGGAAGAAAAGTCACAGAAAGCGACAGCTCATTAGGATCGTGGTTAAATGTGTGTGTGTGTGTGTGTGTGTGTGTGTGTGTGTGTGTGTGTGTGTGTGTGTGTGAGTGTGCGTGCGTGCGTGTGCGTGTGTTTGTGTGTGTGTGTTACCAACAAATGTTTAGTCATTTTAGTGGTGTGATGTGACTGCTCGAAACATCATTTCATTGATGTCTTTTTATTTAGTTTCATTTTATATTAATACGTCAATTTCCTTTCACTTCTGGAAATTATTTCCCGATCGAGATTAAAACTTTGAACTGTATTACTGTAATATTAATAGTGTTCTATTTTTCTTGTACTAGTCGGCGATTAGAAAATTTAAATATGGTATTAATTGATCAAAACGGTCGGCATATCTGTAAATTCTAAGAACGCAAAATTATTTTTTAAATTTAAGTGATACTCATACTTGCTTAGATGTGTAAATGCGTACTTGTTTAGAGATAACACGTCAGATTCATACAAATTTTTCTGTGATTTATCTTCTGTGACTTTTTTTTGTGAGTTTTTTCCTAGCAAAACTTGTGACTTTTTCCCCGTGACTTTTTTCCTGTGACTTTTTTCCCGCTGTATGTTAGTGTGCTCGTCTGTATCAGGTTGTCACAGGCAACAACGCCGTATCCTTTTACGACAGCAATTCGTCTTTCTCCAGGGGAGAACACCAAAATCGGGATAAGAACAGATACTACACTTTGATCTTAGCCAAAAGGCCGAGAAGCGATCGTTTGATTAGCATGAAACTAACAGCAGTCAGAAAATGTTATCGTCTCGGATCCAGCAGAATCAAACTATATAGCCAATGGGTTGAATCTAAAACACGAATGTCACTGGTTGAAAAAGTGCTTTATATCTTATGTAATCCCTCTACAGGGGCTTCCTGATAGTACAGAGTTAATCCAAGGTGAATGGAACTGTTGAACGTGGGCATGTATGTGATAAGAGAAATCAACTTCTAGATTTTGTTTTTAGCAAGACCTAAGAGATTTGAAGTGTGTTTAGTCACCTACAACTCTTTGTCTTTGCAATCTGTTTTTTGAGCTCTTTAAATTTTAACACAAGTTCTTGCACTCATGTTTTTTAAACAATTCTTTTTGTTTAATTTTTCTTTTGATGGTAAATTACATGATGGATTTAAAAAAAAATATTTAACAAATCTCACTAACTTTAGAACTGAAAGCACAACTTTTGTATCAAAGTATTGAATGAAAGGGTGCTTACGATGACAGTTGTTTGACAGAAACCAACATTCATTACTGTTGATGATGAAATTATATTTGCTGCCATTTATTTAGAAATAGTATGATATGGGTATCTCATGCTGTCTAGTATCTGTGTTGGTCCATAATTTGTATTTATTTTCCTTTTGTTTTATTAAATAAACATGAATTTTTATTAGCACTGATTTTATATTTGATGTTTAGTGTGGTTTATACGACAATTTGTCTGTCTGTTTTTGTAAATTATTGTAACATTTTGAAAATTATCAAACCCAGTTTGACATTTAGTTGATTCTAAAATGTCGGGTTTGTAGTTGTTTAAACTTTACATGTGTTTGTATTTGTGTGTGTGTGAGTGTGTGGTGGAGTAAAATTGCTTGTCACTTGTGACAAAAACTTGAAATGCCTAAATAACATGATTAAAAAAGACACCAGTAAATGAAAAAGTTTCCAACCAAAAGTAAAATAAAACTAATTGAAATTCCTACAAATAGATGAAAGCAATATAATGTTGAACTGATGAAGGTAAAATCCCTGAAATCGATTTAATATATATTTTGCAATTACAAACGCGTGCAGTGTAAAGTGTAAAATGGTGGTGGGGGTAGGGGTAGGCAGAGCGAGAAAATGTGACTACATGAAGTACGAATGGGTTTGCTTTTTACTGAAAAACTGAAACGCCAAAGAAATTGCTACATGAACTGTGTTTGCTTGAATGAAGTGAAATGGGTGAGAGGTGAAAATAACTGATTACTGCTTTTTGAATTGAATTTTTCTCCCCAGGTGGGGAGTGGGCCGATCCTGGAAGTACTGCAATACCAGGCCAACCCGTGGCGAAGGCGGAGCAAGCCCCTGACACTTCACCTAGTGTCAAAAATCAGTTTAATATCGAAGCCCCCCAATGGGGGGCGTATCAGATATTAAGCTGATAAGAACAGATACTTTTTTTTCTTTTTCCAGCATTGCCCTATGTTAAAAGGCAAGCCCATTTATTCATATAACTAAGTATAAACAATTTATCATAAAAACAATAAAAAGTGGTCCTAAGATGGACAATATAAGATATCACATTTAGTTAAAATTTTAAGCGGATGTACAAAAAGTTTGTCATAGCTGGACACAAATGATAAGGTGTTTTGAAACAATGCATACAAGCGGAATGTATGATACAATATTCTGGATACACATGAGGTATTTTTAAACGATGTACATCTAGAATCAATCTTACGTTTAAAATAAATGTGGATGGACAATAGAAAAATATAAGAAAGAAAATTTAAAAAATAAAAAGGCAAGCTAGGTTACGAGGTCAGCGCGCTTTCACCCTCCTTTCGGATATCGACTTTCATTCCCGCAGTCACTCACACAGCCATGCGTGACCTCGAACCGGGGTTAGATTTGTTTACATTTTTCGAGGTTAGGGTGTGGGGGTCGTCGCGCTTTCCGTTTTCCATTCATACTGACTTTCGTTCTCGGCGAAAGCCGTCCACACACGCACACAGTTACACACACAGACACACTACGGATTGCGTGCGGCCCCACTTTTCAGAATTTTACATTTTAGAAAGGAACAGATAGCTTTCCGTCTTCCCCTATGGTGCACAGGGTACTGTGACACCACGTCTTACGGAAGGTGTCGTGGGGCAGTCGGCTTTTGTCAACGTGTAGTCGGATGCGTACACGGGCTAGAAAGTACTGGGTCACGTCCGCACCGACAATGATCTTTTTGTCGAAGCGTGCTCGGTTGCGGCACGTCCACACTGCAAATCTATATTCGGCCAGCAGTGCTAAAATTACTTTCGGCAGTGGACCTGCTTGTGTGCCTTCGCCGAAACGAATTGCTGCGGGTGGGAGGGGGTAGCCTAGGGTGTTGGCCCAGTTTTCGAGGTGCGAGCGCGCTCGTTTAACGTGGACGCACTGCTGGAATAGGTGTTCTACTGTTTCGCAATGCAGATGGCAGAAAGAGCACATCTTGTGGGGGGTGATATTGCGAAGATGTAGCGTGTATGCCACTGGCACTATGTCGTGTGCAAGCTTGAAATTGATGTTGTATGTGTCCGGGTTCACGAAGGGGTCACATACTGAAGAGAAGGCCTGTTTAAAGTCTATCTGTGGAAAGAGTGTTAATACTCTTGGTTTTGATGTTTTGTCTGTTATGAGAAGCTTGTACAGTTGCTTTGCCGTGGTGTTTGGTGTGAAAGTAAAGTTCTGTTTGCGTGATTTTGCGTATGATAGTGCACGTATGCATGCGGCGTAGTATGGAGGTGGGTCGTTGATGCAGTGTGGGTGTGTGTTACTGAAAGTGTAGCCAGGTGTGCGTGCCAGCTGTATTCCCAACCACATGTGTCCGAAGTTTTCCCAGGGGACTGTTTTTCCCGTTTCCTTTTGACAGATGTACCGCCCCAGTCAAACTCCCCGCCTGACACTGTCTTCAGAGCGGATCGGCGGCGAGCCGCGAAGGCACGGCCGCCTTAACTCCAGAAGCGAGGGGCTTGCGCCCCGCTCTCCGCTCAACTGAATAAGTAAAGAAACGATAAAAGTAGTGGTATTTCAAGGTCGCCGGAAGCTCCCACCTATGCTACACCTCTCATGTCTCTTCACAAAGTCGGACTAGAGTCAAGCTCAACAGGGTCTTCTTTCCCCGCTGATTCCGCCAAGCCCGTTCTACACTTTGATCTTAGCCAAAAGGCCGAGAAGCGATACCGTCTTCTGTTGAACAAAATGCCAGTATTGACAAGAAGCATTTTACAGTTGGGTTCTACAAATTGGCATAACACTACTAAGCTAGTTACCTACATTGTTATTCAGTAGAGTCTCGTCATACCGCTAAATCGAAGTGAATCTGACACAATACGTTTGTCACACCAGCTCCTTCATTCTTGTAAACGTGATCGATGCATAAACTGCATTTCGGTCAAAGTGTCACCGTAGACTGTCCTTGTTGATCGATTCGGTTTTCTTTAGCAAGCATTAAATACGGAAGCGCTTCAGTGTCGGACCTGTGCCTGACTTACTGACAGAAGCCTGTGCCGTTCCTGCAGAATTATTATGAACTGGAGCTGGAAGCTTATAAAGCCTTATATTCCTGCTTGCGGAATCCGACATTGCAAAGTGGGGAGAGCAGATCTAACTGAACTCTTCTGACTGCTCACATAAAATATTAGTAACTAAAAAGAAGTACTGAACTGCAGACAAACAAGTTTGCTGAGTTAAAAAAAAAACAAAAAAAAAACTGATCTGTTGACCTGTAATGCGGTTCTCTCCCTTAGTGAAACTACTCAGATAGGTGTATCTAGAGAGTAGAAAAAAACCCAGAAAGATGTATATCAGATCGCTTCATTAAAACATGCAAATATGCATATTTCAAAGAATGTCATAGACTGTATAAACTCGCGAAATGAACCAACCCATTGCTTTAATATATCTAGGCTTATACTCGCATGTTTACTGAAGTGTAAAGTTCAAAGTTAAATGCCTTTCTTTATCCTGGAAATCGGCGGCGTGCAGGATTAGTTAAATGTTTGGTGTGGCGATTAAGAATGTACGTAATTTAAATATGAGTTTAGATTAAGTAAGTAACTGTTTTTGTTGAACCTTTGGGGACATTCTTACATACAGACATTTAGAGTGAAGTATCACACTAGACTGTATAAGCATGGCTATACACATTTACAGTGAAGTATTTTACGTATACGTGAGTTTTTTGCCTACAGACGTCACACGTGTGGTCACACTTACTTTGATTTCAACTTCGCCCCTCGGAGTGATGACGTATTTCTCTTTTTCCTCCATGGCTGCATAAGTGAAAGGACTCATTTGTGTCTTCAGCGCTGCATCACGTCATTGCAAAGAAAATAAAGCACGACAATATGTTTTCTCAACAGATTCTCTATATAATTTGACACGGTAAAGTGTTTGCTTAGAGAGAGAAAATGTAGATGAGATAAAATAAGGATGTGATTATGACAGGCAAAATAGTATTGCTCCCTCTCTCTCTCACACTCACACACACACGCGTATTGCTTATTGTGGGGAGGATCACTTTGTGTCCTCAAGTCACCTCTTTGAAAAAGAAAGGGCTTGAAACAAACCAGAACAGTACAATAGGTTGGTCTTAAGTCAGACAAATGATTTAAAATGAAATCAAAGAGCGAATTAAGATATATATATATTAGACTTTATTTCACTTTCGAAGAAAAGAGAATGATGTGCATATGTGTGTGCGTGCGCGAAAATATGTTTGTTGAGTGCTCGATTTTTATGTTTAAAGCGAAAGAGAGAATTCTTATAGAAAGTCACTTAGGTCTAATGTACTTGTAACTGAAAGGTCATCTGTATCAATTATGTGTATCATGTCTTGGTCTTCTATCTGTCTGTCTGTATGACTGTCTGTCTCTCTCCCTCCCCCCATCTATCTATCTATCTATCCATCCATCCATCCATCCATCAATCCATCTATCTATCTACTAAATGAAACACATGACAATAAAATCACAAGTACTTAAGTACTTACGCACACCATGAGACTCCATGCGTGACGCCAAGTTGACCGTGTCCCCAAAGAGACAATAACGTGGCATAACACTACCTACCACAGCAGCAACAACGGGCCCCGTGTTCAAACCTGGGAGATTAAAGAACAAAATTCAATTATTTGTAAACATCGATAGAACAAATGCACTAATGACTTCATTAAATTGTAGCTGTTTATTATTTTATATCCATACATCCTTACACCCGATATCGATACATCACTCTTTTTGTTCATGAGGTCAAGATGATTTGAACGATAAACTTAGCAGAAATATAATTTTCACAGTTACTAATACAAATGATTTCCTTCCTGAATAAAAATAATAATGAAGAAAAGAGGAATAAGATAAAGAAACGAGAGAAAAAAGAGAAGAGAGAGAGAGAAAGGAGAGGAGATGTGGGATATGACAAAGCAAAGAGAGAACAATGAGTAAATACATTTCCAAACGAATGTATAATAGAGAGAGGGGGGGGGGAAGGATGGAGCAGAAAGAGAAGATTCAGAATTAATAATACCTCAAAACGAATATGTAATCGAAAGAGTGAGAAAATGAGAAAAATCCTTTGTAGATAACTGATATCAAGTGATTATGCTTTCTAATTACTCTTGACACAGATGTGCTCCATCTCTTCATCATGGGACAGTCAGCTTTTACCGACGTGTAGTCGGATGCGTACACGGGCCAGAAAATAGCGAGTCACGTCCGCACCGACAATGATCTTTTTGTCGAAGCGTGCTCGGTTGCGACACGTCCACACTGCAAGTCTATATTCGGACAGCAGTGCTAAAATTACTTTTGGCAGTGTGCCTTCCCCGAAACGAATTGCTGAGGGTGTGTGTGTGTGTGGGGGGGGGTAGCCCAGGTTGTTGGCCCAGTTTTCAAGGTGCGCATGCGCACGCTTGACGTGGACGCACTGATGAAATAGATGTCCTACTGTTTCACAATGCAGATGGCAGAAAGAGCACATCTTGTGAGGGGTGATATTGCGAAGATGCAGTGTGTATGCCACTGGCACTATGTCGAGTGCAAGCTGGAAATTGATGTTGTATGTGTCCGGGTTTACAAAGGGGTCACATACTGATGAGAAGGACTGTTTAAAGTCGATCTGCGGAAAGAGTGTTAATTCTCTTGGTTTTGATGTTTTGTCTGTAATAAGAAGCTTGTATAGTTGCTTCGTCGTGGTGTTTGGTGTGAAAGTAAAAGCTCTGTTTGCGTGATTTTGCGTATGAGAGTGCACGTATACATGCACAATAGTATGGGGGTGGGTCGTTGATGCAGTTTGGGTGCGTGTTACGGAAAGTGTATCCTGGTGTGCGTGCTAGTTGTATCCCCAACCACATGTGTCCGAAATTTTCCCAGGGGACTGTTTTGCCAGTAGCGATTTTGCCCACCTGGGTCAGCACCAAACTGCGGATTTTTGTTTCTATGTTTACTACCCCCACCACTCCCTCTCTTGGTGGCAAAAACATGGTCGCTCTTTTCACTAATTCCTGTTTCCCTGCCCACAAGAAATCGAAAACCGCCTTTTCTATCAGAATGGTGTAGTGTTCGGGTGGTGGAAGTACTGCGGCTGTGTACCATAGTTTTGATAAAACCATGATGTTCCCTAAGTTAGCTTTGCCGAAGATGGACAGATGTCGGCCTTTGTAAAGGGCTATTGTTTTTAGGATGCTTTGGCACACTGGATGCCATAAGACATCTAGGGTGGTGGCGCCGAATAGGACCCCGAAAAGTTGATTCGACCCACTGTAAGCTAGTGTGTTATCTGCCCTTCCTCGCCACCCGCCGAGGTATAATCCTTTAGTTTTTGCTAAGGTCAGTTTCGCCCCGGAGGCACGGCCGTACAGCCTGTGCCAGTTGGTGACGGTGCGTGCTGACCTATCGTCTGACAAGCAGTAGTTGCAGTCGTCAGCGAAAGCGCTAATTTTCACTGCTTCTTTCTTACCAGGTACTTCAATACCATGTACAGTGCGGTCTTCCCGGATCTTTTTCAAGACCCGCTCCAGGCACAGTACATATAGTAGGGGCGATAAACTACAACCTTGCCTCAAAAAACGTGATACCGGGAAGGGGGTCGAGATGTGTTGGTTGACAATGACGCTTGTAGATGGTCGAAACCCATTTCACAAGGCTCTCCCCTAAGCCTAATGCCCTTAGGTTGCTCAATAAGTATTTGTCGGACACTCTATCAAAAGCTTTTTCCTGGTCTAGAGAAAGAATGAAGCCAGGTGTATTACGTGAATTACAATGGTCTATTATGTCTCTGATTAAATGACAGTTGTCTGTGATTGAGCGAACAGGTACCCCGCAGGATTGGTCTGGGTGCATGATTTTACTCATCACTGTTTTCAGTCTGTTACACAGTGTCTTCGTCATTATTTTGTAGTCTACGTTTAATAACGACATTGGTCTGTAGTTTTTAAGTAGACCGGCGTTTGTTTCGTCTTTGCAGAGAAGTGTGATGTAAGACAGTCTTTGTGTCTCTGTCAAGGTGCCCGATTTTTGGACCGCCCGATAAACTCTGGCGAGAATTGGTGCTAAATAATGTATGAAATGGTAGTAAAATTCTTTCGAGAGGCCATCTGGGCCAGGGGATTTATTGTTGTCCATATCTGTGATGGACCGGCGTTATTTCATCTGTCGATAGGGATGCTCCAAGTATGTCTGCGTCGCTGTCGTCTGCTTAGGGGAGGCCAGATAAAAGAGTGTTTGTCGCGTCTGTGTCTGTTACGTCGTCTGTGTATAGGTCTTTGTAAAAGTCTCTAAATGCGTCCAGTATTGTGTCAGTTGTGGTACACGTCTGTCCAGTCTTTGACACAACGTTCCTGATTGTCTTTCTACGGCCTTTTGTTAATTCCTTCCTGAGAAAATATCTGCTAGGTTTATTTCAAGCTCGCTCGCTCTAGCTCTTATTTGCGCTCCTACAAGTTTGTTTTCTTCTATCTGTCTTATCATGTCTTTGATTTTATTCATCTCTTCAAATTTTTTCTCTCGTTCTGAGGTCCCTGTCATGTTGTTTAGCTTTTATTCTACTGAGGTCGATGGAGATATCTTGGATGTCAGTTTTAACTCGTCCCGCCATCTTAGGACAGTGTCGTCTTCGGGTATGTCACGTGAGGCAAAGTATAATAAGTGTTTAATTTTCTCTGTGTAGTCTATGTCGGACAAGTAGGACGTGTTAAGTTTCCAATAACTTCGTCCTATGTTGATGTCACTTATGTCCGCTATGGTACACGTCACGTAGTCGTGGTCTGAGAAGGAACGTAAGTCATGCCGCGCGCTCACTAAGCTGTGTCTGAGGGAGGGGGGTAGGTATAAACGGTCTAGTCGGCAGCCGATGCCACGCCCTCGGGCGGACAATTCCCTCCAGCCTTCTGTACCCCTCTCCGCGTTACCCCCTATCTTGTCGATGGTAGGACTGGCGATGCAGTTAAAGTCACCTCCAGGTATTGTCAATCTAGTTGTTAGTAGGGTCGGGTATAGGTCGTGGAAAAACTGTTTTCGATCGAGGGGATTGTTCGGTGCGTATACATTTACCACTCTCAGTTTGGTGCCGTTAACTGAAATGTCTACAGTCTACACACACGTGTCGCCCTTCAAAGTCAAAATTAAAATGGTCTAAACTATATTGTAACTTATCATTAAAATAAATACCTACGCCCTTGCCTCTAGTGTGACTGAGTGACCAAATAATTTTACCTTCTAATTTTTTCGCTATGGATTTGCCTAATTCTAAGCTATCTATGTGGGTTTCCTGTAACAGACCTATGTCTACTCTATTTTTATCTATCGTATATACTGTTTTAACAGGCTAATTTTCCTATCATTTCTAAAGCCGTTACAGTTAATACTAACAATGTTTAACATGGCTATGTTAAAAAATACTAACAAAGATTAACATGGCGTTGTTAAATTATAATATAAAATACTAACAATGCTTAACATAGCTAGGTTAAATTATAATATAAAATACAAACAATGCTTAACATAGCTAGGTTAAATTATAATATAAAATATTAACAATGCTTAACAGAGCTAGGTTATAATATAAAATTCTAACAATGCTTGACATGGCCAGGTTAAATTATAATACAAAATACTAACAATGCTTGACATGGCTAGGTTAAATTATAATACAAAATACTAACAATGCTTGACATGGCTAGGTTAAGTTATGATATGGAAAGTCAAGATGTACTTACTGATGGTAATACATAAAATAGAAGGAGTACAAAATGCGCTTACGTACACGCACGCACACACACGCAGCGTGTTTGTAGCGGATCGATGGTAAGATTTTTAAAATGTTCATTGTGCGTTTTCTTCGTCACACGTCATCTAGGTTGGCATCTTGGTCCGAGTCTGCCTCACTCGCTGTGGGATCGTCTGTGATTGTCTCCTTTCCGGCACTGGCCGTAGCTTTTGGTGGACGCGTCCGGCGACTCTTGTATTGTTCTTTTTGCCAGCGCCTTCCGTGTTGGTGGGGTGGCGCGGGGGCGTGCTTGGCGGTGAGCGGGAAAAAAGTCACAGGGAAAAAAGTCACGGGAAAAAAGGAAGAAAAGTCACAGAAAGCGACAGCTCATTAGGATCGTGGTTAAATGTGTGTGTGTGTGTGTGTGTGTGTGTGTGTGTGTGTGTGTGTGTGTGTGTGTGTGCGTGCGTGCGTGTGCTTGTGTGTGTGTGTTACCAACAAATGTTTAGTCATTTTAGTGGTGTGATGTGACTGCTCGAAACATCATTTCATTGATGTCTTTTTATTTAGTTTCATTTTATATTAATACGTCAATTTCCTTTCACTTCTGGAAATTATTTCCCGATCGAGATTAAAACTTTGAACTGTATTACTGTAATATTAATAGTGTTCTATTTTTCTTGTACTAGTCGGCGATTAGAAAATTTAAATATGGTATTAATTGATCAAAACGGTCGGCATATCTGTAAATTCTAAGAACGCAAAATTATTTTTTAAATTTAAGTGATACTCATACTTGCTTAGATGTGTAAATGCGTACTTGTTTAGAGATAACACGTCAGATTCATACACATTTTTCTGTGATTTATCTTCTGTGACATTTTTTTGTGAGTTTTTTTCCTAGCAAAACTTGTGACTTTTTCCCCGTGACTTTTTTCCTGTGACTTTTTTCCCGCTGTATGTTAGTGTGCTCGTCTGTATCAGGTTGTCACAGGCAACAACGCCGTATCCTTTTACGACAGCAACTCGTCTTTCTCCAGGGGAGAACACCAAAATCGGGATTAGAACAGATACTACACTTTGATCTTAGCCAAAAGGCCGAGAAGCGATCGTTTGATTAGCATGAAACTAACAGCAGTCAGAAAATGTTATCGTCTCGGATCCAGCAGAATCAAACTATATAGCCAATGGGTTGAATCTAAAACACGAATGTCACTGGTTGAAAAAGTGCTTTATATCTTATGTAATCCCTCTACAGGGGCTTCCTGATAGTACAGAGTTAATCCAAGGTGAATGGAACTGTTGAACGTGGGCATGTATTTGATGAGAGAAATCAACTTCTAAATTGTGTTTTTAGCAAGACCTAAGAGATTTGAAGTGTGTTTAGTCACCTACAACTCTTTGTCTTTGCAATCTGTTTTTTGAGCTCTTTAAATTTTAACACAAGTTCTTGCACTTATGTTTTTTAAACAATTCTTTTTGTTTAATTTTTCTTTTGATGGTAAATTACATGATGGATTTAAAAAAAAATATTTAACAAATCTCACTAACTTTAGAACTGAAAGCACAACTTTTGTATCAAAGTATTGAATGAAAGGGTGCTTACGATGACAGTTGTTTGACAGAAACCAACATTCATTACTGTTGATGATGAAATTATATTTGCTGCCATTTATTTAGAAATAGTATGATATGGGTATCTCATGCTGTTTAGTATCTGTGTTGGTCCATAATTTGTATTTATTTTCCTTTTGTTTTATTAAATAAACATGAATTTTTATTAGCACTGATTTAATATTTGATGTTTAGTCTGGTTTATACGACAATTTGTCTGTCTGTTTTTGTAAATTATTGTAACATTTTCAAAATTATCAAACCCAGTTTGACATTTAGTTGATTCTAAAATGTCGGGTTTGTAGTTGTTTAAACTTTACATGTGTTTGTATTTGTGTGTGTGTGAGTGTGTGGTGGAGTAAAATTGCTTGTCACTTGTGACAAAAAATGTAAATGCCTAAATAACATGATTAAAAAAGACACCAGTAAATGAAAAAGTTTCCAACCAAAAGTAAAATAAAACTAATTGAAATTCCTACAAATAGATGAAAGCAATATAATGTTGAACTGATGAAGGTAAAATCCCTGAAATCGATTTAATATATATTTTGCAATTACAAACGCGTGCAGTGTAAAGTGTAAAATGGTGGTGGGGGTAGGGGTAGGCAGAGCGAGAAAATGTGACTACATGAAGTACGAATGGGTTTGCTTTTTCCAAAAACTGAAACGCAAAAGAAATTGCTACATGAACTGTGTTTGCTTGAATGAAGGGAAATGGGTGAGAGGTGAAAATAACTGATTACTGCTTTTTGAATTGAATTTTTCTCCCCAGGTGGGGAGTGGGCCGATCCTGGAAGTACTGCAATACCAGGCCAACCCGTGGCGAAGGCGGAGCAAGCCCCTGACACTTCACCTAGTGTCAAAAATCAGTTTAATATCGAAGCCCCCCAATGGGGGGCGTATCAGATATTAAGCTGATAAGAACAGATACTACACTTTGATCTTAGCCAAAAGGCCGAGAAGCGATACCGTCTTCTGTTGAACAAAATGCCAGTATTGACAAGAAGCATTTTACAGTTGGGTTCTACAAATTGGCATAACACTACTAAGCTAGTTACCTACATTGTTATTCAGTAGAGTCTCGTCATACCGCTAAATCGAAGTGAATCTGACACAATACGTTTGTCACACCAGCTCCTTCATTCTTGTAAACGTGATCGATGCATAAACTGCATTTCGGTCAAAGTGTCACCGTAGACTGTCCTTGTTGATCGATTCGGTTTTCTTTAGCAAGCATTAAATACGGAAGCGCTTCAGTGTCGGACCTGTGCCTGACTTACTGACAGAAGCCTGTGCCGTTCCTGCAGAATTATTATGAACTGGAGCTGGAAGCTTATAAAGCCTTATATTCCTGCTTGCGGAATCCGACATTGCAAAGTGGGGAGAGCAGATCTAACTGAACTCTTCTGACTGCTCACATAAAATATTAGTAACTAAAAAGAAGTACTGAACTGCAGACAAACAAGTTTGCTGAGTTAAAAAAAAAACAAAAAAAAACTGATCTGTTGACCTGTAATGCGGTTCTCTCCCTTAGTGAAACTACTCAGAGAGGTGTATCTAGAGAGTAGAAAAAAACCCAGAAAGATGTATATCAGATCGCTTCATTTAAACATGCAAATATGCATATTTCAAAGAATGTCATAGACTGTATAAACTCGCGAAATGAACCGACCCATTGCTTTAATATATCTAGGCTTATACTCGCATGTGTACTGAAGTGTAAAGTTCAAAGTTACATGCCTTTCTTTATCCTGGAAATCGGCGGCGTGCAGGATTAGTTAAATGTTTGGTGTGGCGATTAAGAATGTACGTAATTTAAATATGAGTTTAGATTAAGTAAGTAACTGTTTTTGTTGAACCTTTGGGGACATTCTTACATACAGACATTTAGAGTGAAGTATCACACTAGACTGTATAAGCATGGCTATACACATTTACAGTGAAGTATTTTACGTATACGTGAGTTTTTTGCCTACAGACGTCACACGTGTGGTCACACTTACTTTGATTTCAACTTCGCCCCTCGGAGTGATGACGTATTTCTCTTTTTCCTCCATGGCTGCATAAGTGAAAGGACTCATTTGTGTCTTCAGCGCTGCATCACGTCATTGCAAAGAAAATAAAGCACGACAATATGTTTTCTCAACAGATTCTCTATATAATTTGACACGGTAAAGTGTTTGCTTAGAGAGAGAAAATGTAGATGAGATAAAATAAGGATGTGATTATGACAGGCAAAATAGTATTGCTCCCTCTCTCTCTCACACTCACACACACACGCGTATTGCTTATTGTGGGGAGGATCACTTTGTGTCCTCAAGTCACCTCTTTGAAAAAGAAAGGGCTTGAAACAAACCAGAACAGTACAATAGGTTGGTCTTAAGTCAGACAAATGATTTAAAATGAAATCAAAGAGCGAATTAAGATATATATATATTAGACTTTATTTCACTTTCGAAGAAAAGAGAATGGTGTGCATATGTGTGTGCGTGCGCGAAAATATGTTTGTTGAGTGCTCGATTTTTATGTTTAAAGCGAAAGAGAGAATTCTTATAGAAAGTCACTTAGGTCTAATGTACTTGTAACTGACAGGTCATCTGTATCAATTATGTGTATCATGACTTGGTCTTCTATCTGTCTGTCTGTATGACTGTCTGTCTCTCTCCCTCCCCCCATCTATCTATCTATCTATCCATCCATCCATCCATCCATCCATCAATCCATCTATCTATCTATCTACTAAATGAAACACATGACAATAAAATCACAAGTACTTAAGTACTTACGCACACCATGAGACTCCATGCGTGACGCCAAGTTGACCGTGTCCCCAAAGAGACAATAACGTGGCATAACACTACCTACCACAGCAGCAACAACGGGCCCCGTGTTCAAACCTGGGAGATTAAAGAACAAAATTCAATTATTTGTAAACATCGATAGAACAAATGCACTAATGACTTCATTAAATTGTAGCTGTTTATTATTTTATATCCATACATCCTTACACCCGATATCGATACATCACTCTTTTTGTTCATGAGGTCAAGATGATTTGAACGATAAACTTAGCAGAAATATAATTTTCACAGTTACTAATACAAATGATTTCCTTCCTGAATAAAAATAATAATGAAGAAAAGAGGAATAAGATAAAGAAACGAGAGAAAAAAGAGAAGAGAGAGAGAGAAAGGAGAGGAGATGTGGGATATGACAAAGCAAAGAGAGAACAATGAGTAAATACATTTCCAAACGAATGTATAATAGAGAGAGGGGGGGGGGAAGGATGGAGCAGAAAGAGAAGATTCAGAATTAATAATACCTCAAAACGAATATGTAATCGAAAGAGTGAGAAAATGAGAAAAATCCTTTGTAGATAACTGATATCAAGTGATTATGCTTTCTAATTACTCTTGACACAGATGTGCTCCATCTCTTCATCATGGGACAGTCAGCTTTTACCGACGTGTAGTCGGCTGCGTACACGGGCCAGAAAATAGCGAGTCACGTCCGCACCGACAATGCTCTTTTTGTCGAAGCGTGCTCGGTTGCGACACGTCCATACTGCAAGTCTATATTCGGACAGCAGTGCTAAAATTACTTTTGGCAGTGGACCTGCTTGTGTGCCTTCCCCGAAACGAATTGCTGAGGGTGGTGGTGGGGGGGGGTAGCCCAGGTTGTTGGCCCAGTTTTCAAGGTGCGCGTGCGCACGCTTGACGTGGACGCACTGATGAAATAGATGTCCTACTGTTTCACAATGCAGATGGCAGAAAGAGCACATCTTGATATTGCGAAGATGCAGTGTGTATGCCACTGGCACTATGTCGTGTGCAAGCTTGAAATTGATGTTGTATGTGTCCGAGTTTACAAAGGGGTCACATACTGATGAGAAGGACTGTTTAAAGTCGATCTGCGGAAAGAGTGTTAATACTCTTGGTTTTGATGTTTTGTCTGTAATGAGAAGCTTGTACAGTTGCTTCGTCGTGGTGTTTGGTGTGAAAGTAAAACTCTGTTTGCGTGATTTTGCGTATGAGAGTGCACGTATACATGCAGCATAGTATGGGGGTGGGTCGTTGATGCAGTTTGGGTGCGTGTTACTGAAAGTGTAGTCTGGTGTGCGTGCTAGTTGTATCCCCAACCACATGTGTCCGAAATTTTCCCAGGGGACTGTTTTGCCAGTAGCGATTTTGCCCACCTGGGTCAGCACCAAACCGCGGATTTTTGTTTCTATGTTTACTACCCCCACCACTCCCTCTCTTGGGGGCAAAAACATGGTCGCTCTTTTCACTAATTCCTGTTTCCCTGCCCACAAGAAATCGAAAACCGCCTTTTCTATCAGTATGGTGTAGTGTTCGGGTGGTGGAAGTACTGCGGCTGTGTACCATAGTTTTGATAAAACCATGATGTTCCCTAAGTTAGCTTTGCCGAAGATCGACAGATGTCGGCCTTTGAAAAGGGCTAATGTTTTTAGGATGCTTTGGCACACTGGATGCCATAAGTCATCCAGGGTGGTGGCGCCGAATAGGACCCCGAAAAGTTGATTCGACCCACTGTAAGCTAGTGTGTTATCTGCCCTTCCTCGCCACCCGCCGAGGTATAATCCTTTAGTTTTTGCTAAGGTCAGTTTCGCCCCGGAGGCACGGCCGTACAGCCTGTGCCAGTTGGTGACGGTGCGTGCTGACCTATCGTCTGACAAGCAGTAGTTGCAGTCGTCAGCGAAAGCGCTAATTTTCACTGCTTCTTTCTTACCAGGGATTTCAATACCATGTACAGTGCGGTCTTCCCGGATCTTTTTCAAGACCCGCTCCAGGCACAGTACATAGAGTAGGGGCGATAAACTACAACCTTGCCTCAAAAAACGTGATACCGGGAAGGGGGTCGAGATGTGTTGGTTGACAATGACGCTTGTAGATGGTCGAAACCCATTTCACTAGGCTCTCCCCTAAGCCTAATGCCCTTAGGTTGCTCAATAAGTATTTGTCGGACACTCTATCAAAGGCTTTTTCCTGGTCTAGAGAAAGAATGAAGCCAGGTGTATTACGTGAATTACAATGGTCTATTATGTCTCTGATTAAATGACAGTTGTCTGTGATTGAGCGAACAGGTACCCCGCAGGATTGGTCTGGGTGGATGATTTTACTCATCACTGTTTTCAGTCTGTTACACAGTGTCTTCGTCATTATTTTGTAGTCTACGTTTAATAACGACATTGGTCTGTAGTTGTTAAGTAGACCGGCGTTTGTTTCGTCTTTGCAGAGAAGTGTGATGTAAGACAGTGAACTGAAATGTCTACACACACGTATCGCCCTTCAAAGTCAAAATTAAAATGGTCTAAACTATATTGTAACTTATTATTAAAATAAATACCTAATCCCTTGCCTCTAGTGTGACTGAGTGACCAATTAATTTTACCTTCTAATTTTTTCGCTATGGATTTTACTAATTCTAAGCTATGTATGTGGGTTTCCTGTAACAGACATATGTCTACTCTATTTTTATCTATATACTGTTTTAACAGGCTAATTTTCCTATCATTTCTAAAGCCGTTACAGTTAATACTAACAATGTAAAACATGGCTATGTTAAAAAATACTAACAAAGATTAACATGGCTATGTTAAATTATAATATAAAATACTAACAATGCTTAACAGAGCTAGGTTATAATATAAAATTCTAACAATGCTTGACATGGCCAGGTTAAATTATAATACAAAATACTAACAATGCTTGACATGGCTAGGTTAAGTTATGATATGGAAAGTCAAGATGTACTTACTGATGGTAATACATAAAATAGAAGGAGTACAAAATGCGCTTACGTACACGCACGCACACACACGCAGCGTGTTTGTAGCGGATCGATGGTAAGATTTTTAAAATGTTCATTGTGCGTTTTCTTCGTCACACGTCATCTAGGTTGGCATCTTGGTCCGAGTCTGCCTCACTCGCTGTGGGATCGTCTGTGATTGTCTCCTTTCCGGCACTGGCCGTAGCTTTTGGTGGACGCGTCCGGCGACTCTTGTATTGTTCTTTTTGCCAGCGCCTTCCGTGTTGGTGGGGTGGCGCGGGGGCGTGCTTGGCGGTGAGCGGGAAAAAAGTCACAGGGAAAAAAGTCACGGGAAAAAAGGAAGAAAAGTCACAGAAAGCGACAGCTCATTAGGATCGTGGTTAAATGTGTGTGTGTGTGTGTGTGTGTGTGTGTGTGTGTGTGTGTGTGTGTGTGTGTGTGAGTGTGCGTGCGTGCGTGTGCGTGTGTTTGTGTGTGTGTGTTACCAACAAATGTTTAGTCATTTTAGTGGTGTGATGTGACTGCTCGAAACATCATTTCATTGATGTCTTTTTATTTAGTTTCATTTTATATTAATACGTCAATTTCCTTTCACTTCTGGAAATTATTTCCCGATCGAGATTAAAACTTTGAACTGTATTACTGTAATATTAATAGTGTTCTATTTTTCTTGTACTAGTCGGCGATTAGAAAATTTAAATATGGTATTAATTGATCAAAACGGTCGGCATATCTGTAAATTCTAAGAACGCAAAATTATTTTTTAAATTTAAGTGATACTCATACTTGCTTAGATGTGTAAATGCGTACTTGTTTAGAGATAACACGTCAGATTCATACAAAT
This sequence comes from Sinotaia quadrata, assembly GCA_028829895.1. NCBI lineage: Eukaryota > Metazoa > Mollusca > Gastropoda > Architaenioglossa > Viviparidae > Sinotaia > Sinotaia quadrata. Next base: position 9,150,181 of record CM054184.1, read on the forward strand.
TTTTCTGTGATTTATCTTCTGTGACTTTTTTTTGTGAGTTTTTTCCTAGCAAAACTTGTGACTTTTTCCCCGTGACTTTTTTCCTGTGACTTTTTTCCCGCTGTATGTTAGTGTGCTCGTCTGTATCAGGTTGTCACAGGCAACAACGCCGTATCCTTTTACGACAGCAATTCGTCTTTCTCCAGGGGAGAACACCAAAATCGGGATAAGAACAGATACTACACTTTGATCTTAGCCAAAAGGCCGAGAAGCGATCGTTTGATTAGCATGAAACTAACAGCAGTCAGAAAATGTTATCGTCTCGGATCCAGCAGAATCAAACTATATAGCCAATGGGTTGAATCTAAAACACGAATGTCACTGGTTGAAAAAGTGCTTTATATCTTATGTAATCCCTCTACAGGGGCTTCCTGATAGTACAGAGTTAATCCAAGGTGAATGGAACTGTTGAACGTGGGCATGTATGTGATAAGAGAAATCAACTTCTAGATTTTGTTTTTAGCAAGACCTAAGAGATTTGAAGTGTGTTTAGTCACCTACAACTCTTTGTCTTTGCAATCTGTTTTTTGAGCTCTTTAAATTTTAACACAAGTTCTTGCACTCATGTTTTTTAAACAATTCTTTTTGTTTAATTTTTCTTTTGATGGTAAATTACATGATGGATTTAAAAAAAAATATTTAACAAATCTCACTAACTTTAGAACTGAAAGCACAACTTTTGTATCAAAGTATTGAATGAAAGGGTGCTTACGATGACAGTTGTTTGACAGAAACCAACATTCATTACTGTTGATGATGAAATTATATTTGCTGCCATTTATTTAGAAATAGTATGATATGGGTATCTCATGCTGTCTAGTATCTGTGTTGGTCCATAATTTGTATTTATTTTCCTTTTGTTTTATTAAATAAACATGAATTTTTATTAGCACTGATTTTATATTTGATGTTTAGTGTGGTTTATACGACAATTTGTCTGTCTGTTTTTGTAAATTATTGTAACATTTTGAAAATTATCAAACCCAGTTTGACATTTAGTTGATTCTAAAATGTCGGGTTTGTAGTTGTTTAAACTTTACATGTGTTTGTATTTGTGTGTGTGTGAGTGTGTGGTGGAGTAAAATTGCTTGTCACTTGTGACAAAAACTTGAAATGCCTAAATAACATGATTAAAAAAGACACCAGTAAATGAAAAAGTTTCCAACCAAAAGTAAAATAAAACTAATTGAAATTCCTACAAATAGATGAAAGCAATATAATGTTGAACTGATGAAGGTAAAATCCCTGAAATCGATTTAATATATATTTTGCAATTACAAACGCGTGCAGTGTAAAGTGTAAAATGGTGGTGGGGGTAGGGGTAGGCAGAGCGAGAAAATGTGACTACATGAAGTACGAATGGGTTTGCTTTTTACTGAAAAACTGAAACGCCAAAGAAATTGCTACATGAACTGTGTTTGCTTGAATGAAGTGAAATGGGTGAGAGGTGAAAATAACTGATTACTGCTTTTTGAATTGAATTTTTCTCCCCAGGTGGGGAGTGGGCCGATCCTGGAAGTACTGCAATACCAGGCCAACCCGTGGCGAAGGCGGAGCAAGCCCCTGACACTTCACCTAGTGTCAAAAATCAGTTTAATATCGAAGCCCCCCAATGGGGGGCGTATCAGATATTAAGCTGATAAGAACAGATACTTTTTTTTCTTTTTCCAGCATTGCCCTATGTTAAAAGGCAAGCCCATTTATTCATATAACTAAGTATAAACAATTTATCATAAAAACAATAAAAAGTGGTCCTAAGATGGACAATATAAGATATCACATTTAGTTAAAATTTTAAGCGGATGTACAAAAAGTTTGTCATAGCTGGACACAAATGATAAGGTGTTTTGAAACAATGCATACAAGCGGAATGTATGATACAATATTCTGGATACACATGAGGTATTTTTAAACGATGTACATCTAGAATCAATCTTACGTTTAAAATAAATGTGGATGGACAATAGAAAAATATAAGAAAGAAAATTTAAAAAATAAAAAGGCAAGCTAGGTTACGAGGTCAGCGCGCTTTCACCCTCCTTTCGGATATCGACTTTCATTCCCGCAGTCACTCACACAGCCATGCGTGACCTCGAACCGGGGTTAGATTTGTTTACATTTTTCGAGGTTAGGGTGTGGGGGTCGTCGCGCTTTCCGTTTTCCATTCATACTGACTTTCGTTCTCGGCGAAAGCCGTCCACACACGCACACAGTTACACACACAGACACACTACGGATTGCGTGCGGCCCCACTTTTCAGAATTTTACATTTTAGAAAGGAACAGATAGCTTTCCGTCTTCCCCTATGGTGCACAGGGTACTGTGACACCACGTCTTACGGAAGGTGTCGTGGGGCAGTCGGCTTTTGTCAACGTGTAGTCGGATGCGTACACGGGCTAGAAAGTACTGGGTCACGTCCGCACCGACAATGATCTTTTTGTCGAAGCGTGCTCGGTTGCGGCACGTCCACACTGCAAATCTATATTCGGCCAGCAGTGCTAAAATTACTTTCGGCAGTGGACCTGCTTGTGTGCCTTCGCCGAAACGAATTGCTGCGGGTGGGAGGGGGTAGCCTAGGGTGTTGGCCCAGTTTTCGAGGTGCGAGCGCGCTCGTTTAACGTGGACGCACTGCTGGAATAGGTGTTCTACTGTTTCGCAATGCAGATGGCAGAAAGAGCACATCTTGTGGGGGGTGATATTGCGAAGATGTAGCGTGTATGCCACTGGCACTATGTCGTGTGCAAGCTTGAAATTGATGTTGTATGTGTCCGGGTTCACGAAGGGGTCACATACTGAAGAGAAGGCCTGTTTAAAGTCTATCTGTGGAAAGAGTGTTAATACTCTTGGTTTTGATGTTTTGTCTGTTATGAGAAGCTTGTACAGTTGCTTTGCCGTGGTGTTTGGTGTGAAAGTAAAGTTCTGTTTGCGTGATTTTGCGTATGATAGTGCACGTATGCATGCGGCGTAGTATGGAGGTGGGTCGTTGATGCAGTGTGGGTGTGTGTTACTGAAAGTGTAGCCAGGTGTGCGTGCCAGCTGTATTCCCAACCACATGTGTCCGAAGTTTTCCCAGGGGACTGTTTTTCCCGTTTCCTTTTGACAGATGTACCGCCCCAGTCAAACTCCCCGCCTGACACTGTCTTCAGAGCGGATCGGCGGCGAGCCGCGAAGGCACGGCCGCCTTAACTCCAGAAGCGAGGGGCTTGCGCCCCGCTCTCCGCTCAACTGAATAAGTAAAGAAACGATAAAAGTAGTGGTATTTCAAGGTCGCCGGAAGCTCCCACCTATGCTACACCTCTCATGTCTCTTCACAAAGTCGGACTAGAGTCAAGCTCAACAGGGTCTTCTTTCCCCGCTGATTCCGCCAAGCCCGTTCTACACTTTGATCTTAGCCAAAAGGCCGAGAAGCGATACCGTCTTCTGTTGAACAAAATGCCAGTATTGACAAGAAGCATTTTACAGTTGGGTTCTACAAATTGGCATAACACTACTAAGCTAGTTACCTACATTGTTATTCAGTAGAGTCTCGTCATACCGCTAAATCGAAGTGAATCTGACACAATACGTTTGTCACACCAGCTCCTTCATTCTTGTAAACGTGATCGATGCATAAACTGCATTTCGGTCAAAGTGTCACCGTAGACTGTCCTTGTTGATCGATTCGGTTTTCTTTAGCAAGCATTAAATACGGAAGCGCTTCAGTGTCGGACCTGTGCCTGACTTACTGACAGAAGCCTGTGCCGTTCCTGCAGAATTATTATGAACTGGAGCTGGAAGCTTATAAAGCCTTATATTCCTGCTTGCGGAATCCGACATTGCAAAGTGGGGAGAGCAGATCTAACTGAACTCTTCTGACTGCTCACATAAAATATTAGTAACTAAAAAGAAGTACTGAACTGCAGACAAACAAGTTTGCTGAGTTAAAAAAAAAACAAAAAAAAAACTGATCTGTTGACCTGTAATGCGGTTCTCTCCCTTAGTGAAACTACTCAGATAGGTGTATCTAGAGAGTAGAAAAAAACCCAGAAAGATGTATATCAGATCGCTTCATTAAAACATGCAAATATGCATATTTCAAAGAATGTCATAGACTGTATAAACTCGCGAAATGAACCAACCCATTGCTTTAATATATCTAGGCTTATACTCGCATGTTTACTGAAGTGTAAAGTTCAAAGTTAAATGCCTTTCTTTATCCTGGAAATCGGCGGCGTGCAGGATTAGTTAAATGTTTGGTGTGGCGATTAAGAATGTACGTAATTTAAATATGAGTTTAGATTAAGTAAGTAACTGTTTTTGTTGAACCTTTGGGGACATTCTTACATACAGACATTTAGAGTGAAGTATCACACTAGACTGTATAAGCATGGCTATACACATTTACAGTGAAGTATTTTACGTATACGTGAGTTTTTTGCCTACAGACGTCACACGTGTGGTCACACTTACTTTGATTTCAACTTCGCCCCTCGGAGTGATGACGTATTTCTCTTTTTCCTCCATGGCTGCATAAGTGAAAGGACTCATTTGTGTCTTCAGCGCTGCATCACGTCATTGCAAAGAAAATAAAGCACGACAATATGTTTTCTCAACAGATTCTCTATATAATTTGACACGGTAAAGTGTTTGCTTAGAGAGAGAAAATGTAGATGAGATAAAATAAGGATGTGATTATGACAGGCAAAATAGTATTGCTCCCTCTCTCTCTCACACTCACACACACACGCGTATTGCTTATTGTGGGGAGGATCACTTTGTGTCCTCAAGTCACCTCTTTGAAAAAGAAAGGGCTTGAAACAAACCAGAACAGTACAATAGGTTGGTCTTAAGTCAGACAAATGATTTAAAATGAAATCAAAGAGCGAATTAAGATATATATATATTAGACTTTATTTCACTTTCGAAGAAAAGAGAATGATGTGCATATGTGTGTGCGTGCGCGAAAATATGTTTGTTGAGTGCTCGATTTTTATGTTTAAAGCGAAAGAGAGAATTCTTATAGAAAGTCACTTAGGTCTAATGTACTTGTAACTGAAAGGTCATCTGTATCAATTATGTGTATCATGTCTTGGTCTTCTATCTGTCTGTCTGTATGACTGTCTGTCTCTCTCCCTCCCCCCATCTATCTATCTATCTATCCATCCATCCATCCATCCATCAATCCATCTATCTATCTACTAAATGAAACACATGACAATAAAATCACAAGTACTTAAGTACTTACGCACACCATGAGACTCCATGCGTGACGCCAAGTTGACCGTGTCCCCAAAGAGACAATAACGTGGCATAACACTACCTACCACAGCAGCAACAACGGGCCCCGTGTTCAAACCTGGGAGATTAAAGAACAAAATTCAATTATTTGTAAACATCGATAGAACAAATGCACTAATGACTTCATTAAATTGTAGCTGTTTATTATTTTATATCCATACATCCTTACACCCGATATCGATACATCACTCTTTTTGTTCATGAGGTCAAGATGATTTGAACGATAAACTTAGCAGAAATATAATTTTCACAGTTACTAATACAAATGATTTCCTTCCTGAATAAAAATAATAATGAAGAAAAGAGGAATAAGATAAAGAAACGAGAGAAAAAAGAGAAGAGAGAGAGAGAAAGGAGAGGAGATGTGGGATATGACAAAGCAAAGAGAGAACAATGAGTAAATACATTTCCAAACGAATGTATAATAGAGAGAGGGGGGGGGGAAGGATGGAGCAGAAAGAGAAGATTCAGAATTAATAATACCTCAAAACGAATATGTAATCGAAAGAGTGAGAAAATGAGAAAAATCCTTTGTAGATAACTGATATCAAGTGATTATGCTTTCTAATTACTCTTGACACAGATGTGCTCCATCTCTTCATCATGGGACAGTCAGCTTTTACCGACGTGTAGTCGGATGCGTACACGGGCCAGAAAATAGCGAGTCACGTCCGCACCGACAATGATCTTTTTGTCGAAGCGTGCTCGGTTGCGACACGTCCACACTGCAAGTCTATATTCGGACAGCAGTGCTAAAATTACTTTTGGCAGTGTGCCTTCCCCGAAACGAATTGCTGAGGGTGTGTGTGTGTGGGGGGGGGGGTAGCCCAGGTTGTTGGCCCAGTTTTCAAGGTGCGCATGCGCACACTTGACGTGGACGCACTGATGAAATAGATGTCCTAATGTTTCACAATGCAGATGGCAGAAAGAGCACATCTTGTGAGGGGTGATATTGCGAAGATGCAGTGTGTATGCCACTGGCACTATGTCGTGTGCAAGCTGGAAATTGATGTTGTATGTGTCCGGGTTTACAAAGGGGTCACATACTGATGAGAAGGACTGTTTAAAGTCGATCTGCGGAAAGAGTGTTAATACTCTTGGTTTTGATGTTTTGTCTGTAATAAGAAGCTTGTATAGTTGCTTCGTCGTGGTGTTTGGTGTGAAAGTAAAAGCTCTGTTTGCGTGTGAGAGTGCACGTATACATGCAGCATAGTATGGGGGTGGGTCGTTGATGCAATTTGTGTGCGTTACTGAAAGTGTAGTCTGGTGTGCGTGCTAGTTGTATCCCCAACCACATGTGTCCGAAATTTTCCCAGGGAGCTGTTTTGCCAGTAGCGATTTTGCCCACCTGGGTCAGCAGCAAACTGCGGATTTTTGTTTCTATGTTTACTACCCCCACCCCTCCCTCTCTTGGGGGCAAAAACATGGTCGCTCTTTTCACTAATTCCTGTTTCCCTGCCCACAAGAAATCGAAAACCGCTCTTTCTATCAGCATGGTGTAGTGTTCGGTTGGTGGAAGTACTGCGGCTGTGTACCATAGTTTTGATAAAACCATGATGTTCCCTAATTTAGCTTTGCCGAAGATCGACAGATGTCGGCCTTTGTAAAGGGCTAATGTTTTTAGGATGCTTTGGCACACTGGATGCCATAAGTCATCCGAAAATTGTGATTGATTCAACCCACTGTATGCCTAGTGTTATCTGCCCTTCCTCGCCACCCGCCGAGGTACAGTCCTTTAGTTTTTGCTAAGTTCAGTTTCGCCCCGGAGGCACGGCCGTACAGCCTGTACCAGTTGGTGACGGTGTGTGCTGACCTATCGTCTGACAAGCAGTAGTTGCAGTCGTCAGCGAAAGCGCTAATTTTCACTGCTTCTTTCTTACCTGGGACTTTAATACCATGTACAGTGCGGTCTTCACGGATCTTTTTCAAGAACCGCTCCAGGCACAGTACACATAGTAGGGGCGATAAACTACAACCTTGCCTCACGGAACGTGATACCGGGAAGGGGGTCGAGATGTGTTGGTTGACAATGACGCTACTCCATATGTCATTGTAGATCAGGGGCGGGCAAACTTTTGAGACCGCAGGCCAGATAAAACTGTTGGAACAGTTCGCGGGCTGGATAGACGACCAAATATCACAAGTCCAGCAAGTTCAGAATATAAAATGAGAACAAAAGTAATTTTTAAAAAACTAACTCTGTTTCAATGAAAGATTAATGAGATGAATGGTGTTGCTTACAATGAATAAGTGATTCAATGTCTGGCTGAACTGATGAGGTTGACAAGCGAAGAATGTCATTTAGATAACGTCAGAGAGTTGAGAGCGAAGGCGACTCTTTGTATATTTCATCTTTGAAAACAGTTGTTCACAGCAAAATGTGCTTCCGAACATAGCTACAATGCGCTGAACATGTTTAATAAAATGTTGAAACTTGCCTGATGGTAGGATGACATCACGAAAAAAAGAAAGAGGAGAAGAAGTGCGGAACTTTGCTTTTAACTCATCGCTGCATTGCATATCTACCAACTCCATCTGCAAGGAAGCTGGAGCGTCATCCACTGTGATTTCAAAAGAGGCACTGAACAACTTGAAATCTGCAGAGAGTGGTCTGATACCCCCAAAACGTGAGGAAAATTCTTCCCTCAGTGAGGTAATGACTGCACCACAAGTCTCCAAATCGACATCTGCTATGGAACAAGCAGCAAGACATGGAAAATGCTGAAACTGACCATTAGACAACTGGAATTCCCACAAGCGTAGTAGTTTCACTTCAAATGCTGTGATGTGTGAATACATTTCAGGAACGAGAACATCCTTACCTTGCAAATTGACATTGAGGATGTTGAGGTGTGTGGTGATATCCGTGAGAAAGGCCAGACGAGCAAGCCATTTTAGGTCAGTGAAGTTATCAGCATAGGGGAGGTTCTTTTCATGAAGAAAGTTGAAAATTTCTTGTTGCAGGTCCCACACACGAGAAAGCATGGCTCCACAACTTAGCCAGCGGACTTCACAAAAGTAGTACTGTTTCCCAGTGACTGCGCACATTAAACTCTTTGAAGACAGCAACAGTTTTCAAACAGATCAGACACTGAGCTTGTCCAAATCGTTCTATGAAAAAGTACTTCTCCGTCCACTCAGAGTTAAATGTCCGACTTTCCATATCCACTTTAAATTTTTTAGGATGCAGGGTTGCAGACATGATTGTGGGGATGGGGGAATAATGACAAAGAAATAGCAGAAATGCAACAACCAGTTCGGTTGTGATGGCATAAGACTGAGTTTCAAATTCGCGCACACCTCTGTTTACCTCCAGCCCTCCTTCCTCTTGCCCAATTGTAGCGGTGACTTGAAGGTCAGGTCACGACTGAGGCAGAGTACAGATGCTGACATACAGTTATTATTTTATATCTGTTCTAGGCCTGGGAGAGTTCAAAAGTCAACTAACTATAAAGAGATGCTAGTGTAATATATATAACCGCAGGCATAAATTGTACATGTGCACACAATTCTGTGAGTAATTCAAACTGTTAAAATTACATGTAGTCTTTAGACTAGTTTAGCCTTGGCTGTTTGACAGCGTATAACAATGCCCAATTGTCTTAGTGACTTTTGTTTTGCGGGCCAAAAGCAATAAGTGTGAATGGCTTGGCGGGCCAAAAGCAATAACTGTGAATAGCTTGGCGGGCCAAAAGCAATGTTAACTGTGAATAGCTTGGCGGGCCAAAAAAAAAATGCTTCGCATGCCAGGTTTGACCCGCGGGCCAGAGTTTGCCCGCCCCTGGTCTATATCATTTATAAGTTACAATGTTCCAGTCTGTAGAGAGCTATATGTGATGTAGTCTCTTTGTCCATATCATTTATATGATATATGTTACAATGTTCCAGTCTGTAGAGAGCTTTATGTGATGTATAGCTATTTGTCCATATCATTTATCTTACAATGTTCATGTCTGTAGAGAGCTTTAATGGTGTCACCATGATATAACAGGCTCTCATATTCATGCATAACATCTTGGCTGACATAATCATTTATCTACCACAAACTAATATATGATGTTTTATAAAGCTTATTAGCAATAATACTTAGTCCTGTACATAGCCTTAGAGTACATAACCTATGTTTCACTAATCAGTAAACAAAAATTACATATATTATCTGGCATAAACAGAAATGCATTTACATTACTGTACAGCTTCTCTGCATATATAAATAATAAGAACCTCTGTCAACTAAGTGAGGACAATTATTAAAATTGAAGTACTTGTAATTATTCTTAGAAAATAATACCTAAACAGATTGTAACCACTGATGATGAAAGTACAAAAAAAATAAAAATGTAAAAACATACTTCAAATAAGAACACTGACACTAGGATAGATGAATAAGAAGAATAAATATTAACAAAATAATTTACATTTATTTAAATATTAAATAAATGCTAGATCATTATTTAAAAAATTGAATTGTCTCCCTTGTTAATGTGCCAAGATAAAAAAAATCAGTATTCATTTTATGGCTAGAGTGAACTCACGATAAAAGTTACCCCTATTCTTCAGATGGCAGCATGTAACAGTTGTGACAACTGCTACAGCTGTGCAACAGCATATGTACCAAAAACATGATCCCTGGGCCTGTACATGGCCCATAGAGTACTTGTGTCCATAGTATACGCTCTATTCATATTCAGCCAGTCTCACCAAAGATTGAAAGAACCTGGCCTCTACTGAGCAACAGAGACAATTCAGCAACCTTACTGCTGTCACTGAAATAATTGACATGCATTTATTCAATCAAATTATTTTCGAGATATATGCCGGAAGTTCACAACTCTGGTCAACTCGATTGTTAGTGAAAAGCCCCATATTTGTAGTACCAATCATAATCGCACTTAAAGCTAATATTTAATAAATAGTTTGCCAATAGAACCAGAGTGCAGCGTATTTTATTCACATCTTCTTTAACTTCTAAATAATCAGGATTATTGAGTGGCTGGGGCTGGAGCTGTTAGACTATTGTCTATCTTACATCATCCATAGTTACTCTGTGGGCCAATCCTGGAATATGGTCTTACACTCCTCTCAGTCATTATTCAAGTTAATTAAATGTACAACATTTAATCATATAAAATATTTAAGCACAACCACCAGTTTATGTTAAAAGAAATTTAATTTGTAAAAGATAATCATTGTGTGTCAGACAGTTTACAATTATCATTAAGACAATTGGTCGATTACGTTAATCACACAATGGAACGAGAAAAAATGCTGATCTAACAATTGCTTGAACAAAAGAGTTTCATGTACCTTGAATTACTAAGAATGAAATAATAATAACATGTTTATTTATAATTCCTGCATTAGTCAAATAGATTTTCTCACCTTGATATGGCAGAATAAAATCTCATACTGATTTTTATCTTGGCACATTAACAAGGGAGACAATCCTTTCTCTTGGGAATGATGGAAAATGTTGGATTTGCTGTGTACACTTTTTAAGTCAATCACATGATGTGCTGAGAGAACTGGAAATGATTTATTCCTAAAGCCATAGATCTTCAACCTACTGATAATGTATGGAAATAAGAGAAAATAAGACAATTTCTAACCCAAATTAGTTATTAACTTTCATCCGGCACGAAGCTTCAGCATTGGTGTCACCAAGATGGTGTTGACAGTTCGTGCGTCACCAAGGTGGTGTTGACAGTTCGTCCGTCACATTTGCTACTATAGGCTGACACTTAAATGTTTGTTTCAAATTTGGTTTCTGAGATATTTTGGGATGAGCGCATGAAGTGTGATGATAGATTATTAATGCAAGAGGGTTTTGTTTATTTTTAAATGTATTCATACAGAATGTGGTGGTTAGAATTTAACATATACAATTATACACATACTGAACAATGTGTATTATATGTAAATGTTGAAATGCTTATTTTAAAAAATATATATATAACCAGGTAAGTCTATATAACTATTGTCAAGCTCAAACTTTGTCTAAATGTAGAAAAAATTAATTTCATCAATAACGAGATTTCGAGAATAGCATAAAGTTTTTTTGACTAATTTAGTAAATTGTAAAGTGCAGATCAGTAAAATACAATTAAAGTAAAATATATCCACGTAAAATCAAACGTATTTTATTTTATTGACACAGGAGCGAAAGAATAGATACTTGAAAACTTTAGATACTAAAGGCAGAGAGTAACATTTTAAAGAGAGATGAAATTTCAGAGGAAGACACATGACCTTTAAAATTAAAAATAAATAATATTGGAATTTTTTTTAGAGGATTTCCACTCCACGCTATCTGCAACAACTAAATGTTACAGACTACAAGCTAGACCAAAAATTAATATTGAACCCCTTTTAATGCATGTGTCATAGGTCTCTTACTTTTTTACTGCATGTGTCCTAGGTCTCTTAGTTGTTTACCGCATATGTCCTAGGTCTCTTACTGTTTTCTGGATGTGTACTAGGTCTCTTACTTGTACTGCATGTGTCCTAAGTCTCCTAATTTTCTCTTGGGTGTCTTAGGTTTTACCGCATGTCTTAGGTCTCTTACTTTTTCTATAAATGTTCTAGGTTTCTTACTTGTGCTGGATGTATGCGCAAATACGGAAGTGATGGAGCTGTGTCGCACAGCCATGGAGATTGACTGTGACGTAGACTATGCATGGTTTGATAAAACCATGATGTTTACTAATTTAGCTTTGCCGAAGATCGACAGATGTCGGCCTTTGAAAAGGGCTAATGTTTTTAGGATGCTTTGGCACACTGGATGCCATAAGTCATCCAGGGTGGTGGCGCCGAATAGGACCCCGAAAAGTTGATTCGACCCACTGTAAGCTAGTGTGTTATCTGCCCTTCCTCGCCACCCGCCGAGGTATAATCCTTTAGTTTTTGCTACGGTCAGTTTCGCCCCGGAGGCACGGCCGTACAGCCTGTGCCAGTTGGTGACGGTGCGTGCTGACCTATCGTCTGACAAGCAGTAGTTGCAGTCGTCAGCGAAAGCGCTAATTTTCACTGCTTCTTTCTTACCAGGGACTTAAATACCATGTACAGTGCGGTCTTCCCGGATCTTTTTCAAGACCCGCTCCAGGCACAGTACATAGAGTAGGGGCGATAAACTACAACCTTGCCTCACGGAACGTGATACCGGGAAGGGGGTCGAGATGTGTTGGTTGACAATGACGCTTGTAGATGGTCGAAACCCATTTCACAAGGCTCTCCCCTAAGCCTAATGCCCTTAGGTTGCTCAATAAGTATTTGTCGGACACTCTATCAAAGGCTTTTTCCTGGTCTAGAGAAAGAATGAAGCCAGGTGTATTACGTGAATTACAATGGTCTATTATGTCTCTGATTAAATGACAGTTGTCTGTGATTGAGCGAACAGGTACCCCGCAGGATTGGTCTGGGTGGATGATTTTACTCATCACTGTTTTCAGTCTGTTACACAGTGTCTTCGTCATTATTTTGTAGTCTACGTTTAATAACGACATTGGTCTGTAGTTTTTAAGTAGACCGGCGTTTGTTTCGTCTTTGCAGAGAAGTGTGATGTAAGACAGTGAACTGAAATGTCTACACACACGTGTCGCCCTTCAAAGTCAAAATTAAAATGGTCTAAACTATATTGTAACTTATTATTAAAATAAATACCTACGCCCTTGCCTCTAGTGTGACTGAGTGACCAATTAATTTTACCTTCTAATTTTTTCGCTATGGATTTTACTAATTCTAAGCTATGTATGTGGGTTTCCTGTAACAGACATATGTCTACTCTATTTTTATCTATATACTGTTTTAACAGGCTAATTTTCCTATCATTTCTAAAGCCGTTACAGTTAATACTAACAATGTAAAACATGGCTATGTTAAAAAATACTAACAAAGATTAACATGGCTATGTTAAATTATAATATAAAATACTAACAATGCTTAACAGAGCTAGGTTATAATATAAAATTCTAACAATGCTTGACATGGCCAGGTTAAATTATAATACAAAATACTAACAATGCTTGACATGGCTAGGTTAAGTTATGATATGGAAAGTCAAGATGTACTTACTGATTGTAATACATAAAATAGAAGGAGTACAAAATTCGCTTACGTACACGCACGCACACACACGCAGCGTGTTTCTGGCAGTGTTTGTAGCGGATCGATGGTAAGATTTTTAAAATGTTCATTGTGCGTTTTCTTCGTCACACATGTCATCTAGGTTGGCATCTTGGTCCGAGTCTGACTCACTCGCTGTGGGATCGTCTGTGATTGTCTCCTTTCCGGCACTGGCCGTAGCTTTTGGTCGTTTGGTGGCCGCTTTCGGCGACTCTTGTATTCTTCTTTTTGCCAGCGCCTTCCGTGTTGGTGGGGTGGCGCGGGGGCGTGCTTGGCGGTGAGCGGGAAAAAAGTCACAGGAAAAAAAGTCACGGGAAAAAAGGAAGAAAAGTCACAGAAAGCGACGACTCATTATGATCGTGATTAAATGTGTGTGTGTGTGTGTGTGCGTGCGTGCGTGCGTGCGTGCGTGTGCGTGTGTGTTACCAACAAATGTTTAGTCATTTTAGTGGTGTGATGTGACTGCTCGAAACATCATTTCATTGATGTCTCTTTATTTAGTTTCATTTTATATTAATACGTCAATTTCCTTTCACTTCCGGAAATTATTTCCCGATCGAGATTAAAACTTTGAACTGTATTACTGTAATATTAATAGTGTTCTATTGTTCTTGTACTAGTCGGCGATTAGAAAATTTAAATATGGTATTAATTGATCAAAACGGTCGGCATATCTGTAAATTCTAATAAACTATAAATTTGAACGGTGGCATGCATATTAATAAAACTCACCTACCATACAACTATCTAAACGTGTTTATATTGCATTGAATGCTATAACCATATGATTGCATTTTTGTCTTATCTTATGTTTAGTTTAGTTCCCAAAATTATTGCATGTATTAAACATTTAAACTAATTTGATTTATTATCTGATTTTCTCATGATATGAAAAGAACGCAAAATTATTTTTTAAATTTAATTAATTTAAGTGATACTCATACTTGCTTAGATGTGTAAATGCGTACTTGTTTAGTGATAACACGTCAGATTCATACACATTTTTCTGTGATTTATCTTCTGTGACTTTTTTTGTGAGTTTTTTTCCTAGCAAAAGTTGTGACTTTTTCCCTGTGACTTTTTTTCCTAGCAAAACTTGTGACTTTTTTCCGTGACTTTTTTCCCGTGACTTTTTTGTCGCTGTATGTTAGTGTGCTCGTCAGTATCAGGTTGTCACTGGCAACAACGCCGTATCCTTTTACGACAGCAACTCGTCTTTCTCCAGGGGAAAAAGCACCAAAATCGGGATAAGAACAGATATACTACACTTTGATCTTAGCTAAAAGGCCGACAAGCGATCATTTGATTAGCAGAATCAAACTAAACAACATATAGCCAATGGGTTGAATCTAAAACACGAATGTCACTGGTTGAAAAAGTGCTTTATATCTTATGTAATCCCTCTACAGGGGCTTCCTGATAGTACAGAGTTAATCCAAGGTGAATGGAACTGTTGAACGTGGGCATGTAAGTGATGAGAGAAATCAACTTCTAAGTTGTGTTTTAACAAGACCTAAGAGATTTGAAGTTTGTTTAGTCACCTTCAAATCTTTGTCTTTGCAATCTGTTTTTTGAGCTCTTTAAATTTTAACACAAGTTCTTGCACTTATACAGAATGTTTTTTAAACAATTCTTTTTGTTTAATTTTTCTTTTGATGGTAAGTTACATGATGGATTTTAAAAAAATTATTTAACAAATCTCACTAAGTTTAGAACTGAAAGCACAACTTTTGTATCAAAGTATTGAATGAAAGGGTGCTTACGATGACAGTTGTTTGACAGAAACCAACATTCATTTCTGTTGATGATGAAAATATATTTGCTGCCATTTATTTAGAAATAGTATGATAGGGGTATCTCATGCTGTTTAGTATCTGTGTTGGTCCATAATTTGAATTTATTTTCCTTTTGTTTTATTAAATAAACATGAATTTTTATTAGCACTGATTTTATATTTGATGTTTGGTCTGGTTTATACGACAATTAGTCTGTCTCTTTTTGTAAATTATTGGAACATTTTCTAAATTATCAAACCCAGTTTGACATTCAGTTGATTCTTAAATGTAGGGTTCTGTTTGGAGTTGTTTTAACTTTACATGTGTTTGTATTTGTGTATGTGAGTGTGTGGTGGAGTAAAATTGCTTGTCACTATTTTAAAACTTAATTGTTATATAATTTGTTAAATGTCAATGTAAAATGACCTTAGGGTACTGCACATAATGATATTTTTGTAAATACCACAGTTAAATAAAAACTCTGGTAGAGAAATGCTAGAACTTGCTGATGTAATCCAAACCATTTCAAATGGACGCATAGCTTTTCTGACTAATAGTATCAATCGTACTTGTTCATAATAACTTCATCCAATGGGGATAGACTGAAAGTTACTTTGTTGAAGAAAATTCTTTACTTTAATCACTTTGATTTTGATGTACCTCATGTCTGGTCATAAAGGCAATTGTTAGCTTATGGTAACTGACTGATAAGTAAAGAATGGACTTAGAAATATTCTTACATGTTTGCTATTGATCTATGATTTGAATTGGCGAATGCTTTATGTAATTGACCCATTATTTCTGTGTTCACTAATTTGATTATGTTGTACATTATACTTGTGAATTTTGATTGATGCTATATTTCTTATGCTGCATGTATATCAGACTAATGATTATTGTTGCAGGATTTGTAAGTTGAGAATGTGTGTAAGAGAGAAAGGAGTTTAGAGATGAAATATGCCTGAAACTTAGCACTGCTCTTGATTTGATTTTTGACTTTTGCAGAGGGAAGCATTCCTTTTGATGCTTTTGATGTTTTGTAACCTTATATCCATCCACTTTAGACTGCAGTGACTGTATATATATATATTAAATAAATAACTTTCACTTTCTGTGAAATGAATAAGCGTGAAACTTTATTATTTATAATAAATCCACCAAAACCCAAACAGATAGTTTTGGTTTAGAAAAACATCAACAGGCAACCATATTTAATGACAACTGAACTGCCTTCGACCATGATTTCTGATTGGTCGAACCACAATCTTCCATGAACATCCAACCCTTTGTCTTTAACATTTGGTTCGATGTATTTCGATGTACATTTCCTGAGAAATACAGAGCCACTTAATTTGTTTGCCAAAGTACACTCGCCAATCAGATTTTAACATTAATTTACAAGTGTAAAACTTAATGTAAACTGACATTTTTGCAGTGTCAAATGAGAATCGTTATATGAATGGCAATTAGTGAAAAGTTAAAATCACAAATTCTAACTTCAAATCCGACCACCAATGAATTCTTTCTTTTTCAACTATATCGTATTCAAGTGTATTCTACTCTTGTGACCTGTGACCTTCTAGATACCAAACTCGATGTGAAAACGGAAGCAATGCAAATATGACGATATGGATTTACGGTGGCATCTTTATGAACTGACTTTTGAAGGTCATTCAAAGATAACGTTGTGAAAGACATTTCATTGGTAGGAACCATTCAAGACTATGGATCATCCAAGAGTAACAGCCCCCCCCCCAAAAAAAATAAATAAAAGACAAATCCCAAACCTAGTTCCCGTCATGAAAAGAACCTACTGTCCACGGGCAGTGATATCGAAGCTGATCAGTGTTGCAAATATTTTAAATGAAAAGTTAATACAAGAAGAACATTGTCACTATATTGCACATAACTGATTGCATTGCGTTCACCGTATCAATTATGTCAACTTGGAATGTCATCAGAATGTACAGAGAGATACCAGTATTAGACAAAGAAACAAAGAGTTGAAGTGTGTTGCTGACACGTGGATAGAAGTGTGTTGCCGAGATGTGGATAGAAGTGAGTTGTTTAGGCGTAGACAGATGTGCGTTGCTGAGACGTGGATAAAGTGCGTTGCTGAGACGTGGATAGAAGTGAGTTGTTTAGGCGTAGACAGAAGTGCGTTGCTGAGACGTGGATAAAGTGCGTTGCTGAGACGTGGATAAAGTGCGTTGCTGAGACGTGGATAGAAGTGTGTTGCTGAGACGTGGATAGAAGTGTGTTGCTGAGACGTGGATAGAATTGCGTTGCTGAGACGTGGATAGAAGTGTGTTGCTTATAGCTATTCAGATTGACGTGAGAGACGGATGGTGCTGATGGGGGATGATTTATTTTTAATCCAGCGCACGAACTTAATCATGTGTAGTTTACAGTCTTTTGTTTTAAACGCTATTATATATCTACTCTTTGACAGTCTGCTCGATTGGCTATCTGTCTGTTTCTCGAATTGTCTATCGATCAGTTTATTAAGATTGAAGGTATACTTCTACTATTACTACTACTACTACTACAACTACTACCACTACTACTACAACTACTAAATATTTAAAAACTAATAGTGCATTTTCAGCCCAATATGGGTGAATCAATTTTCGAGTAGTAAATTTCATCCCGAATAAGTTTTTTATTTCAAGAACAATGACCCGGTTAGGAATTCAAAGCTAATTATCATCGAAAGGCCACACTAATCCATTACTAGGATCCAAGGTCGGAGAAAAGAAATTGTGTTTGCATGTGAAAATATTAGGATGATGTATATAATTAATCAATCCTTCAGCTTTTCAAAAATTCCATTTTCATTTAGACATTCAACTTTCTAACTTACAAATCTTACTAAACAAAATGTCCTGCTTCGCATTAAAAACATTTTATTAAAATTTATAAAAAGAAAGTACCATAAAATATTGCACAAATTGCACATATATAAGATATGAACAGTAAATACGTGTATTGCACTAGTGCAATACAGGTTAGAATAGCCGTGTGTGTGTTTGTGCATGTGCCTGCGTGTGTGTGTGTGTGCGTGCATGTGAGTCTGTCTAGGACTCTAGGTGGTGTGGATGGGTAGGGAATTAGGCTGGTTAGGGACTGAGCTAAGTTAGGGTGAAAAGATACGTTTGTAGTCCCAATGTCTGTCTGAAGTCAAAATTTCTATTTATGGCCGATATATCTGTTTATGTTCAAAATGTTTATTTGAAATGAAGATATCTGTTTATGGTCAAAATATCTGTCTCAAGTCAAGATGCCAGTTTATGGTCAAAATATCTTTCTCAAGTCAAGATGTCTGTTTATAGTCAAAATGACTGTCTGAAGTCAAGATGTTTCTGTTTTTCCTCAAGACCTCCTTTGGTAGTCGAGGTGTGTTGATGATGGAGGTGTCTATGTCAAGATGTGTGCTTATCATCGAAACATCTATTTGTGATTAAGCTGCTTGTTTTCGGTCCAATTGTCTGTTAGTGGTTAAGATGCTTGTTTGTACTTGAGGCATCTATTTGTGATTAAGCTGCTTGTTTTCGGTCCAAATGTCTGTTAGTGGTTAAGCTGCTTGTTTGTACTTGAGACATCTAGTTGTGATTAAGCTGCTTGATTTCGGTCCAAATATCTGTTAGTGGTTAAGATGCTTGTTTGTACTTGAGACATCAATTTGTGGTTAGGGTGACTGTGGTTAAGATGCCTGTTCGTGGTTAAAGAGTCTGCTGATGATTGAGAAGTATGTTGTAACTGAACACGATTGTTCATGCTTAAGATATCCAAATGCACTCGACATTTGTTGTGCCTATTATGACGGAGTTCATTCTGCGTTGGGAAGTACTGTGACGCCTGGAAATCGTCCCTAACTGAATTGGATTTGGACCTGACTTACATCTATTATTTACACTCTACACCGACGGGAAGGGGGACCATCTAATTCAAACGGTTAGTTCAACAACGCTTGATTGACAGCTGCCGGCGAGAGCTCCCTGGTCAATCCTCTTAATTGTAATCGGGTAGAAGTCTGCCGTAAGCCACCTTCGGGCTAGAGGCAAAGTGGGGAAGGGGGAAGACCTGTTGGCTCTTTGTAGTAGGGTAGTTTCCATGAAAGACAGTCAGGTACAGAGCAGGTGTAAAACAGGACAGATCGATGGTTCCGGCTGTCGGAAGCGAAATCTAATAAATAGCCCACCAACACCTCGTGACAAGGCACTATGAAAATATACTTTTTACAATAATTCTGGTCCGGCCTTGAAGGGCGATCATTAAGACGCATGCGAGCGTGCCTTTCTTTTTCCGTTCTTCATCTAAGTCCTGTTTGGAATGGTACCAGCTTAGTCCAGGGACAGTGTTTTTTTGTCATTATCTATTCGAGTCCCATTTGGATGGAAATCACCTAAGCCCATGAGACGGGATATAAGCTTCAGTTGGAGGACTGGCTCAACATAAGGCGGGTTCGCCTTCCCCCCCCCCCCCCCCGGTTAAGGGTGTGCGCCAAACTGGTGCAACCTGTTTCACCCCCTTCCGCCAGCCCTCCTGCCCTCCACCTCAGATGCACCGTGAGACCGTGGGGATTTCCCAGAAGCAGACCAAGCCTATGAACATCTTAAAGATGAAAGGTCTATTGCGGCTTCTGGGGTGAGTGTAAGTGAAACACATACCATGTGGTTTTCTCCAACAACGACATACTTTAGGCCAGGTCTAATATTAGAAGAATAGGCTGATGTTTGTTTGAATGTAGGCAAAAGGCTTTATCAGAAAGGAGCCTATGAGATTTTAGGCCAGGTCTAATATTAGAAGAATAGGCTGATGTTTGTATGAATGTAGCCAAAAGGCTTTATCAGAAAGGAGCCTATGAGATTTTAAGGAAATCCATAGCCTGTTGTTACAGATGACTTCTGACCCTTGGTTTCGCTGAATGAGAGAATGCAAAAACTTGCATTTTTAATATTTTGTGATTAATAATTATGTGTAAAGTACAAGTATGATAATTTGTCATGTATAATTAAATTATTTTTATTTCAGGGTAGTGAACTTGTGCTCAGAGAAAATGATTTAGCCATTAAAAATATAAGGAGCACTGTGTAGTTAAAGTTAGCAGTGATCTAATCACTGTATTTATTAATTGCAGGGTCTCGTGTTTTCTCGGTGTGTGTTTAATGTTTAGTCGTATCGCATCTTATTGTTTTGCAAAATATTGCTTGAGTGCATCATTTGTTGATTTGTACGAACGCCTTCCTTGTGAGGAAGAGAAGTCTACACAGACTCAGCCAGTGGAGAGAGCCAGTGTTCGCTTACACTCAGCCATTGTAACTAAGATAAGAAAAATAGTACATTGGCCAGGAGTGTGGGAAGTGTATAATATTTTATTAACAGAGAACTGTCAGAAACTTTGTGAAACATTCTAGTAATCAGAACTGAAAATATCTGTGAACTGAAAAGAATCTATGAACTTGTAAAACTTCATTCAGGGAAATCTAAATAGTTAAGGGAGACTAACATTTCTCTGATAGATATTACGATACTGTGATTGTGGATTTTGAAATTGATTGTTTTTTTATTTTCTTTTATTGCTTATATTTCTTTTATATAAATATATGATAATTTTCACCTGTCCTACATCAATTCTTATTATCTCCATTTCATGTAAAATCCATTAATTGTAGTCATTGTACATGTCTTTTGTGTCTATATATGTGAGGATCCTGATTCTCTGGGGGCGAACGAACCACTAGAGCGATTGACCTCAAATTGTTGTGTATTTCGTATTGTCAATCTTACAGCGTACCAACAACGTTGAGGTAGGGCAATCTTGGAGAAATTTGGGTAGGGAGATTCTGAAGAAGTGGAGGTAGGGAGATCTGGGAGAAGTGTGGGTAAGGAGATTCTGAAGAAGCTGAGGTAGGGAGATCTTGAAGATGGCTGATTAGGGAGAAGATGATGGATATTGCTGGGATAGGGAAATATTAATTGTGGCGGAGGAAGATTTTAATCATAGCCGATAGGGAGATGTTAGACAGAGTTGATAGGAGATGTCAGTCACGGCTGGGTAGGGAGATGTTAGATACAGCTTTTTATGGAGATGTTAGCAAGAGCTGGATATGGATATATCAATCATGGCTGGGTAGGGAGATGTTAGACATAGTTCGATAGGGAGGTGTTAAAAATAACTGGATAATGAGATATTAATCATGGTTGAGTGTGAAAATGTTAGTCATGATAGAGTATGTTAATCATGGCTGGGTATGGAGGTGTTATTAATGACTGGGTATGGAGGTGTTAGATATTGCTGGGTATGGAGATGTTATTAATGACTGGGTATGGAGGTGTTAGATATTGCTGGGTATGGAGATGTTATTAATGACTGGGTATTGAGGTGTTAGATATTGCTGGGTATGGAGATGTTATTAATGGCTGAGTATGGAGATGTTAATCATGGCTGGGTATGGAGATGTTAGACATAGTTGGATAGGAAGTTGTTAGTCATGGCTGGGTATGGAGATGTTAGTCATGGCTGGGTATGGAGATATTAGATATTGCTGGGTCTGGAGATGTCAGTCATTGCTGGATATAATGTTAGTCTTGGCTCAATAATGAGATGTTTTGGAAGAGCGATGATTGGTGTGTAGTATAAAGATATAGTCGATGGTTCTGATGAGATAACAAAGACGTAGATATGTTCAAGGAGACTATAAAGTAATTACCATTTCCTTCAGAAAATACAAGATCCTTTATTCGAGGAAAAATAAGACACACCTAGAATTCCTTCTGTAGCATCCAAATCGTTTTAAATATTTCTGCAGATTTCTTGTCCAAACACAAATTTGACTAATCACTAACGAAGCCATCATTTCCCTACGAATTTGCTGTGACGTAATCAGTAATAAATCTTACGTTTTAGGTTCAATGCAGGGAAAAAGCACTGTAAAGATATTCACATGTGAGTCGTCATATTTCTGTCAGCTGTAATAGGCGTTACAGTCGTATAGACTGTGGAAGAATTCCCACCAAAATTTATCCTGTCCTTGACCTCGTTCTTCGAGGAAAATGATTGCCCTTCCTTTGTGTTGACGTGGTTGTCTAGAGATAGTGAAATGGATGGAATCTGGTTGGGTTGATACTTTTCTGCAGACACATTAATATCGCTCTCCTTGTGGTTTTGAACCTGAAATGTGATGGGTTCTTCGGTGTCCTTGTCACTACAAGTTTGAAGCTTTGTCGGGTCTCCTTCATCGACTTTTCCCTCCAGAAAGTATGTGCACATGATTCCTTTCCCCTGGAATTTAAAATAAAGAAATACGTAATACGTCAGACCTTCCTGTATAGCCAGAGAAGAAATATGCCAACTGGAAGAACTGAAGGTAAAATAAAATACTACTACTAATCCAATGTACAAATTAGCATGCAACAACAAACAGTGCAATAGCATGAAAAAAAAACAACAGTAAACAAAATGCAAAACTAAAAATGTAAATGCCTAAATAACATGATTAAAAAAGACACCAGTAAATGAAAAAGTTTCAAACCAAAAGTAAAATAAAACTAATTCCTACAACTAAATGATGTAAAATTGACATCCCAAATGAAAGCAATATAATGTTGAACTGATGAAGGTAAAATCTCTGAAATCGATTTAATATATATTTTGCAATTACAAAAGCGTGCAGTGTAAAGTGTAAAATGGGGGTAGTGGTAGGGGTAGGCAGAGCCAGAAAATGTGACTACATGAAGTACGAATGGGTTTGCTTTTTACAAGAAATGAAACGCAAAAGAAATTGCTACATGAACTGTGTTTGCTTGAATGAAGTGAAATGGGTGAGAGGTGAAAATAACTGATTACTGCTTTTTGAATTGAATTTTTCTCCCCATGTGGGGAGTGGGCCGATCCTGGAAGTACTGCAATACCAGGCCAACCCGTGGCGAAGGCGGAGCAAGCCCCTGACACTTCACCTAGTGTCAAAAATCAGTTTAATATCGAAGCCCCCCAATGGGGGGCGTATCAGATATTAAGCTGATAAGAACAGATACTTTTTCTTTTTCCAGCATTGCCCTATGTTAAAAGGCAAGCCCATTTATTCATATAACTAAATATAAACAATTTATCATAAAAACAATAAAAAGTGGTCCTAAGATGGACAATATA
Source organism: Sinotaia quadrata (assembly GCA_028829895.1). Classification (NCBI taxonomy): domain Eukaryota; kingdom Metazoa; phylum Mollusca; class Gastropoda; order Architaenioglossa; family Viviparidae; genus Sinotaia; species Sinotaia quadrata. The sequence continues at coordinate 9,173,545 of CM054184.1, forward strand.
AGATATCACATTTAGTTAAAATTTTTTGCGGATGTACAAAAAGTTTGTTCTAGCTGGACACAAATGATAAGGTGTTTTGAAACGACATGCATGTAAATACAAGCGGAATGTATGATACAATATTCTGGATACACATAAGAGGTATTTTTAAACGATGTACATCTAGAATCAATCTTACGATTTTAAATAAATGTGGATGGACAATAGAAAAGTATAAGAGAGAAAGATTTTAAACTAAGGAGGCAAGCTAGGTTACGAGGTCAGCGCGCTTTCGCCCTCCTTTCGGATATCGACTTTCATTCCCGCTGTCACTCACACAGCCATGCGTGACCTCGAACCGGGGTTAGATTTGTTTACATTTTTCGAGGTTAGGGTGTGGGGGTCGTCACGCTTTCCGTCTTCCATTCATATTGACTTTCGTTCCCGGCGAATGCCGTCCACACACGCACGCGGTTACACACACAAACACACTACGGATGGCGCGCGGCCCCACTCTTCAAAATTTTACATTTTAGAAAGGAACAGTTAGCTTTCCGTCATCCCCTATGGTGCACAGAGTGCTGTGACACCACGTCTTTCGGAAAGTGTCGTGGGGCAGTCGGCTTTTGTCAACATGTAGTCGGATGCGTACACGGGCTAGAAAATACTGGGTCACGTCCGCACCGACAATGATCTTTTTGTCGAAGCGTGCTCGGTTGCGACTCGTCCACACTGCAAATCTATACTCGGACAGAAGTGCTAAAATTGCTTTTGGCAGTGGACCTGCTTGTGTGCCTTCGCCGAAACGAATTGCTGAAGGTGGGAGGGGGTGGCCTAAGGTGTTGGCCCAGTTTTCGAGGTGTGCGCGCGCACGCTTAACGTGGACGCACTGCTGGAATAGATGTTCTACTGTTTCACAATGCAGATGGCAGAAAGAGCACATCTTATGGGGGGTGATGTTGCGAAGATGTAGCGTGTATGCCACTGGCACTATGTCGTGTGCAAGCTTGAAATTTATGTTGTATGTGTCCGGGTTCACGAAGGGGTCACATACTGAAGAGAAGGCCTGTTTAAAGTCTATCTGTGGAAAGAGTGTTAATACTCTTGGTTTTGATGTTTTGTCTGTAATGAGAAGCTTGTACAGTTGCTTTGCCGTGGTGTTTGGTGTGAAGGTAAAGTTCTGTTTGCGTGATTTTGCATATGTGAGTGCACGTATGCATGCGGCGTAGTATGGAGGTGGGTCGTTGATGCAGTGTGGGTGCGTGTTACTGAAAGTGTAGCCCGGCGTGCGTGCCAGTTGTATTCCCAACCACATGTGTCCGAAGTTTTCCCAGGGGACTGTTTTTCCCGTAGCGATTTTGCCTACCTGGGTCAACAGCAAGCTGCGGATTTTTGTGTCTATGCTTACTACCCCCACCCCTCCCTCTCTTGGGGGTAAAAACATGGTCGCTCTTTTCACTAACTCCTGTTTCCCTGTCCACAAGAAATCGAAAACCGCTCTTTCTATCAGTTTGGTGTAATGTTCGGGTGGTGGAAGTACTGCGGCCATGTACCATAGTTTTGATAAAACCATGATGTTTACTAATTTAGCTTTGCCGAAGATCGATAAATGTCGGCCTTTGTAGAGGGCTAGTGTTTTTAGGATGCTCTGGCATATTGGATGCCATAAGTCATCCGGGGTGGTGGCACCAAAAAGGACTCCGAAAATTGTGGTTGATTCGACCCACTTTATGCCTAGTGTGTTATCTGCTCTTCCTCGCCACTCGCCGAGGTACAGTCCTTTGGTTTTTGCTAGGTTTAGCTTCGCCCCGGAGGCACGGCCGTACAGCCTGTACCAGTCGGTGACGATGTGTGCTGACCTATCGTCTGACAAGCAGTAATTGCTGTCGTCAGCGAAAGCGCTGATTTTTGCTGTTTCTTTTTTACCTGGGATTTTAATGCCCTGTACAGTGCAGTCTTCCCGAATCTTTTTCAAGACCGGTTCCAGGCACAGTACGTATAGTAGGGGCGATAAACTGCAACCTTGCCTCACGGAACGTGATACCGGGAAGGGGGTCGATATGTGTTGGTTGACAATGACGCTACTCCAGATGTCGTTGTAGATGGCCGAAACCCAGTTCGCAAAGCTCTCCCCTAAGCCGAAGGCCTTTAGGGTGCGCAATAAGTATTTGTGGGACACTCTGTCAAAGGCTTTTTCCTGGTCTAGCGAAAGAATGAAGCCAGGTATATTGCGTGAGTTACAATGGTCAATTATGTCTCTGATTAAGTGACAGTTGTCTATGATTGAGCGGCCAGGTACCCCGCAGGATTGGTCTGGGTGGATGATTTTACTCATCACTGTTTTCAGTCTGTTACACAGTGATTTCGTCAGTATTTTGTAGTCTACGTTTAGTAACGATATTGGTCTGTAGTTGTTAAGTAGACCGGCGTTTGTTTCGTCTTTGCAGAGGAGTGTAATGTAAGACAGTCGTTGTGTCTCCGTCAAGGTGCCTGATTTTTGGACCGCCCGATAAACTCTGGTAAGTATGGGTGCTAAATATTGCACGAAATGGCAATAGAATTCTTTCGGGAGGCCGTCTGGGCCGGGGGATTTATTGTTGTCCATGTCTGTAATGGACCGGCGTATTTCGTCTGTCGATATGGAGGCTCCAAGCATGTCTGCGTCGCTGTCGTCTGCTTGGGGGAGGCCAGATAAAAGGGTGTCTGTCGCGTCTGTGTCTGTTTCGTCGTCCGTGTATAGGTCTTTGTAAAAATCTCTAAATGCGTCAAGTATTGTGTCAGTGGTGTTGCACGTCTGTCCGGTCTTTGATACCACGTTCCTGATTGTCTTTCTACGTCCTTTCGTTAGTTCCTTCCTGAGAAAGTATCTACTAGGTCTTTCGTTTATGTCCAGTTCGTTTGCTCTAGCTCTTATTTGCGTTCCTAAGAGTTTGTCATCTTCTATCTGTCTTATCATGTCTTTGATTTTAATCATTTCTTCAAATTTTTTCTCACGTTCTAAGGCTAGATATTTGCTAGATAGGGTTTTAAGGTCCCTGTCGCGTTGTCTAGCTCTGAGTCTACAGTGGTCTATGGAGATATCTTTAATGTCGGTCTTTAATTCGTCCCACCATTTTAGGACAGTGTCGTCTTCGGGTATGTCACGTGAGGCAAAGTATAGTAAGTGTTTGATTTTCTCTGTGTAGTCTATGTCGGACAAGTAGGAGGTGTTAAGTTTCCAATAACCTCGTCCTATGTGGATGTCAGTTATGTCCGTTATGGTACACGTTACGTAGTCATGGTCTGAAAAGGAACATAGGTCATGCCGCGCGCTCGCTAAGCTGTTTCTGAGGGAGGGGGGTAGATATAAACGGTCAAGGCGGCAGCCGACGCCGCGTCCTCGCCAGGTTACCGCTCTGGTTCTGGGGTGTTTAAGTCTAAAGGCGTCTGACAGTTGGTGGTCGCTGAGGAGGGCGGACAGTTCTTTCCAGCCTTCTGTACCCCTCTCTGCGTTACCCCCTATCTTGTCGATGGTAGGACTGGCTATGCAGTTAAAGTCGCCTCCCAGTATTGTCAGTCTGGTTGTTACTAGTGTCGAGTACAGGTCGTGAAAAAACTGTTTTCGGTCAAGGGGGTTGTTCGGTGCGTATATATTTACTATTCTCAGTTTGGAGCTGTTAACTGTAATGTCTACGCACACGTATCGTCCTTCAAAATCAAAATTAAAGTGGTCTAAACTGTATTGTAAATTGTCGTTAAAATAAATGCCTACACCCTTGCCTCTAGTGTGGCTGAGTGACCAAATAATTTTGCCCTCTAATTTTTTCGCTATAGATTTGCCTAATTCTAAACTATCTATGTGGGTTTCTTGTAGCAGGCATATGTCTACTTTGTTTTTATCTATATACTGTTTTAAAAGACTAATTTTCCTATCATTCCTAAAGCCGTTACAGTTAATACTAACAATGTTTAACATGGCTGGATTACAATGTACACAAGGTTTTGATATGGTTAAATAGTACAAAAAATGCTTAGTAATGCTACTAGGTTAAGTTATAATGCTAACAATGCTAGGTTTAAATACTAACAATGCTAGGTTAAAATACTAACAATGCAAGGTTAAATTATGGCGTGAAGTAAAAACAATGTTTGGCATAAAATGCTAACAATGCTTGTCATATTATGCTATTTAAAGTCAAGGTGTACTTACAGATACATAGAAGTACCAAGTTCGTATGCGCAGGTGTTATTCTGGCAGTGTCTTAGTAACTGTTCGATAGTAAAAAATGTTTATCGTACGTCTTCTTCATCGTACATGTCTGAGGGTGCCTCACTCATTGTGGGGACGTCTGTAGTCTTTCCGGCTGTAGCCTTCGGTCGTTTGGTGGCCGCGTCTGGTGATTCTTGGAAAGTTCTTTTTGCTTGCGCCTTCCGTGTTGGTGGGAGGGCGCGCTGTAACTGTACGATTGTCGCATGGTATGCTGCTGTACTGGAGGGTGGGGGTGGCACTGTCTCGTTGCTTGTTGATTCGCCAGGTGGGTCAACGGTAGATTCATCATCTTCGTGCCCCATTTCAAATTCTTCCGACGCGCTTTGTATGGCGTCAGAAGGGAGGGGGTGTGTTGGTGATTCAGATGCTGTGTCCGCTACAGGCTGTGTGGGCTCGTCGGTAGGGGTGTCCACAACAGGCTGTGTGAGCTCGTCGGTAGGGGTGCCCACAACAGGCTGTGTGAGCTCGTCGGTGGGGGTGGGGTTCACGTCACTGGTTCTGCGCTGTGCTGTCGTACTCACTTTACCCAGTGATGTGAGCGGGTGGGTGTCGGTGGTGGCTGGTCTGCGTTGGTTTATGCGCACGCCAATGCATTCTTTTCTGGTGTGCCCCGGCTCTCCGCATGTCAGGCATGTTGGTACACGGCCGCGTACTTTTACCAGAATACGGATGCCTTTATCCTCGTCCACGAACTGTGTTGGGATGTTGGTTGCGTCCTCTCTCCTCATTTGAAGTCTGAGGGCCCGTTGTCCTAGGTCGAAACCCTCCCTGTCTAGGGGTGTGGTGATCTCCAGGACTTTTCCTATGGGTTCGAAAAGTCTGAAGATGGCTTGGTTATCTACGTGGGTCGGGACCCATGATAGCCATAAGTCCATGACCACCGTGTCTGTGTGGTTCACTATTCCTGTGATCCCGTTCGGTAGATAGAGCGGGCTTGCGCTAATGGCTGTGAGGAGATGTTCTTCTTCGGTGAATGTGACGTTCACCTCCTTTCCATCCTCTCCCCTCCACAGGCTTACGATGTTGTTCTTTTCTACACCGGCGGCGATGAGGGCCGCAATCAGCGCCTCTCGTGACAAACCTGCTGCATTGCGTCCTGCCAGGTAGATCTTTGCTGAGTTGCGCCGCAGCTTTTCGTTGCTTTCATTTGGTCTTAAACTGAAAGCCACCGTGCCTACCGTTGAGGGTGGAACGAAACCGTTGCTGGTCTTGCTGGTGGGGTAGTGGCGGCGGCGGGTGTGGGTCTGGTCCTCTCCTCTCACTACTTGGGCCCAGGATGAGGTGTTTCCATCCCTTGCGGCTTGACTGGGTGTACCGTTGCGGATGGATGGGAGTTGGCTAGGGCTCCCCCGTCTTCCTGACTCGTTGTTGCTGCGGGGTCGTACTTGGCTGCTTGGACCTTGGCGGCTGCTGACGGAGGACTGCTTTCCTGAGGCATCCATCCTTTCCCTGTTGGGTGTTGGCTTGTCTTTTCTCCTTCACCTTCGCAGCTGTTTCCGGTTTTCAAAAAGCAGCACTGTCGTCTTCTGTCTTCGACTGCAAACAGCAAACTCGCCTTTCTCCAAAGGAGAAAGCAACAAAATCGTGACTTAATCGTGATATCTGTACTGTTCTGATAAGAACACTTTGATCTTAGCCAAAAGGCCGAGAAGCGATACCGTCTTCTGTTGACCAAAATGCCAGTATTGACAAGAAGCATTTTACAGTTGGGTTCTAAAAATTGGCATAACACTACTAAGCTAGTTACCTACATTGTTATTCACTAGAGTCTCGTCATACCGCTAAATCGAAGTGAATCTGACACAATACGTTTGTCACACCAGGCCATTCATTCTTGTAGACGTGATCGATGCATAAACTGCATTTCGGTCAAAGTGTCACCGTAGAATGTCCTTGTTGACCGATTCGGTTTTCTTTAGCAAGCATTAAATACGGAAGCGCTTCAGTGTCGGACCTGTGCCTGACTTACTGACAGAAACCTGTGCCGTTCCTGCTGAATTATTATGAACTGGAGCTGGTGCTGGAAGCTTATAAAGCCTTATATTCCTGCTTGCGGAATCCGACATTGCAAAGTGGGGAGAGCAGATCTAACTGAACTCTTCTGACTGCTCACCATAAAATATTAGTAACTAAAAAGAAGTACTGAACTGCAGTCAAACAAGTCTGCTGAGTTAAAAAAAACAAAAAAAAACCTGATCTGTTGACCTGTAATGCGGTTCTCTCCCTTAGTGAAACTACTCAGAGAGGTGTATCAAGAGAGTAGAAAAAAACCCAGAAAGATATTATCAGATCGCTTCATTAAAACATGCAAATATGCATATTTCAAAGAATGTCACAGATTCTATAAACTCGCGAAATGAACCGACCCATTGCTTTAATATGTCTAGGCGTATACTCGCATGTGTACTGAAGTGTAAAGTTCAAAGTTACATACCTTTCTTTATCCTGGAAATCGGCGGCGTGCAGGATTAGTTAAATGTTTGGTGTGGCGATTAAGAATGTAGTAATTTAAATATGAGTTTAGATTAAGTAAGTAACTGTTTATGTTGAACCTTTGGGCACATTCTTACATACATACATTTAGAGTGAAGTATCACACTAGACTGTTTAAGCATGGCTATACACATTTACAGTGAAGTATTATACGTGAGTGTTTTGCCTACAGACGTCACACGTGTGGTCACACTTACTTTGATTTCAACTTCGCCCCTCGGAGTGATGACGTATTTCTCTTTTTCCTCCATGGCTGCATAAGTGAAAGGACTCATTTGTATCTTCAGCGCTGCATCACGTCATTGCAAAGAAAATAAAGCACAAAAATATGTTTTTCTCAACAGATTATCTATATAATTTGACAAGGTAAAGTGTTTGCTTAGAGAGAGAAAAAGTTAGATGAGATAAAATAAGGATGTGATTATGACAAGCAAAATAGTATTGCTCCCTCTCTCTCTCTTTCACACTCACACACACACACACACTCTCTCTCTCTCTCTCTCTCTCTCTCTCACACACACACACACACACATTGTTTATTGTGGGGAGGATCACTTTGTGTCCTCAAGACACCTCTTTGAAAAAAGAAAAGGCTTGAAACAAACCAAAAAGTACATTAGGTAGGTCAGAAATAATACAAATGATTTAAAATGAAATCAAAGAGCGAATTAAGATATATATATTTTATACTTTATTTCACTTTCGAAGAAAAGAGAATGATGTGCATATGTGTGTGCGTGCGCGAAAATATGTTTGTTGAGTGCTCGATTTTTATGTTTAAAGCGAAAGAGAGAATTCTTATAGAAAGTCACTTAGGTCTAATGTACTTGTAACTGAAAGGTCATCTGTATCAATTATGTGTATCATGTCTTGGTCTTCTATCTGTCCGTCTGTTTGACTGTTTGTCTCTCTCTCTTTCCCCATCTATCTATCTATCTATCTATCCATAAATCCATCTATCTATCTACTAAATGAAACACATGACAATAAAATCACAAGTACTTACGCACACCATGAGACTCCATGCGTGACGCCAAGTTGACCGTGTCCCCAAAGAGACAGTAACGTGGCATAACACTGCCTACCACAGCGGCAACAACGGGCCCCGTGTTCAAACCTGGGAGATTAAAGAACAAAATTCAATTATTTGTAAACATCGATAGAACAAATGCACTAATGACTTCATTAAATTGTAGCTGTTTATTATTTTATATCCATACATCCTTACACCCGATATCGATACATCACTCTTTTTCTTCATGAGATCAAGATGATTTGAACGATAAACTTAGCAGAAATATAATTTTCACAGTTACTAATACAAATGATTTCCTTCCTGAATAAAAATAATAACGAAGAAAAGAGGAATAAGATAAAGAAACGAGAGAAAAAAAGAGAAGAGAAGAGAGAGAGAGGAGAGGAGATGTGGGATATGACAAAGCAAGAGAGAACAATGAGTAAATACATTTCCAAACGAATGTATAATAGAGAGAAGGGGGGTGGGGGTGGGGTGGAGCAGAAAGAGAAGATTCAGAAGTAATACTACCTCAAACAAATATGTAATCGATAGAGTGAGAAAATGAGAAAAATCTTTTGTAGATAACTGATATCGTTGTAAGTGATGACACCTTCAAAAATCCTTTGTATATAAATAATATTGTTGTAAGTGATGACCCCTTCAAAAATCCTTTGTATATAAATAATATTGTTGTAAGTGATGACCCCTTCAAAAATCCTTTGTATATAACTAATATTGTTGTAAGTGATGACCCTTTCAAAAATCCTTTGTATATAACTAATATTGTTGTAATTGATGACCCTTTCAAAAATCCTTTGTATATAACTAATATTGTTATAAGTGATGACACTTTCTAATTACTCTTGAAACATATGTGCTCCATCTCTTCTTGCTGAAAATGTAGCTGCCATCTTGTTGATTAATACATCTCATTGTATATCACGTTCGTGCAATGGTGAGGAGGGTGGGGGGAATAATTATATTACAAATTTCAGAGAAAATTTAAAGCAGAAACAATATATTTTAGACTTACATTAATGAAGAAAACTGTAGCTCAGAAATAGTTCAGTTTCATCAAATAAGATTTAAAGAAATAACATTTTATTTCCCATAGACAAGTTTTAAGATATTTAAATGTTTGTGAAATTATTACCTATCCGGATCCGCAACTGGCGGTCAGGCATGTGTGGTACTGTAAAGTTTGTGACGCGTTGTAAAAGCGTCAAAGACATGTCCGCCATGATGGTCACGTGGCGGTTACCATTGGGAATTGGAACGCCAGAAACGACCATGTATGCATCACCGATTGTCTCTACCTGTAAGGTATTTAATGGAGACAATGTGGGGTTAAATTGACGAAGTACAAGTCGTTAGCAACTATGTTATAAGTAAGTGTGTGTGTGTGTGTGTGTGTGTGTGTGCTGTGCTGTGCAAATGAGTGTATAGTTATGAATGTGTATATTGTATGTGCGTGGGTTTGCGTGAGCGCATGCGAGTGTGTTTGTGTGCGTGGGTTTGCGTGAGCGCATGCGAGTGTGTTTGTGTGCGCGTTTAATAGTGAACATGACCTTTGAAAGAATTCACACTTTCCATCCTATCTATTAATAACTCTATCTCTCTGGAATAAATTTTAATGCTAATAGTTTCTGGAAGCTTCTCTGCGGGACTGTGTCCAAAGTCTAACAATTACTCATTATAAATTCATTTACTGTCATAAACATCATTACTTAAATGTTGCTAGGTCCAAAGTCTAACAATTATTCATATAATTTCATAAACTGTCATAAACCTCATTACTTAAATGTTGCTAGGCTTGTAATGATAATTTACCGACTTGTTATTGCAAATGGCAACAAAGGGTAATCTCTTATAATATGTAAAGGCCACTTGGCTAAATGCTTTCAGTTCTAAAATCGCATTGGCTGCCTTAAATATAACCTTGACATTTCCCATAATGAACTTTAGAGTAATACTATATTGTGGCCATATAAAACGTATTATTTCAAACATTAACTTGCCTTGAACACCTTATAAAACACAATATTTGAAACAGCTAACTTGTAAACCTTAGAAAACACAATATTTGAAAATGTTAACTTGCCTTGTATACGTCGAAACTTTGAATGACATCATCAAAAACTGTGTACAGTTTGTTCAAAAATTCCACAATCTGTGATTAAAAAAGTATATATAAAAAGAAAATTGATAACTGTAAACATTAACCAAATTCTCAGAAGCGGAAAACAGAAATACGTTAAATTACAAAATATTAAATAGATATTTTTATATGAGATTGCACGGTTTCCCCATTTACACAATTCTACATTGGCTTACCACAGAATCATACAGTAGACATTGCATGCTAGTATACCGACCAATGAGAGATAACCTTATCAAACGTCATCAATTGGGTGCATGTGAACTCGGCATTGTGTTTGTTTCCTGACTGATGCAGTCCGAATACGAAATAAATTGTAACAGACATAACTGTTTATATTTCCTAGGGTACAATGGGGTGAAGGTATAGACTCCCAAATACCTTAAACTGGGTTCGTTATTACCATGGCATTCCTCTCTCTTGAGTCCTAAACCGACATGTTGTGCATTGGGTCAACGCGAAAGATACTTCAGTACACAATGAATCACAGAGTGTAAGAGTGAATCAAAAGTGTGACGTCACTAATGTACCGGAGCTTACCTGCATAGGTGTGCTCTCGCTGGCGATCGTTGTGAAACCCACGATGTCCGAGAAATATATGGTCACTGACGAGAATGCCTCGGCTTGAACGTGTTGGCCTCGTTTTAACTCTTCCGCCACTTTCCTGTGTGCGTGCGTGCGTATATAGATACGTGTGTGTGTGTGTGTGTGTGTATTTAGGAGAAGGTGCGAAATCAAACCAAAAATTAAAAGACAAATTATTGTAAGTGTCTATTTTTAGTGTATTCATTAATCTTACATGTCAGCACGTAGAAAAGGTATCTCTATTATTAAAAATAATGCGTGATTAATTAAGCGACTTAATCGTCATTAGCTAATTAAGTCGCTTCAAAGCTCATTAATTCATAACAATACACAATAAATGAATACAATTCAGAATACATATAGTAAGGTTTTTGATAAGCAAACAATCTATTTAATATCATTTAACAGTTAAAAACACTTGTCATGTCTAACGGGGGTAGGGTTATGTTTCGGGGGGTGGGGCGAGGATGTTCGAACATTAACAAACTACTCAACGGACAGGTTACCTAACTAATCCGACAAAGGATGACATTTAGAAAAGGAATGTGCTGTCTGTTATTGTTACTGGTTTCTCTTTCATCATTTAATGTTTTTCTGATTTGCTGTTAACGACTTTTCAGTCGGGGCAAAAAGGAATTGAAAACAGTATTGAAAAAAAACACGTTTTCAATAAAGTATCATTTATACATAACCAATTTGTATTTTCAATTAAGTGTAAAGAGCAATTAGCGTGCCATGCACTGAGCAATTACAAAAAGGAAATTTGAGTTTTCTTCAAGTTGAATTTTGCCGTTGATTAAAGCAGACGAAGTACGTAACGTTCTTGAGTAATTTAAATTTGAAAAATAATAAAGATTTAAATTATGAAGTGAAAGTAAAGAGTAAATATCATTGCTGTTGGAAGTAAAGCAATAAATTAAACAAACATGCACTTTCACACGAAGTAGAAACTGCCCAATCTGAAGCATCACGCGAAATTAAACTAGAACAATAAAGAATTGACAGAACGTCCTGTGTGCAAATTATAATTAAAGCAACTTAAAGCGAACGACACTTACCGTGGTTACAGTGCAATATACAATTAACAACACTCACTGTGTCTCGATGAGAGAAAGAAGTAATACAATATAGAATAACTAGAGTCACTGGACACAATACAAAAGAGAAATATTGCGATATACAATGTACAACTGACATTGTGGTCACAATACAAAAAAGAAGTAATACAGCAGACAATAAGCAAAGCTCACAGTCACAATAATTAGAAACAATACAATACATGTGAGTATCCCTAATCCGAAATACTTGGGGCTGGAATTGTTTTGGATTCCGGATTTTTGACTTTTGGTGGAGTTGAGGTAAGGCGGAAATAAAATTCAGATTTCAAGCGAGAAAAATTTAATTTAGTTTTCAATCTATCCTTCCATTTCCTTAGGTCGTAGATGGTGGACATTCCAACACCAAACTCTTGTCAGACGTCACACCCTTACCTGTTACCCTGTCCAGTTTTCCAAACAAATTCACTTTGTGTCTTATAGAAAAATTTGAATGATTCCTTTTCCTATTAGTGTTACCCATAGGGGTATCAGGCCTTTTTTTTTTGACATTTTCAACAATAGAACAGAGAGTAAGCAAAACAAAGACCAATCAACAGACACCTTGCGTCGAAGACGATTGGCGTTTAACGGACGTCAACACAGCGGGAATTTTCGGTTTTCGGAATTTCGGATTGGGGGTACTCAACCTGTATACAAAGAACAACACTCACTGTAATCACAATACAAAATTGAAATAATATAATATACAATGAACATTAATTATGGCAACATGCAAAATATAAATCATGCAATGTACAGCGAACAGCACTCACTATGGCAAACATGCGAAATAAAAAGTAATGCAATGTATAGTGAAAGCAGTCACAATGGTAACATGAAAAAGTCATGCTATGTAAAATGAACAGCACTCACTGTGGCAATATGCGAAATAAAAGGCATGCAATGTACAGTGAACAGTACTAACTGATGCAGCATGCGAAATAAAAGGCATGCAATGTAAAGTGAACAGCACTCACTGTGGCAACATGCCATATAAACAGTGAACAGCACTCACTGTGGCAACATGCGAAATATAAAGTGAACAGCATTCGCTGTGACAAAATGCGAAATAAAAAGTGAACAGCACTCACTGTGGCAACATGCCAAATAAAAAGTGAACAGCACTCACTGTGGCAACATGCGAAATAAAAGTAATGCAATGTAAAATGAACAGCACTCACTGTGGCAACATGCGAAATAAAAAGTGAACAGCACTCACTGTGGCAACATGCCAAACAAAAAAATGAACAGCACTCACTGAGGCAACATGCGAAATAAAAGCGCGTCGGTCTTTCTCTTTTCTTCTTCCAACTGTGACGTCCTCTCGGCCACAATGTCCTCGAGGCGTAACGAGTATCTCTCCATCATCTTAACCATGTTGTCCATGATGTTCGTCGTTCTGGAGACAAGAAAAGCACACTGGAACAATACCACAATACATTAGTGTGCACTACTTCCGTTTTGAAGTCATTACAGACTTATTCATGGGGAACGTCCCCCATCTTATCATTGCGTTTACTTATCTCCTGTTAGTAAGATTCCTTTACCAAAAAAACTGACTACCAGTACCACTCTCAGCGACTGAATACGGTTCTCAGTAATTAAAAAACACCATTTTCTTGAAAACGTACTCCCTTCGATAGGGAAGTTAGTTAAGATGCGTGAAATTAAGTTAAAATTTGTGAAGTGCATGAAGACATGAAGTTAATGTCACGTGATCTAACTCACTTGAATATATTTATGAACCATCATCTACTTCATTGAAAAGGTTAATATTTTGTATGTTAACCCACTTGATAGAGCTGCCGTCTCGTGATGTAGTTCACCGAAAGGGTTAACTCACTTGAATGGGTTAAGCCTTTTCAAGTGTCTCTGGATCCGTCGGCTGCTTGGTCTCAGGTTCGGATCCTCCTGCCAGCAGGCGTGAATCAGGTTCATGAAGTTCTTGAAGACTGACTGGTGATCTTCTGGCAGCTCGCTTATGTTCGGTCTGAAGAGTGTGTCCCCTTCCAGCTCTGCCACTTTGCTGATGATTTCTGATGCCAAAATCCCGACATTGTTTACACTATCTATCTATCTATCTATCTATCCATCCATCTATCCATCCATCCATCTATCCAGAATCCCGACCCTGTCATTGTTTACACTATCTATCTATCTATCCATCCATCCATCCATCCATCCATCTATCTATCTATCCAGAATCCTGACCCTGTCATTGTTTACACCATCTATCTATCTATCTATCTATCTATCTATCTATCTATCTATCTATCTATCTATCTATCTATCTATCTATCTATCTATCTATCTATCTATCTATCTGTGGCGGCGAGGGGATTCTCCATGTGTGTCCCTTGGGTAATTAATCAATAAGCGACATCACACTCTCAATTAATGTATATTAATTAATTCTCTCTTTCCCAATCACACAGACAATCTCCTCAAGGGTCTTGTCGTGCGGTCTTGAGAGTGACTAGGTCAAACCTTGGGTAGTCCGTCAGTCAGTGACTATCCTTACCCAAGTGTTACCTGTCTCAGATAGTGAACTATACAACGTTATCTTACGGTCGTCTCTTCACCTATCTGGCCCTTACCACTGTCTCTCGTCGTCGAAAATGGGATTTTAAATCATGTGCGTAGACCGTCTACTAAATCGTTATTATGTCATTGGCAGCCCCCCCCCCCATTCTCTTCACATGAAACTCTCTCTAAGATACAAGAGTAAATAGTTTTCAAAAAAATAACAAATTTTATTTTAAAAAAAGGAATAATAATAAAATTCAAATCATCCAATGTTATGGAAAACCACACCAGAAAATAATACAAGATTCAGAATTCAAATACTTTCTCTCAACAAGAGTTAAAGAATTAAGAATGAAGAATTTAACTGTAGTAAATTAATAATCAAATGAGTAAATTAAAGTTAAACAGTTCTCAGAATCAGCAATCAGAAAATTAAGATATTCACTCTCCAGATTCTCTAAAAAAAAATCAATATTAAAAAAGAATTAAGAAATTAACTGTTCTCAGTCAATAATTAAAATGAAGCAAATTAAAAGTTCTTAATTCAACAACTGGAAAATGAAATTAAGAGTTAACAATTTCCAGAGAAATTAGTAATTAGAAAAATACGATATTCTGTCCTTCACAAATTTCTCAACAAAAAAAATAATCAATATTTAGAAGAATAAAAAATTAAGACTTTAACGGTTCTCAACTCAGCAATTAATGAACAATTTACTAGTTCAATAATTAGAAATGAAAAATTTAAGAGTTAACAATTCTTAGACAAAATTAGTGATTAGAAAATAAGATTTCATCTTTCACAATTTCCTCAAAACAATTATAGAAGAAATGCTCACAATCAATATTCATAAGAGTAAGAAGATAGGAAGAATAACACAAGAATTTACACAATCACAGAACGTTACAGGTTTACAACGAGACAAACATAGTTTTTGATCACCTGGTATTTTGCTTGTTCCTGGCCAGTTAATGTAGCCACTTGTTACGGCTTACTGGAACAGTTCTGAATAATATCCAGGTCCATAAAGTTCACAATCATTAGAATTTACATATGCCCTGAAATCACAATCCAATGGAATTTCAGTCCTGGAACACAGACTAGCACTCACTGCACTGTCAACATTGACAACCGACTTAGATTCAATAACATCACACAATCTTCGGTCCCAGTGAAATTGCCTCGTCTTGTCCGTCACGTGTATCCTTGCTTTCTTTCAAGTAGACAAGCGTTCTACGTCATCCAGACAGTTCTATCCTCCGTCCGTCAGACACGTGTTCCTTAGATCAGCGTTCGACCCAAAGTCTTTCCGCCCAGTGCCCTTCAGCTGTAAAAATACAAAGTGGATTTTCCACGCATCAGTCTCGTGTAATGACTAACGTAAACCTGTAATTCTAATTCTTGGTTCTCATTTTTAAATTCTTCCCTATTTTACTTCCCTTCTCCCCAAAGAAATGCAGTTACAGAAGATCATTTAAAGTTACAACATTAATAAACGAAAATCTATAATTTGCAATAAGTGAAGACAATATTTAAATATGTACAAAATCATAAAATTACCATCTCAGACAGTCCAGTTTGCTCGTCTGTGCCTTTAACCGTAGACGGACATACGGGATTGCAGAATAGAATGAGCGCCCGGTTGTTGTTGTTGTTGTCACATTTTCTTTGCTCCTGGTTGAGCGTGGTTTAAGGTTTTCATCAGTGATGTTCTCACCTTTGGAGGCGCTCAACCAGGGCTTCGAATCCTTCACTTTGTCCAGGGTGCGGGACGAGCCGACTTGCGTTTATCGTCTCGTCGGGTGGGGGTGGTTCTGTTTTGAATTTGGCCCAGTCCCCTTTGGCTAGGTGCCAGGTCGGGATAAAGTTGTTTTGTTGCGGGTGTTCTTTGTGTCCGTAGCACACTATTTCAATGGGGTGGTGGTCGCTTGTGTAATTGTCGTTAATGGTTTGGATGGTGGATTCGAGTGAGAGGTTTAGAGTTTGGATGGCTAAGTCGGGTGATGTGTGTAGTCGGGTGGGTATTGGGGGTGGCAGTTACGTCAGTTCGTTGTCATTTATCCAGTCAAGGAGTAGTTTCCCTTGTTGATTTTGTAGCCCCTTGCTCCAACATGGATGATGTGCATTGAAGTCTCCTACTATCGTGTGTTTTTTGTGTATTTTTATTTTCTTTAGGGTGTCTCTGTTTAGTGTTCCCGGTGGTGTGTATATGTTAGTGATATGTAGGCGTTGAGTTGAGTTAATTAGGGAAATCGTTTGGTGTGTGTTTTCGTTTTCCGTTTGTACTGCATTTATATGGTTTTTGATTAATGTTGCAAGTCCCCCTTTGTATGTGGTTTTCTTCCTGTCTTTCGTCTTTGTTGAGTTTCCCTGGAAGGTGTCGTAGTTGGGGACTGTTATTGGTGTGTTTGGTCTTGTCCGTGTTTCCTGTAGGCATATAATGTCCGGGTCGGTGTCCGTTACTAGTTTGCGTAGTAATGTCATTTTGGAGTGTATGCCATTTACGTTCCAGGATATTATCTTTAGTGGTTGTTTTACCCGTTTATTAGTTATAGTATCCATATCTGTTTCTTGTTACTATTTCGTGGGTGTTGTTCACGATAGTAGTCTAACGTAGCCATAGTGATGGCATTGCTTGGAATATGTGGTTGGATGGGAAAAAGGGGGTGGGGGTGGGGTGGGAATAGTTGAGCGGCCAAGTCGACGGTAGTACTTGGAAATTGTATTGGGGTAGAAGGGTTGGTGTGTGTGTGTGTGTGGTGAGTATGATTATTTTGAATATGCGTTTGGGTGGTGGTGGCCTGTTGTGTCTTGGTGTATATTTTTTGTGTTTCTGGTTCCTAGGTCTAAATGGAGGTTGGGGCAGTGGGGACAAACTGTATCTTCCTTGCATTCTTCTTGAACATGATCTATTTGGTGGCAATTTTTGCAGTAGGTGAATGGGGTTGGAGTGGTAGTGTTTGCGAGAAATATATTTCCAGAGGTTCTTTGGAGGTGTGTAATAGAAACAGTTGGGTTTGTCCTATCCTTTTTAGTTTTGTTATTGTGAGGGTGGGATTGTGGTTGGCTAGTGTGTTTGTTAGTGTGTCTATCATTTTTTGTTCCGCTTGTGGTGTTGAGTAGTTAGGCGGGGCGCTTGGGGACGGTAGGTGTAGGACCGTTGTGTAGTGCGCTTTTGGTTTTATTAAAGTGTGCCTAACTTCAGTTCCTGATATTCTTTGTACCCCCAACATTTGCAACGCTAATATGATTTTTTGGGTCGTGACTATTATTTTTCCCTGCCTGCTTATTTCTAAGTTGTAGTCCAGTTCATGTAGCTGCAATTCTTTTTGTATTTTTATTTTGTGTTTAGGGAAGAAGCGGGGCGTGGTGGAGGGGGTGAAAATAATTTTGTACATATAATGTGTTCTTTAGCTTTCAGTTCTCTGAGTGGGGTGGGTGGGCGATATTGTGTGTTTGTTGTGTGTATTGTTTAGTAACGGCTCACCTTGTCGGGTCATCCTGTTGGGGGTCTTTTGTGTCGTCTCTGTTTGTTTGGTTTTAAGGTGCGGCCCTGAGAGCTCACACACCGATGCTCTTGGCTGGTCGATGCTTTGTTCTTGCTGTCCTGCTTCCTGATCGGTCTGCTCTTTGTCCTTGATTGGATTAGCCAGGGAGGGGTAAGGGTAGGGGGTCTAGATGACGGTGTTTCCACTTTGGTGTCTGGAGAATATATCTCTGTCCTCTGTTCAGTGAGATGTCTTTTTCCACTCAATTCTTCTCCTTTTGGTTCAATTTTCTTCCTGTCCGGTGTTTCTAGTTGCGAGTTCATGTTTAGGCGGCCAGTAGGGTACATTTACCTGATTGTTGAAGTGTTGAAGTGTTCAGTATGTATTTTTTCAGTTTTTTGGTGAGAGCGTTGTGGTACTTGCTCCGTGGTCCAAGATGGCCGCCGGAAGTGGAGCGCCCGGTGCTCGATACGGCCTATTTAAACTAGAGTTGGGTTCTACGTGCTAATCTTTGCTTCTGGACATAATCCGTCTCTTGTTTCGTGAATTGTTTCATAGTCTCGCTTGAGTGACTTTACCCAAAGACTATGCTGTTAGTGCAACGCTGGTGTCCCTAGGAAGCTGCCCGACCCTGAGCTTCAATGGCGTCTATCCCCTTTGCGGTGCGTACCCGTTACGTAACGCATGCGTCTCCCCTCTATCAACGCGTGTCTGAACACCTGGCTGCGACGTCATAGATCGCTTAGTTCGACTTTGAATCTCCGATCCTATTGTGAGATCAAAGTTTCCCCTGTCTTAGAAAGTTGAATACGATTTTTCTCCACTATGTTCTACACTGAAAAATGCCTGACGGCTTTGCAGTGTCTCACAATTTAAAATTAAACATAAAAGAATTTTACATCTGTTCGATTTAGTTAAAGAAAGTTTGTCTGTGCGTCTGTTTGCATTTTCCAGCTCCATACTATCTATCTATCTATCTGATATATTTTACACTATCTATCTATCTATCTATCTATCTATCTATCTATCTATCTATCTATCTATCTATCTATCTATCTATCTATCTATCTATCTATCTATCTATCTATCTATCTATCTGATTATCTATCCATCTATCTGTCTACCCATCTATCTATATATTTGATAATCTATCTATCTATCTATATTTTCTCTAACAATTAATAATCATATTAATACAGGTGGGCGTGTCACATGCTAGCCCTAATTAGATGACTCTTCTCTAATTTCCACGTTACGGATCCTCCTAGCACTTTCAGAATATTATTTAAATACACACACCATAAATAATCATCCTTCTGTCACACAGTTATACTACTGACGGGAACTTCTTGCGTAAAGGACAGGCTATGTAAAAATTCTTTTGCTTTAATTAAGGAAGAAAAAAATTATCACCAGCATTATATAAAGACACACACACTTTTTTTTTTTTTAAATACCTCCGTTATGTTGTGACTTCATTGGTCATATATGCGATAGAATGAATCTTTCAATAACATCGTAAATGTCATGATACTAATATTACGTCATCAGTTATGATGTCATAAGCAAAAGCATTTCGTAAGAAATATATTTCAATTGTAGCAACAAAAAAAAAAAAAAAAAAAAAAAAAAACGATGACCGTAAGTGTTGAAAGGCAAACAGGAACGTCACATGATTTGGAAGCTAAGTATTCCGATGACTTTGGCTATTACCATGGTAACCCTTCTTGCTTAGCAGCACAGGACGATTGGCACCAAACATTGAATAATTAATGCTCACCTTTCGGGGTCATATTTTGAACATGATGCTCCTCTTCGTACGGTTCATTCTTGCACATGATTTCCTTAAAAATGATCGCCACTGCGTAAATGTCCGCCGGCTGGGAACAAGCGTACTTCTCTCCCTTTAAAATACAGCGCAGGCTCTCCGGAGCGGTCCAGTACAGTTCTGGGCAACAAGGACAGAAACACAGACATGCTCGACGAAACAAAGAGCGGTCAAATCATGCGATTACGCGTACATTACGTCAAAAGCAACACAGAAAATGCACGTTGTAGACTAGATCTAAGAGACCAATGAACAAGAACGGTCAACAGAAAATGTTTTGTCTTCATGGAAATACATTCGGTCTAACATTCGGTAAGTGAAGCCTGACGGCCATACTTCGGGTAAAGATACTGTAGCAGAGGTCAACTGATTGCATTATTTGTAGCAATCGTTCATAGTGTTTGAGCAACTTAATCGAAATTCATTTCACTAATAAAATAATTGTCACTAGTACAGCAGATCCTTTATTTATTGAGTTTCTTTTCTCAGATCTCTCTGATCATTGGCTGCATGGTGTCTGGGAGGTCAGAGCCATTAAACATGCCCATTATTATAATTAAAATATTTTTGGACAGTTACTCTCAGGTCTAATGCTGCGATACAGACTCTGCCTGTCATTTTAGCTGCTAATGCAGAGAGGGTGCATCAGCTACAACCCCATCTAATGTGAACATCCACTCCATCAGCCTCCACACTCACGCATGAGCAATGTAGTGGAGCACACGAAGTAGACGTACATGAGCAATGTAGTGGAGCATAAGAAGAAGACGTACATGAGCAATGTAGTGGAGCATAAGAAGAAGACGTACATGAGCAATGTGGTGGAGCATATGAAGAAGACGTAAATGAGCAATGTAGTGGAGCATATGAAGAAGACGTAAATGAGCAATGTAGTGGAGCATATGAAGAAGACATAAATGAGCAATGTAGTGGAGCACACCATTCAAAGACCAGAATAATAGCTCAGTAACATGCACAGCTGAGGCACAGATGCTGAATGCGTGACAATCTGTCCAATTGTGTAAGTATCACGGCAACACTAGCAAAACATTAGGAAAGCATATGTCATGCGAAAGTACGAGAAGTATGGAAGTAGTATGTATCACGCACAGTTGCATGTTTGTAGCATATAGCTTACAAAAAAAAAATGCAAGAAATGAGGACATATTGTGTATCGTGCAGTATTACAATAACAGTTGTGCTGCATATGTCTAACAAGAAGTAAGTGTATGGTATTAATATGCAGAATTACAACAATTACAATTTCAAATGCAAACTTGGCGCAATGGTCGCTATTACGTTGTCAATACAAGTACGCGCATAAATAGCGACAGCAGTACGCGAGAAACGTACCTAACGGTAAAATTAACGACAACAAACTAGTAACAAAATCCACACAAAAATACTGAAGGCACAAAAAATATGCCACCTCTTTTTTTCTTTAAATATAAGCTACAACAACCTCAACAAAAAAAATATGCAGCCCGTTTCTTTCTTGTAAACGTAAGTTACAGTAAATGCAGCTCTACCAGTCAAGATTAATAGTTCTTCAATAAAGGGAGATAAATTACTGCGATTATAACAGCCCGCTTAATCAAAAACGGTACTCACTTGCATATTGTGACTGTTCATCAATGTCCTCTTCTGGTTGTTCCCCTTTTAGCAAGTTCCTGAGACCAAAGCCGGACAATTTGCACGACCAGCGGCTGTCCACCAGGCAGTTGGAACTTCGAAGATTTCCGTGTACTTTTAGTCCAGACTCGTGTATAAACATCAAACCCTGTTGTGAAAACGTTACCAGCGTAACGAAATGTAATGGTATAAATATTATTAATGACCAGATTATAAGTGATGTCATTCTGCTAGAGAAATTAACACGTTAACTGATTACTGAATCAGTTAAACAGCGATAATACCTGCTGCAAATTGGCTTAGCTGATGATTCGAATATAACATTAATGCCACTAACAGTAACATTTCAAACACAACCCTAGTAGTCAAAGTCGCAAGCTAAACTTATTAAACTACCTACACAACCCTAGTAGTCAAAGTCACAAGATAAAAAACTTATTAAACTAACTACACAACCCTAGTAGTCAAAGTCACAAGATAAACGTATTAAACTAACTACACTAACCAGTAACCAGCACCACTATTAATTAAAACAAACTAGGCGATAGGTGTAGAACATCAAATAATTACCTATTAAGATAAACTATCCTCTGATCCTATTACAAACAATTAACTTGTCATCCAACCAAATAAACACACAGTTAACAGACAGATCAGTTAACTAACCATCCTATCAAATACTCTCAAAACCAAATAGAGACAATATACAACAACCACATTAATTTATCTACAGAGAATATCAAACAATAATAGGAATTGAACCAATCAATTAAATAACCGAGCACCTATTCAATACCACTGAACATCAGCCACAACATCACACACACGCGCGCGCGCGTGCGTACAGATAACAAGCAAGTAAAATAAAACTGACTTCCAGACAAACCAAATAATTAATGTCAGTATGCTCGCTATGTGTATAGTAAGTATTTGAATGAGTCTCTCCTACTGAGTTGTCAATTATGAACACTGCTCAATGTTTTATGTTGTGAAATATGAACACTGCTCAATGTTTTATGTTGTGAAATATGAACACCTGCTTATAATGTTTTATGTTGTGAAATATGAACACCCGCTTATAATGTTTTATGTTGTCAAATATGAACACTGCTGTAATGTTTTATGTTGTGAAATATGAACACTGCTGTAATGTTTTATGTTGTCAAATATGAACACTGCTGTAATGTTTTATGTTGTGAAATATGAACACTGCTGTAATGTTTTATGTTGTCAAATATGAACACTGCTGTAATGTTTTATGTTGTGAAATATGAACACTGCTGTAATGTTTTATGTTGTCAAATATGAACACTGCTGTAATGTTTTATGTTGTCAAATATGAACACTGCTCAATGTTTTATGTTGTATGAAATATGAACACTGCTTTAATGTTTTATGTTGCAAAATATGAACACTGCTCTAATGTTTTATGTTGTAAAATATGAACACTGATCTAAAGGTTCATGTTGTTAACTGTTGCTCAATTATGTTTATAATAATTTATATCTTAAGGCAAAAGCGTTAGTGTCCTTTATATTTTGTAAACACTGTAAAACTCAGTAATGAAAATGCTTTCAAGATTTGATCACTATATGCGAGTGAAACAAAAGGAATGAAATGACATTATATCTTCTATTATATGCGAGTGAAACAAAAAGAATGAAATGACATTATATTTTCTAACTGTACCTTCGCTGCGTTGTGTCCTACCTTCCAAATAACACACCGTCTCAAGGTCATTCATGTTTTCATGAACAATAAAATTCCCGATTTCATTTCCTCAAAAGATTCAAATGTTTGACAAGGTCATCAATACTATCCAAATGAAAATCTTCATGTGTTTATATTCACCATTGAAGTCATCAATAATGTCGTCATCAAAATCATCAATGTCACTTTCATCGTAGTCATCAACTCTATATAAATTATTTCTCTCACCGAAATGAAACTACCAAAATAACACTGTAAGTTAGAATACTCACAGATATAATATCAAAGGCTAGAGAGAATTTGAATATGCTGTCCAATCTGATGTCATTGTTGTTGATAACATCCTGTAATGAAAACGTTCCAAAGCAACATCGATAAATTTAGAATATGTAATAAATACCTACGCATACACCTATGCACGCACACACACGAACCTTAATTCAATTCAGAGAGAAAGGAAGACAAGTAATAAAAACACACATACGAAGAAAATTTTGACCTCACATGCATGGTCAATGCATATCATGTTGCATAGGTTTTTGAGGGTTAAACATTTATATAGTTTAATTAACTTTTTATCTCACGTCATGTATATATATATATATATATTTATGACTCTTATACAAGTTTGTACCTTCATATAAAAGCCTAAGCACCAGTCTCCACATTCGTGATAACTTACTTCGTCCATCCATCCTTCTGTCCATAATGTATGTGTGTACTTATTACACTTTAACTTTGCATCTTTATATGAGTGTAAGTTATCATTAAACCAACTTTGTGTATATATATAATATATCACCCGTACAACCACCCTTACTGTATACTACACTTTATCTTTGCATCTTTATATGAGTGTAAGTTATCATTAAACCAACTTAGTGTGTATATATATATAATTAATATATCACTGGTACAACCACCCTTACCTGTATACTACCCTTGCTGCAGTACTCCCACAGAACGCAGAGGTTAGGCGGGTCCATGCAGACACCGCAGAACTGGGCAATGTTCGGACATTTTAAATTCGTCAGCTAAACACAACACACCACACACAGCTTAGATCAAGCATTTGTCAACACAAAACATCAGGTGTTGGAAAGAATTATTTATAGGACTAGAGGGATCACCAATATCATTGTCACAAAGCTAATATATC
Source organism: Sinotaia quadrata (assembly GCA_028829895.1). Classification (NCBI taxonomy): domain Eukaryota; kingdom Metazoa; phylum Mollusca; class Gastropoda; order Architaenioglossa; family Viviparidae; genus Sinotaia; species Sinotaia quadrata. The sequence goes on from CM054184.1 coordinate 9,197,468, forward strand.
GCGCCCAGTGACTACAACGCAGGTCGTCGCATTCAAATTCAAAGGTCACAATTTCAGCGCATTGAGAGTACAGTCATTATGAGGTCATATAATGGAGGGGAAGCGTCAAAATTTACAATTCAAGAACCTGGGTACTTCATGTTTAAAGAGCAAAATGGGACGGGATAACAAGGAGAGAGTGTCAAAATGTTCAAGGCTACAAAACAACAGCAAATTACAGTCTGTGAACGAACATGTGAACGCAAAAAAACTTGTACAAGGTAGAGACGCAACTCGGAACGGAGTTCAAGAATGGAACATTTTTAATAATCGTCATTTAAATAAATGTACGTTGATGATCCAACATTAACAATATTGCACACCTGCACAGACGAGCTGATTTACTTGAGTTGTTTCGAAGATAAGTCAATTTTATATTTTACTATTCAATGTATGATCTCGACACAAAAATATTTTAAGATTTCCTGTATTTATTAGAGTATTTACTATTTATTAGTTTATTTTTTGGTAGCAACCATGCACATTTTTTAGATTTAGATAATGAATGTTTTTCTTGTTTTAAGAACTGACTATTGCTATTTAGGGCTCTTAAATTCATCAATCTTTAATCCTTTTATATATTGTCATTATGAAAGATGATTGTAGGAGTTTTTAGGTCAAATACACTTTGATTCAGCAAACACACTTTAACATTTGTCGATTAGGTCACTTTGTGATCACCAATGAACAATTTTTAGTTCTCGTTTATAAAAGGGGGGAAATTTCAAAGTCACAGAGGTCCACTTGCCCACAACATTTAAAAGTACAAGCTTAAATTCATTTAATGCATTCCTCTAACAGATTTAATAGTACAAAATTAACGTCATACCTGTTACTTCCCCTCTAACAATTTTGAAAATATAAAAGATCAGGTTTTACCAGTAGGCCTAACCTTTTCTCTTAATGCTTTTAAACTGTAAAAGTTCGAGATCATAACGGGAACCATTCCACTGAAAGCGTTAACTTGTAAAGTTCAAGGTCATACCAAGTACATTTCCTCCAACAACTTCCTGTCGTTCCGGATGCTCTTTTTGCGAATTGGTCTAACTGCGACCCTGCTATTGTTCAGAATGGCAGACTTGCAGAACGACTGTCCGAGAAATTCTCGGTTGACCACTGACGAGTTGAGGGACGCATTGGCAGTGGACGCATTGGGCTCCATGTCCGAGTTGAACGAGGAACGGCTGGGTGTCCGTTTGTCAGACAACTGCAATGCGTCAACCGTTAGATAAATAGTGACAAGCATGAATACACACACACGCGCACTCACGCGCACACAGAATGGATTTTGTAGGTAATTTCATAGTTAGTCAATTATTACAATATTTGTGGTATTATTAAATAGTCGTGTATTGGAGAAGAGCTGAAAGCATGCTTATTGTGGGCTATTATTTGTAGTGTCATTGACAACATAAGACTGTAGTGTCGATATATAGATAGATAGATAGGAAGGTAGATAGATAGACAGACAGACATATAGATAGATAGATAGATAGATAGATAGACAGAAGACAGACAGACAGATAGATAGATACATAGACAGACAGACAGATAGATAAATAGACAGATAGATAGATAGACAGAAGACAGACAGACAGACAGACAGACAGACAGATAGATAGATAGATAGATAGATAGATAGATAGATAGATAGATAGATAGATAGATAGATAGACAGACAGATAGATAGATAAATAGACAGATAGATAGACAGACAAACATATAGATAGATAGATAGACAGACATGTAGATAGATAGTAGACAGACAGAAGATAGATAGATAGACAGAAGACAGACAGATAGATAGACAGACAGACAGACAGACAGATAGATAGGTAGATAGATAGCTAGATAGACAGATAGATATACATACAGATAGTGTGTAAGTGTATGTGACAAGGAGTGTGTCTGTACGAGAGAGTGCATGTGTGTATGAGTGAAAGAGTGATTGCGTGTGTATCTGTGTGTATGAGATAGCGAGCGTGAAAGTTATGTTGTGTGCGTGAAAATGTGAGAGAGTGTGTTTGAGAAAGAGTGTGGGAAAGTATGTGTGAGGAAGAGTGTTTGTGTGTGTTTAAGAGTGAGTATGTGTGTATGTGTTAGAGGGTGAGGGAGATTGTTTTGTGTGAGTCTAGTGACTAATAAATTGTTTGCTTGTTGATTAAAAAAGGTTTAACAGTGAACAATCAACAACATCAGCATTAAACAGTTACATGCTTGTCCTTGAAATAAAAATACAAATGGGGAGAAAACAAATAAATAGCGAAACGAGACAACCCAAAGAATCAAGAGAGAAAATAAATAAGATTTAAAATATTTAAACCAATGATAACAGAATAAAACAAACTAACGTAATGAAACAAATATGCAAACAGAACCAACATTTGTGTAACAGCCAAACAAATGAAATCCATAAACCACTCCATTAACCAAATCCAAAGAAACGATACACTTTCATCACGCGCTCTGAAAGCAAATAAGAACACGAGAGATTTAAACAAAAGAAAACAAACAATCCAACAGATTTCAATAACATAAAATTAACATGTAAAACAGAAACGAATGAATAACGAAGAGCAGATCAAAACAAAGACTCCAGCCGAAAAAAAAATAACAACAAAAGAGCAAATACAAAACCGAAATTAAGAGAAAATCTCCACATAGCACAAGACATACTAATTAAATCCAAGAAATTATTATTTAAGTCTCACCACTTGTGACGCGTTGACCTTTCGCAGGTCAAAATTTAGGTCAGCCCATTTCACCCTCCATGACTTGTTGTGCAGCTCTTTTTCTCTCTTCCACCATCTGTAAGGGGAGTTAACTCTCTTTGTAAAGAGAAGCACAGTTAGAATGTGGGTAAATGGCAATTTTACTGTGTCACAGATAATATTTCCCTTGCCGGTTTCATCCAAGTTTGAATAAAATGAATTTGGCAGTACATAGGTTTTTAAAGATATACTTTCGGGAACAGGGACAATCTGCCCTAATAGGAACACGTGACCAAGTCGCAAAATTAAAATTAGTTAGCAAAGAATATTGAAACAGGGGGAGGGGGTTGACAACTTTACTGCTTTCTGCATTGACGAGTGATAAGATGACAAGTTAGTAATTAGGTTTCTTACTCTGCTGGCAAGTCACGCATGATCTGTCACAGACACCAAACCCCACATTTTAAATCCTACGTATCAGCAGAGACCAGTGCATAATGACGATAACAAATATCAACAATTCTGTTACTCTATGAATATTGCAACAGGAAAGGAGATGGTGAGACAATTCCAGTAAGAACTTACGCAGCAACGGATGGACATCATCGTTCTTGGAGAGTTAATACAACCACGTTAAGACGACTAGCATAACTACATCGGAAGGGCTAGTTTAACTACATTAGAATGGCTAGCACAACTTCCTAAGAAAGGCTAATATTACTACATAGAAGGGCTAGTATAACTACATTAAAATGGCTAGCACAATTTCCTCAGAAAGGCTACTATTACTACATCGGAAGGGCTAGTATAACTACATCAGAATGGCTAGCACAACGTCCTCAGAAAGGCTAGTATTAGTACATAGGAGGGCTAGTATAACTATTTCAGAATATAATTGTACATCGAGCATTAAAATCAGACTATAAATTAAAACACAACTACGACAGGTCTTATAGAAATAGTAGAAAAGTCCAAAAACAACTGAAGGACAGCAAAACTCCTGCATGCCTGGCTGTTTTCTAACGGATGTTATAGCTATATAGCAATTCAAGAACACTAACTCACCTGTACCAAATGAAGAACACTAACACTCCTGCCAGCATCCCTGCAGTTAGAACGGTCGGTACAATAATAGCAATACTGGTATCTGAAACAAAAACAACCCCCCCCCCAGAAATATGAGCAGTTAACCTACTTTTTATGTTTTTGCTGATTAATTAATTTTACAATGACTGGCTGGTAAAACAAGACGACTGAACATTATTCGTAATACCATCCACACAAACAAATGGATAGAAAATAAAAGATCCAAGTTGTCCCAGGATGACCAGCAGGTTTGCGAAGAGAATATCAACATATTTAAGTTTTCATTATCGATCTGGATTTGGTGAAACGAGTGCTAGCTTTCACTACACCCGATTTGTCCTGTACAAACAAGTGGTGCGTATCCGTGATACCCTTTGTCAGGAAATCAGTGTGGTGTGACTAAACCTGTTTCGCACACACGTTACGTGTGTTTTCGTACTATTTACTTCCGTTATTACTACTTACTACTAGTTATTTGCGCACGTTAATGCTAGCCACTTCTGTACAGACATTCATTTCTATGTGCGAAGTGCGTTAACCTAGGGCAGTACTAGTTATGTCACAGCTCAACCACCCGCAGCCAAGTAACTCCTGGCCGCTAGTCAATGGTCTGTAAGGGAGAGGACTCTCGCTGCCTACACAAAGAGTTCACACTCAGGCAGCAACTACTTAGAACAGCAGTAGAAAGTAGCACGTTACTTCTCAGCTAAAGACACCGCTAACACCATGGAGACGCGTCCAAACACTCGCGCACACTCCACACCGGAAGTAACAGTTGATCTATGGCGGCTGTGACTGGCGCCAAGCGTTGGACGTATTCTGCCTCTTGATGTTATCGTTTCAAAGAATTTTAAACCAAAGCCAGTTAGATATTTGACAACAAGAGAAATAAATTAATAAAATATATACCAGAACCTAATTCTATTATTATTATAACAAGATTAATCTATTCAAATATATCTGTTTTAAACAAAGAAATGAAATTGGACGATAATTTGTTTCACGTACCTCAGTAGTCTCCCCTTCACAGTCCTTAGAACACACTTGGCTTATTATTCCTACAAAAACTATGCGAATTCGTCGTACTTCATAATGCTATAAATAACATTAAAACGCCATTATAAGGAAATCCTGAAGCAGGAAAAATATTCAGAAAATCCTTTTATTTGTAAGAGAACTAAAACTGTACTCTACCACAAGTGTTCGAATTGCAATCGCGGACGCAAAGCGTCCCTAAAACTGGACACACAAACGCGCACACGCGCGCAAAGAAATCGATTGCGCATGGCAAAGGGTCATGCCCCAGTCCATTCATTTCTTTCTGTTTGATCGCCTCTTTGTTTCCGCGTTGCCTAGGGCAACCACACCGCAGCCGCATGTCAGACGAAGCTAACAGCGGACGGGTATTGACCGGGTAGACTGACGCCGGTGCCGGCACTTCGGGCAAAGCTTCGGGCATCCCAGAGACAGTCTTCCCATGATGCATTGGTTTTAACTGTTGTTGCTGCGACAGACGCAGTTGTTGCTTGATGATGATGGTGATGAAGGTTGGAGGGACTTTTTGGGTGGGGTATAGGTTGAGCATACTGAGAATGAGAAAGATTTGGTGTTCTATCAAAGGGAGATCAGTGTGCAAGAAATGAAGAGATAATCAAATACAATGCACACCGACAGTCTCACAATTCCTTCATTTCTAAATTTAGACAAAACGTCATAATTATGACACTACGTTTTGACCTTCACGAAACAGTAATGAAGATGTGAATGCACGTAAGTGATACGTTTCACACAGACAAAACGGCAAGTGAAAGATGACAGCTAATAAACTAATAAACAAAATAAACTCTGCATATTAAAGCGGGAAAAAAAATTACAAGTAAATTCATTTATTTGATTGATGCCTTCTCCGTTCATAATGATGATATAGATGATGATATAGATGATGATTTCGATAACGACAACGTTCTTGATGATGATATAGATGGTGATTTCGATAACGACAACGTTCTTGATGACGATATAGATGGTGATTTCGATAACGACAACGTTCTTGATGATGATATAGATGGTGATTTCGATAACGACAACGTTCTTGATGATGATATATAGATAGTGATTTCGATAACGACAATGTTCTTGATGATGAAAATGTGGCTGCTTTTGTGGCTGCTCGTAATATTGATAACGTTGGATGATGATCAAAATAATGATAACGTAAGTTAAAGATGATCTTGATATAGATGATACACTGATAAGGACGAGATAACGACGATGGGAGTGATCGAAGGTAGAAAAGCGATCAGGCAATTGATCACTTATATGAATATAACATGGCAATGATTTTTTTATGGCACAGCTTATGACATTAATGATGACAAAACGACAATGACATTACGACGCGTACGTAGATATTGAATGTGAACATCGATATCTTGTTGATGACCGACCGATCAAAACATGATGAGGACGATAATGTTCACGAACCTCAATGTCAGGCAAACTAATGACGAAAAGAGTGATGAGAACATAATGACGATGATGACTACGAGGGTGAAAGTGATCGGCGATCACATTAATGAAAAATATTAAATGAACAGGAGGATAAGGATGACGACGGCGACATCACAGAGACATTACTTATTGTGATTAGAATGCCAACTTTATTACAGATTATTATTATTATTATTATTATTCAATAACTAATTCCAACTGACGTGAATCTTAATTCATATTATTAATAATTCTCCAGAAGACACCGCTCGTCTCACGCTCTCTTGGCGGATATGCAGGCGCTGTAAACATTTTTTTCTCTTTTACAACATTAAAGACAAATACATTTACCGTCACACAATATTCCGTAGGTGGAAAACGTCTTACCAAAGGATTATCTATATTTAGCGAGCCCCCATCCACTAACTGTCTTTCCAACATATGGCTATCGATATGTCTAAGGAAGTCAATAAATTTAACATTAACGTTATTAAATCAACAATCAAATATACAATATATGAATATAATCAAAGAGTGTTGACATTTACTTCACACCAATGTTCAATTAACTCTCAACAATCATTCAGTTTATACTAGCATGGACACAAGCAGTCAAATATATAATCATGTTCATGGATAATATCACGGAAATGAGAGAAGAGTTTCAGAGAAATAATTAAAGTCATTGCATTTAACCTTTTTCAATGATGGCGTCCGTCACGGCACGAGTTCACAACCATGCCAGTTTGCAACAAGTCATTGTCTTTCTTATTAAGGTGAAGGTCACGTGTGTCCCTTTTCTAGGCTCATTACACAACTGTTCCAGAATCTGAGGTGCGGTCGCAAGCACACCATTGAGAATCGTCTAGAACTTTGTATGTGCTAGCAAGCACATCAGAAGGAATTTTTGGGGGGAATCTTCATGTGTAGTACTAAACACAACACGAGGAACATTCAAAATAATCTTCATGAATTCTCCAGATCAAACACAAGCCACCATTTTTGCCATATTGGCTCTCAAATGGAATTCACAGAAATCAACTTACAGCAACAGGTTTTACTGATAAAGTTGACGACTATGCTGGATTCACCCACCAATATAATCAAGTAGAGTACAGTAGTTACTGTAGCATGAAATGACTAAAGAATAAAGGCATGCTTTCTCTGCAAAAGTCAAATTAAGGCAGCACTAAATTTCAGGCATATTTCATATCCAAACTCCTTTCTCTCTTACAAACATTCTCAACTTAAAAATCCTGCAACAATTTCATTAGCTCCACACACACACACACACACACACACACACACACACACACACACACACACACACACACACACACACACACACACACACACACACACACACACACACACAGTATAAGAAATATAGCATCGATCAAAATTCACAGGTATAATGTACAACATAGTCAAATTAATGAACATAGTAATAATGGTTTAATTACACAAGCATTTCCTAATTCAAATCATAGATCAACAATTATGTACGAAATAATTCTAAGTCTATTCTTAACTTATCTGTCATATAACTTATAACAAGCTAAAGATCACCATATTGACTGGACTCGAGTTACGTTCAAATTTAAAGTGGTTAGAATACAGAACTTCTTCAACAAAGCAACTTTCGATCCATCCCCATTGGATGAATTTGTTATGAACAAGTGTGAGACTATTAGTCAGAAAAAAACTACTCATCCAGTTGGAACTTGTTTGGACTGCATCAGGAATTTCTAGCACGTTCTCCAACTGAGTTGTTTACTTCCAACTTTGACACTTACAAAAATACCATCATAAGAAGTGCCCAAGGTCTGGTCACTTTGACAATATAACAATTATTTAACAATTAACTCTAGAAATATTGATAGGCAAATTTACTTCGCCACATGTATTGTCATTAAAAGTTACTTTAATGGGAAAACAAAAACATCAATATTTCTTGCACAGTATTCGTCTTAACGGGTCTAGTCATCACAGTCATATTACAAAATAACATGATTTGAGACCTTCTGGACAAAATTCATTGTCAAATCCACAGATGGGCGTGTCTTGAGGCGTGTAGTGATCATCGCTGAACTTTAACCCGTTTCCCCAGTATATCTCTAGACGATTGTTTTCATATGTCTGAAACAAAACGACAAAAAGCAGTCTGTCAGTGAAGGCATTCTGTGAGTGATATACTTATATATTTAGAGTTATATTTTTAGTAAACTGTTAGCATTCATCAACAACCACAACACGATCAAAAAGACGCCCCCAAAACAGTACTCACATAACGCACAGTCGCATGCACACAAACGTGCCTCTAAGTACACAATCATTTGTGCATTGAAAATTTGCGTAGGCAAACAAGTACCCAAACCCTATGTACACAATCACGCACACTTATATGTTCAAAATCTAAGCACTCACATTCATAACACACACACACACACATACACACACACATACACGCACGCACGCACACACACACACACACACACACACACACACACACACACACACACACACACTCTCTCTCTCTCTCTCTCTTTCTCCCATTCAAACCCTAAGAATGCAAATCACTCAGTCACTCATATAAACACAACTTCAAACACGCAAGCTCACAATCACTCAAACTCTATGCACGTGGAATTTACTCATTGAAACTTTAAATACATTTTCTCTCATTGTTTACTTTTATTTAAATGTATTATCAGGTTGTTTTCATAATTTACTTTTTATTATTTACTTAATAAAATAGTTTGGGGTCTAACTAATGAAACTTATTTTTGCAGAAAAAGAAAAATCATAGAAACCTTCATTATACGCAAAGCATTAAAATATTTAAAAATGAAAGTCTTACTGTATTTACAGTGTGCTAATCGCTTTAAAGGGGATAAATAAATATATTTTCCTTTTTCTTTTACATATCGGCAAACACTACCAAGGGTATTCGTATTATGATGTTTTAGTTTGTTATTTTTCTTTAAAGGCGCGGTGTGCTGTTGTACATGTAACACATAAATACTAATTGCTCCCGTAATCGATGTTGTAAAGTTTATTTGAGTGAAACTCGTACACGCCAAATTGGGAGACGGTATATTGTGGTTTCTTTGCTGATAAATTAGATTATTACTTAAAGTCTAACAATCTGGGGTTTCCTTGTTGCTAAATTTCTTAATTAGGTATGGAATCTTATAATAATTAGGCTTTATTGTCGTTAAAATGGTTATGAATGAAAATCTTGCGATATATAAAGTTTCCGGTCGTTAAAGTGGTTGTTTATCAATGAATGTCTTATAATAATTGAAATTTCTTTGTCTTATAGAAACGGTTAATTTTCAAGGAAATAACATTCAATATTTGAGATTTTAATCGTTAGAATGATTAATTAAGAATGAAAGTTTAAAGATAAACGGAGTTTTCTAGTCATAAACGTTGTTAATTATGAAAAATTACAATATTTGGAGATTATTAATATCACTAAACGGATTAATTATGAATAAAATCTTATAATATTTTAGCGTCTGCTAGTTGTTAAAGAAGTTAATTACGAATGAAAATATTGCAACATTAAGAATTTGCAAGTAGTTAAAGTGGTTAGATATGAATGCAAAATTACGATATTTGGCGATTCCGGGTCATTAAAGGGGTTAATTATGAGTGAATATCTTACAAACAACAAGAGTTTAGTTGTCCTTAAAGGGGACTGAAAATCTTACAATATTTGGAATGTCCTTGTCGTTAAAGCCATATGTCACGTGCATGACAACCTGGAATGTCTTATTGGGTATCATGTCCCAGACCAGGTAGGTAGGCTGGCGATCTCCATTTAGGCTGATGTGCACAAATCCAGTCATACCTGCACAGGAATTGCTCTAAGATTAAGAATAGCAATAATAGTATATCTACTGACCTCAACGCTATCGGTACCTTACCGCTGAAATAGCCATGTCTACTATGGTGGTGAAACAACACGCTTTCTGTTTCCACACACAGTAACTATTACAATTACTACTACAAACAACGAAGTCTTATAACACTACAACCATTACTACTACAAACAACGAAGTCTTATAACACTACAACCATTACTACTACAAACAACGAAGTCTTATAACACTACAACCATTACTACTACAAACAACGAAGTCTAATAACACTACAACCATTACTACTACAAACAACGAAGTCTTATAACACTACAACCATTACTACTACAAACAACGAAGTCTAATAATACTACAACCATTACTACTACAAACAACGAAGTCTAATAATACTACCACAATTACTACTATAAACTACGGGGTCTTATATGACTGCTACAATAAATACTACAAACAAAAAACGAGGTCTATTAATACTGCTACAATAAATACTACAAACAATGAGATCTAATAACACTGCTACAATAAATACTACAAATAACGGGGTCTAAAATAATACTGCCACTGTTACTACTACTATTGTATTAACCACAATTAATATTCACCATCCATAATAAACAGTACTATTACACTTATTCTCATTTGTACTACTGAACTACTTTATTACTAATATCCAGCTTTATAACCAAAGTTAGTTTTCAATTAATAGAAACGTAATGTTGTATTACTCTTTATTATTATTTCATCTACTAATGCACAACTTCTATCATCACTATTATTATTGAAACTGTCGTTACTACTACCATTAATATAACTACTATTGGTACAGTTTCATTTTAGTGTCTATAAAATATTTCTACGCCATTCCTTTATCGTGTCTTACCGTCACTAAATGTAATTGTCGACGCTGTCTTGAATATGTTTCTTCCTGTAGGTTGTGAGTTGTTGCTGCGAGTGGAGTTGTTGGCCAGGCAGTACAGGTAGAAAGCGTCGTTGAGGAACCGGCAGTATCGATCTGGCTAAAGTGATAAGGATATCAAGAGCTGATATCTATCTATCTATCTATCTATCCAACCATCCATCCGTCCGTCCGTCCGTCTGTCTATCTATCTATCTATCTATATCTATCTATCTATCTATCTATCTATCTATCTATCTATCTATCTATCTATCTATCTATCTATCTATCTATCTATCTATAGTTCATCCATCCATCCATTCATCCAAACATGTATCTATCGCATACACAGCAACTGACATTCACTAATTTGCATCTTTAACACCGCGGTGACTTGTATTGGGTCCTTAAATATTTCTAAAGAGAACGAGAATATATATCAGTAAACTAACGTCCTTTGATATCATATAAAGTTTCATGTCTATTGCTGCATATGTATAAAGTTCGGATTTTGACTGCGACAGCAAGGTGCAATCAACTAATATGTCAAAACTGAGCAAACATGCTATAGTCAATCAGTATGCACAGTTTGATTCAACATGCTATCAGCTACTGTGTGTAGTCTGATTAGACAATCTACAATATACTATTCTTTAACATGCTATCAGGTACTGAGTCTAGTCTGATTAGACATTCTACAATATACTATTTTTAATATGTCTTGCGAGAAAGTTCAGCAAAGTTAAACGCGACATTTTGAAATTTCGATCAAGTTTAAATTAAATGCATTTAAAGGGAATTCAACTAAAAAACAACAACACAACGACAGTACTTCGGCGTCTAGGTGAAAATAAGACCGTTATGCACAAAGTCAGGTCCTTCGTGCAGTTGTGGCGAATATATAAGTGTGCATGTGACTGAAACAAAAGATCCTGCGTCTGCGCAATCCTTAAGGATTCACACAGAACGATGAATGATAAAAGAACAAGGAGTGTTTGCTTTTAATGCAGGCGTGCAAAACATGACCGCTTGGACGCGTATCTGTCATGCACAGGTATAGAAGGCTTAGTCGAGCAGCGCATGTGCGTTTAATTTTTCTAATTAAGGGAGACTACTACTCCACAATCCCACTTCTCCACCACCTGGTCTCGATTCTCAAAGACCAAGTGAAATGGAGCTCATATTATTGAGGTAAGAGCCTGTGTCTCTAAAATGTTGAATGCTTTCGCGAACTGCACTGAATTTAAGACCTGTGTCTCTAGAGTCTAAAGTCTAGAATTCTTTCGTGAACTTTACTGAACTTTTAAGACCTGTGTCTCTAGAGTCTAAAGTCTAGAATGCTTTCGTGAACTGCACTGAATTTAAGACCTGTGTCTTTAGAGTCTAAAGTCTAGAATGCTTTCGTGAACTGCACTGAATTTAAGACCTGTGTCTCTAGAGTCTAAAGTCTAGAATTCTTTCGTGAACTTTACTGAACTTTTAAGACCTGTGTCTTTAGAGTCTAAAGTTTAGAATTCTTTCGTGAACTTTACTGAACTTTTAAGACCTGTGTCTCTAGAGTCTAAAGTCTAGAATTCTTTCGTGAACTTTACTGTAGGACTACCACGGAAATTATTTTAATGAGGTAAGAGCCTGTCACTAGAGTATAAAATGTAGAATACTTCTGCAAATGTACTGAACTACTAGCAGGAATCTTACTGCTATTCGTGTGTCAGCTGGTATTTTGCAATGCTAAAATAAAAGAATACACAGTAAACCCTTTACCGACGTCAAATAGAGAAAATGTATAAGTATTATTTACTACCCAGAAATCCCTTTACTGACGTCAAATAGAGAAAATGCATAAGTATTATTTACTACCTAGAAATCCCTTTACTAACGTCAGAGACAGAAAATGCGTAAGTATTATTTACTACCCAGAAATCCCTTTACCGACGTCACAGACAGAAAATGCATAAGTATTATTTATTTTTAAAGAAGGAAGAAAGAAATCTCACCTGTAAATAAGGTGGCATATTGCTGTCATTGCCGAAGACATGCAGAGTTGCATTCTGCAGATGAGAGTAGTCGATGTTCCACTCCAGCACATAAGAATATGTGAACTGTAGATCATTGTATGAAAGCAAACAAATTAGTTACCAACGTCAACCTCAAACATCAAGAACGAGAAACTTAACAATAATGAGACACATGTCAAAATGCAAAACAGAGGACTGTGTATGTATTCGTCTAGTTATCAATGTAAAGAAATTTTTTTTTTTATTTGTTGGGTCCGTCCTTGTGAAATTGACTAAACAGTAACAGCTCAAAGAAATACTCCTTTTAATTATCACTTGGACTTGATTTATAACTTTCTATGCATTTATATAAAAGCGTGTTCCTGATAAATAAAACAGTATGTAGGTTAGTCAGAGCATTTTCTCTGAAATAAATATAATTGTTGAATATACGTGTGTAATATCTCCACTCAGGCATTGAATATTCCGTTGACCAGTGCGAACCTTAGATAAACGTCATTAGAAATAACCTTTAGCTTGTAACACCGTACACACAGCATACATAGTTACACCAGACAGCACCAGCTTATCCCAAAATGACCTATTGACCTATTGACTTATTCTTTTAATAACGAAATCAATTCTCTCGAAATGTGAATGGAATTTACAAAATCAGCGAGCATTGGAAAAACTGCTTAACAGGAAAAAAATAGATTAGTCTTATATTAGACGGAAGACAGTTTCTGCACTTGACTGGTTATCTTGCACTCAAATGATCAGATCAGTCAAAATACGCCACTCCCTTCCAACGCTTTGGGGGGCGGGGGGGAGTTTTGACATCAAAATATACTCCTAGCAATTTACCCGCCCCCTAATTAAAGGGGTAGGGGCTTAGCTATCCACAACTATCCGGACCTTAAAATATATGTCAAAGTCAATCATCAAGGAAGTTTTGTTGTTAACTTCCGGTTCCGCAAATTTGTCACTGAGAAAGTATATTCACTTTGAGCCCTACGTTAATAATTAGTTATTGGTAGAATCGAAAAGAGAAAAAAAAATCCCATGGACATCTTGCAAGTCAGATGGGACCGTCAAAACGATATGCTAACAAGACGATTGGATAGCTTAGAACTGCCGCATTCGTCGAACAAAAGACTTTATTTGTCCAATTTTCAGTCTATACTTGTACACATATTTGCAGCGGAAGACATTGTCTCTGGACATCTCACCCGCTACGGACACTTTTTTTCAAATGCCTTTCTTTTATAACAAAGATATAATTCTGGCAAAGGGTTATCAACGGTAGGTTTTTGTCAGTGAAATGAAAAGAACATATATTGTGTGTTTGTGTGTGTGTGTGTGAAGGGGGTTTCATAAAACTACTGTAATATATCAGAGCCGTATTACAAGCATTTAACCAGCAGAGCAGTTTCATAAAACTACTGTAAAATAGTTTTGTCGTACAACAGATATTAACAAGGCAAGTTAAGCCATCGTAGAACACGTTAACAAAACTACTTTAAAAATACATTGTTGGATAAGAGCCATTTAACTGGCAGATTAATAAGACTACTCTAAAATAGCACTGTCATATAAGAGCCATTTAAACGGCAGATTATGCCATCGTAGAACAGTTTAATAAGACTACTGTAAAACAGCATTGTCGTATAACAGACATTTAACCGACAGATTAATAAGACTACAGTAAAACAGCAATGTCGTATAATAGACATTTAACCGACAGATTAATAAGACTACAGTAAAACAGCAATGTCGTATAACAGACATTTAACCGACAGATTAATAAGACTACAGTAAAACAGCATTGTCGTATAACAGACATTTAACCGACAGATTAATAAGACTACAGTAAAACAGCATTGTCGTATAACAGACATTTAACCGACAGATTAATAAGACTACAGTAAAACAGCATTGTCGTATAACAGACATTTAACCAGCAGCATACATAGAGTAAATTTTCAAACGCTTGCCGGGCGTCGTCATCACGACCGTCGTTCCGTCGCCACAGACTGTCGCTCCGCAGCTGTCCTGCGAAGTTTCCATCCGCGATCATCTGCCGAGCAAACAGGAACTGGAAATCGCCTGACGTCATGCCTACGTCATGCGCGGCAAGCAAGTAAGTGCGCACTTCGTTGTCTGGCAGGACGAGGATGATGACTGCCATAGAGAAATAATGACGACACCTGACTTTAGTGCAAGTGTACCCTAGATTCATACACACACACACACGCACGCACGCACGCACGCACGCACACACACACACACACACACACACACACTACTGTGCAAGTAGTATAATAGAGTGCTTGAAAGATATTAATTTTTAACAGACTTCGTGACAAGACATCGTTGAAGTATAAGTATATATAGGATATTAAATCAAACGTCATATTGTGTGTGTGTGTGAGTGGGGGTTGGCAATCCATACTTCAGGCTTAATAAAATCATGCGGGGGGGCATTAAGTATTGTACTTGTGCATATAAATTTTATTACAGATTACAAGATGGCTTCTTCAAAAACATGTGTCGCCTATGCAACATCATCATCGAAACAGAGAACTAAGCTATTAATAGAAGGGAGATTTTAATACATTTGTAGCAGAGTCATTTTATCTCTCAAGTACTGAACTCCACAGAAGATTAACTGTAGTATATCTATTTGTAGCTTTAACAAAAGAAAAAGATTATCCTTTATTAGAAATATATGTGAAGTGTTGGTTATATCATCCTTTACTGGACATGTCACACAGTATATTATTACAAGTGACTTTTTAAATTTTAATTTACGCACTCTGTGACAAAACATTTCAATGAGCGTGACACGTCACACCAGCACGAGACGCACCGCTGGTTAAGTTAAAACTACGTTATGTAACGCTTTTTCTTTAGCTTACAACACAAACTAGCCTTCAAGTAAAAAAGAATCTATAGAAGGCCTATTTAAAAAAAATCGAGCTTTTACGATAAATTAAAGGTATGTAGAAATATAGAATATGCTAATTTTTTTATCTATCCCTATTTCTAGACGTAATTATTATATAAATTTTCAAAGTGACCCGACCTCTGGCACTCGTTATGATGGTACTTTTTATAAATGTCAGAGTTGAAGTAAACAACCCGAATTGAGAATATGCTAGAAATTGCTGATGCAATCCAAACCAATTCCAACTGGATGAGTAGTTTTTCTAATAGTTTCACACTTGTTAATAGCAATTTATCTAATGGGGATGGATCTGAAGTTTCTTTGTCGAAGAAGTGCTCTATTCTAATCATTTATAGTCCAACGTTAACTGAACATTGTTGTGAAGTGATGTAAATGTCAATGCTCTTTGATTATATTCACATGTTATATAATTGATTGTAGATTTAATAAATTTATTGATACATTTATTGACCTTCTTACACATATTGATAGTGTTGGAAAGACAGTGGGTGGATAGAGGCTCACTAAATATTGATTAAAGACAGATTTGTCTTCCCCTTTAGTAAGAGGTTTTTCACCTACGGAAGTATTGTATGATGGTAAATGTTTGTCTTTAATGTTGTGGAAGAGAGAAAACGATTACAGCGCCCGCATATCCGCCACGTGAGAGAGACGAATGGTTTCTTCTGGAGAATTATTAATGACATAAATTAAGATTCTCATCACTCTAATTAGTTATGGATGATTAATTAATTAATAACAATAATAATAATAACCATTAACTAGGTGGCGTTAGCGTCACACGTACATACATACATACATGCATACATTTTTGATTTTCTTTCAAACGGAAGATAACTGCCAAGCTTGCTGAGCATTACTTTGTTCAATTGCCATCATTTCTCCAAGTACACAACTTTGATGGCATAAAAAAAAAACACACACACATACACAAACACACACACACACAAACACACTCACACAAACACACACACAAACACAAACACACACAACACACACACAAACACACACACACACACACACACACACACACACACACACACACACACACACACACACACACACACACACACACACACACACACACCCCACATAGACATATCTAAGAAATGAGTTGAAGAAAATTATTTTAAACTCTGGTTTTAGAATGTTAATTTCTGTTAATAATACAGAAGATGAGAAATAGCGTGTCTATTGTATTAAATAACATACGAATTTTATTATATAACATATCAATTGCATTATATAACATATTAATTGCATTATATCACATATTAATTGCATTATATCACATATCAATTGTATTATATATCGATTGTATGTATAATCTCACTTCTTGCAACCTTGCGAATCTCTGTAAACATAGTTTTGATCACACTCTGGCTGAGGGACTCGTTAATCCTACTGTAGTGTTTGGCCAGTGTGAACTTTTGCCTTTCTTCTATTATGGCAATGAGGAAGTCAGACACGCCTTCTGATAGCCGCCCTTTAGTGGAGATTATTGCCAGCCGAAACCAGTTGAACCGTTCACAGACACCCAGGAGTAAGTTTCCTGCAGTGAAAGCAAGTCTCAAAGTCATTGAAATGCAGCCTTACAGTCATTGAAATGCAGCGTTACAGTCATTGATCAGCAGCGTTACAGTACGTACACAATGTGCCAAGCTTACACGGTTAGTTCACAGGACATCACAGTCAATACACATCAATGTCATATTTAGTACACAGGAACAGCGCAGTCAATACACAACAATGTCATATTTAGTACACAGGAACAGTGCAGTCAATATACAGGAATGTCATATTTAGTACACAGGAACACTACAGTCAATACACAGGAATGTCATATTTAGTACACAGGAACACTACAGTCAATACACAGGAATGTCATATTTAGTACACAGGAACACTACAGTCAATACACAGGAATGTCATATTTAATACACAGGAACACTACAGTCAATACACAGGAATGTCATGGTAAGCACAAAGGAACATAACAGTACACAGAAACGTCACAGTCAATACACAGGAAACATGACCGTGTATACGCAAGAACATCAAATTCAGGGCTTTGAAGCAGCGAGAGTTGATGAAACTGAGAGGTGCATATGGAGATTATGATGGAAGAAATGCAAATAAACGCAAATAATTAATTAAATATATTTTTCTAAATATTTTTATATTAATTCTAATTTAAACCAAAATTCGTTTTAAATTTTGTCAATAAAAACTCGTAAAGAATTGTGAACAAAATCGCCTGTGCTCAGGTTAGGTGATTCAATTTCTTGAATGTAAAGAATGCCAGCCTCACACCTTAACATTCAACAATAATAGACTAATTGTCATTGGGCAAGCGATGCTATTGCATAACTAGGATTAAAAACCCTTGCATAGCTGACCCATATCTGTATTACAGGAAATGCCACTGACTGTGTCTAATGAAGTTACTGTTGGCTAACAAAAGACTCAAAGTCCTTTTGTTACACGAGTTCTTGTACAACTGAGTTAGAAGATGAAAATAACTATTTGCCTGAGGGCTGACACTTCTATTACTTTCTTGAACAAATAGGGCTATTAGTATATACTGTCTTTGCGCTCTGCAACCCTTACTAAGTATTTTTATTATTGTCCCGATTTTTGCTGGCTTTGGTCGAGAAAGGGCTAAGTCAGGTATGTCTGGATAGTTATGAGATCAGAAGGAACGAAACTCTTGTTAAATTATTCGTGTAAATGTTGTCTTACTTCATTGTTTAAAACATTACAATTCATTTTTGTAAGTTTACATTTTTGCCTTACTGACGAAATGATGATTAACCAAAGTCTATAACGTTAAGCCTATTAATCTAAAGAGGCAATTGTATATCTTTGTTTAATATTGGTAAATTAACTTTAATGAGATATCCATTAACGTTATGAGAGGGACAGCAACAGAAGAGATTAAATTAATGTTGTTAGAAGAGAGCTGACAAATGCGTTATCTGTTCTCCACTACCTCAAAACCAGCTACTGGTCAAAAAGTCATAACTACAGCTTTGAATTACGACGTTTTGAAACCACCAGTTGAAATACTGAAACTACTCTTTGAAACCGCAGGTTGAAACTACAGGAGCTAGCACCAAAGCTACATTGTCAAGCTACTTGGGGAACTATGTTTCAAGCCATGTTGAACGTCGAGTTCGAGTCTTCTTGCGACAATTGTATGTTGAAAGAGTGCGTGGAGGGAGAAGGGTTGGGGGTATTGTATTACTTTGCAGAAGTGTATGTGTGGTGGTGGTAGAATTTGAAGTTACGCCAAGTGGTCATTTGGAATGTTTTGATTACGTTTTATGCTCATAAAATGTAGAATACACATTACGTGTTCTATAACGTTCTTGAGAAAGCAGGTAGTGTTTTGTGTTCAGAGAAGCTGAATTCTGGGTCATATTTATCTTCCGATAAAATGTCAGTTAGCTGCAAATATAAATCTGATTGTTCAGTATTGTTAAACGGCATGTGACATGTTAGCAATGTACTTATTTATAATTCATTATTTATTTATAACTTCTTGCATTTTGATTTTTTCCTTGCTCGTTAATAACCAGGTGACCCGGTGAGGAGAGTTTTCCATGAGCACAAATTTCCTTATTTCTTTACATGGACCGACATTGTTGACAGTGCTATAAATAGCTTCAGCCTCAGTATGAGTTTGTGAAGCCTACTTTAAAAAATGTTAACGTTCGTCTGTGTATATTATTAACGGTGAAAACCATGCGGCCTATTTCGGTTGATAATTGTTTTTCAAATCTCAGAAAGTAGCAATTATTTTATGGGGGGAAGCAGTGTTCAATTGTGAAGGTTTAGTAGCATTTAATTGTTTCCATTATCAAACTATCAGTTTAATCCACATTGTAGCGCAGAATAAACACGCGGGAGGGTGATTGTGTCTTTTGTGAACGTTTACACGATAGCGAATAGGAAATTCTGTATGCTAGTAATGAAACGCTATGACGATAGCGAATAGGAAATTCTGTATGCTAGTAATGAAACGCTATGACGATAGCGAATAGGAAATTCTGTATGCTAGTAATGAAACGCTA
The DNA here is from genome assembly GCA_028829895.1 of Sinotaia quadrata. Lineage (NCBI taxonomy): Eukaryota > Metazoa > Mollusca > Gastropoda > Architaenioglossa > Viviparidae > Sinotaia > Sinotaia quadrata. Next base: position 9,217,620 of record CM054184.1, read on the forward strand.
TGACGATAGCGAATAGGAAATTCTGTATGCTAGTAATGAAACGCTATGACGATAGCGAATAGGAAATTCTGTATGCTAGTAATGAAACGCTATGACGATAGCGAATAGGAAATTCTGTATGCTAGTAATGAAACGCTATGACGATAGCGAATAGGAAATTCTGTATGCTAGTAATGAAACGCTATGACGATAGCGAATACGAAATTCTGTATGCTAGTAATGAAACGCTATGACGCGCAAAAGACTATCCATGTTCTCAGCTGTCGTCACGTAGGTGCGCTGGCGGAGAGATAGTAAATACTTAATCACAAACTAGTTCGATTTACAAGACAGCGGGAGGTAATTAGATAGCAAATAGTTAGACATGAATGTTCTTCTACAGCGTTAGTCAGGCGCATTAATTAACGAGTGACTCTTTTGAAATTATATATCGAATTTTTTCATTGCCATTAAAGTTAAAGTGAATACCGCGCCACTGACCAACACTAAAAGTCAGTCAGTCATGGAAATCGCATTCTCATATCACAACTGTTACAGAGAAAGGTTGGGGGGGGGGGGGTCAAGACAAGAAGCGATGAGAGAGGCAGAACGAGACTTTGCACGCGGAAGGGAAAACTGGCTTGAGGACAAACCATTTGGACACTGACGATTGCATTTTCCAGACTAGACATGGGGGACTGAGATTTAGATACGGGTGACTGTAACTGAGGCTTAGATATAGGGACTAAGAAAGACTAGACGCGGGGGAACTGAGGTTTAAAGACTAGACAAGACGTACCGAAGACGTAGGTGTAAAGAATAGACAAATCTAAAGTGTAGACAAGAGATATCGAGGACTGCGGTCTAAAAGACAAAGAAGTCTAAAGGGTAGACAAGAAGTAAGGAGAACTCAGATTTAAAGACGAAACTAAAGGTACTGAGGTCTAAAGACTAAAAAAGTCTAAACTAAAGGGTAGGCATGAGGTACCGACGGCTCAGGTCTAAAGTGCAGAGCTCATGTTTAAAGGGCAGACAAGAGGTACTGAGTACACAGATCGACAGATCAAAGAGAAGCACTGAACACAAATGCTGACTACAGAAGGTGAGGAAAGTGAACTGAACACGTGACTCTTTTTCACTTTATCTGCAATGCAAAGGGACGTAAGCACATTACCAAGACTGGAGAGTGGGGGGAGAGTCCTGACGAGAGTAGACGCCCTTGTCTTGTTATCCAGACTATGCTCGTTCGTGATCCAGCTGAAGACAGGAATGTCGAAATAGGAACCAATGTCGGCGACCGGAATCATGGCTAGAGGAAAAAACACACAGTGGCTGCGATTAAGTAAACTCATTGAATAATGTGCACAACCGTGTTATCGAACGCAAAATATGTACCTACTCATTGAGCCTAGTCGGTGTGTGTTAATTCTATACTCTGCATGGTGTTTTAGCTTACTCAGAAGGTTGCTGTTAAAATATATATATTAAACAAACATGAAATGTCTGCTATACACTCACTGTAAATGAAGTATCTGCTATATACTCACTATAAATCTAGTTTACCTATCGTGAAGTGTCTCTTATATACTCACTATAAATCTAGTTTACCTATCGTGAAGTGTCTCCTGTATACTCACTATAAATCTAGTTTACCTATCGTGAAGTCTCCTATATACTCACTATAAATCTAGTTTACCTGTCGTGAAGTGTCTCCTATATACTCACTATAAATCTAGTTTACCTGTCGTGAAGTGTCTCCTATATACTCACTAATAAAACCCAAATGAAGTAACCCTTCAATACTCGCTGTTTACTTAGTTTACTCAAGATGGTGTGCCTCATATTTACTCATTATATAACTAGTTTAATCAACATGAGTAAATAAACGTCTCACTTTTATTTACTGTATCAGTAGTTTACTAACTGACCCAAGTAAGTAGGTATCATCTTTTGCCACGTTCACTGGGTGGAACTAGTTTTGCAAAAGTATCCGATAGATCCAGCAACCACGTTTCTTCTTTCATTTTATTAATTTTTCTCTTTTAAAATAAAAACGAAATCTAAATTATACGGCTTAACCTGTCTTCACAAGTTCTTATGAACCACTTCATGTATTTCTCTTCTTGGATGTCCCGTCCCATAAGTTACTACGAGATTACAGCGAAAACTGTCTTTCTCACAGTGTAATTATCATACAAAATATACACGTGACTTTGTGAAATTAACAAGAGAACGACTTCAAAATCACTGTATAATCATCATAGAGAATGTACCTGTAGCTTGGTGACATTAACAAGGGAACGACTTCAAAATCACTGTATAATCATCATACAAAATGTACATGTAGCGTGATGAAATTAATACAAGAACGACTTTCAAAATCGCTGTGTAATCATCATACAAAATGAGTAATGGGCTCGCAGAACTTTTCATAAATAACTGTGTAATTGGTACGAAGACTGCATCACAAATCATTGTGCAATTAATGTGCAAGGTATCTCATACATCAATGTGCAATTAACCTGCAGGATACATAATAATTCACCGTTTATTCAGTATGTAGAGTAATTCATAAAACGCAGTGTAATTAGAATGCAGACTGTCACATAAATAAGTGATTCATTAGCATACATACTGTCACATTAATCACTGTGTAATTAGCAGACAGACTCACATAATTCACTGTGTAATTAGGAGACAAACTGTTACTAATAAGCTATTGAATAATTAGCAATCAGACAGTCACATAAATTACTGAGTAATTAACATGCAGACTGTCACTAATAATTCTATAAATTACAGCATGGTGTCCAGAAATCACTGAGTAATTATCATGCAAACTGTCACTAACAATTCTATAAATTACAGCATGGTGTCCAGAAATCACTGAGTAATTAACATGCAGACTGTCACTAACAATTCTATAAATTACAGCATGGTGTCCAGAAATCACTGAGTAATTAACATGCAGACAGTCACTAACAATTCTATAAATTACAGATTGGTGTCCAGAAATCACCGAGTAATTATCATGGCATAATATACAATAAGTCAGGGTGTAAACAATGGAGGGAATGTTCCTTAGGGCATTGGACAATTAACATGCTGGTTGTCGCATAAACAAATCACAGTATAATTAGCAAATTTATCATAAATCACTTCTGAATTGATCTGAAGTATATATCTTTTGGGCACAGTGTAATTAGCAGGCAGTGTGTACCAGAAATCACTGTGTTATTAAACCGCGGGAAACACATTAAGAGTACATTAACAGGAAAAGCATAGTGTGTTCAGTGTTCATGATGTCGTACAGATTAATCTTACTACGTTTCTTTATTAATGTTAATATGTTCTCATTAATGTTCCTACGTTCTTTTATTAATGTTATTACGTTCCTTTATTACTGTTACAACGTCTCCTTATTAATGTTACTACGTCTCCTTATTAATGTTACTACGACTCTATATTAGTGTTACTACGTTCTTTTATTAATGTTCCCACGTTTCTGCATTCAAGAGTCCAGGCAGTAATATTAAAGTGCACATTTAGTCCAGGCAGAAATATTAAAGTGCACATTTAGTCCAGGCAGTAATGTTAAACATTTAGTCCAGGCAGTAATGTTAAACATTTAGTCCAGGCAGTAATGTTAAACATTTAGTCCAGGCAATAATGTTAAACATTTAGTCCAGGCAGTAATGTTAAACATTTAGTCCAGGCAGTAATGTTAAACATTTAGTCCAGGCAATAATGTTAAACATTTAGTCCAGGCAGTAATGTTAATCATTTAGTCCAGGTAGTAATATTACACATTTATGATGGTAATTTTGAAAGTGTCTGAGTTGAAGTAAACGCTCAAGGCAAGTATATTCTAGATTTGCTGACGTAATGCAAACTAGTGAGTAGTGTTTATTATCCAATGATTGTGATTTACGAAAACGAGACCAACCAATGGGCTGAGATTAAAATGTGTACTCTAATATTACTTGCTGTAGAAAATTCTACTGTCTAATCACTTGGAATTTGGAGTGGAAAGAAGAAAGTATGGTTTTGAAAGGCACCTGTTAGCTTGATGGTGAGTTAAACTGACTGGTTGAGTGAGAATGGACTTAGAAATACTCTGTGTATTTTTGCTATAGATATGTTATACTTGTGTGTAAAGATGTACTATGTGAGTTGACTCTTATTTCTACAAATGTTAGAACTAAGCTGCTCGCATTTAGTGTGTTGACACTTCACATTGTTTTGATATGCTGTATTTATTATGCTATGTGAGTGTATCAGGATAATGAATACTGTTGCAGGAAATTGTAAGTTGAGACTGGAATTTAGAAAAAATGGAGTTATAAAGTGATAAACTGAAGATTTAGGTTTGCTCCTTTAATTATATTTTGCAGTGAGCAAGTAGCTTTTCTAGCTGCCTATTTTTATGTGCTATATGAACCTCCTAGTTTACTGTTTGTTTCGCTATGGACTTGGTAAGGCAAGAAGGGGGCATGTAAGTGTAAGAGCACTGCACTCTATTGATGTGAGGTGGCAAGATTTGTTGACTGTCCAAACAATTTCTAGTGTAGGTAAATTGTTGGACATCACTACATTTATTGTTCTGTTTGAAGGAGCCGACACAGCAAAAAGAAGCACCCAGGTTAACTCTAAGTAGCCAAACAGTGTTTTTCACCTGTGAGTGACACACATGGAGCTGATATAATTGAACTGAACTATAAATTGTGACATCGTGGCAAAGTGCGCAAAGGACTGTTAAGACTGCACTGAATCAGGTTACGTAAAAGATATTATTACTTATCTCTAATAACTCCATTTCTGTTCTCTGATAAGACTATACTGTGATTTATATTGACCTATTGTTGAATTGTATTTATGAAAGGCTGTGTAGTTATAAAATTATCCAAATGTGGATTCATGTAAATACTGATGTCAAGTAATCTATTTCATTGTATTTGTCCAATGTATATTTGATTGTTTCATTTCATAAATTTATTGTTAGATTTATTGCCCTTCTTACACATACTGATAATCTTATGTTGGAGAAAAAAGTGGGTGGATGGGGGCTTGCTAAATATAGATTAAAATCGGATTTGTCTTCTCTTTTAGTAAGACACTTTCAACTAATGGAGGGGTTATGTGACCGTGAATATTTATCTTTAATGTTGTGGGAAAGAGAAAACATTTACAGCGCCTGTATATCCACCAAGTGAGAGAGACGAGTGGTGTCTGCTGGAGGATCATTAATAAAGTAAATTAAGATTTTCATCAATTGGTAATTTGTTATGAAAAAATAATTAATAATAATAATCATTTTCATTAACTAAGTGACATAGGTGTCACAGTGTGCGTATGTTTATGTGTGCATATGCATATAGAAGTGTGTGTGTGTGTGTGTGTGTGTGTGTGTGTGTGTGTGTGTGTGTGTGTGTGTGTGTGTGTGTGTGTAGTTGAGAGGAATGGAGTGGAGTGGGAAGAAACATTTATACACAATGAGCTATAATTCACACATTTTTGAGGACATTATGCTATTGTATTGGATCCTATGTAGACTGAAGAAAAACTGCACATAATGGATTACGCTGTCATTCGTAATGCATTCTGTGATGTCACCATATATTCTGAATTGTCTGAAAGTAGGTTATCGAGTGGAAATTGTTTATCTAATCATGAATACTACTTAATATAATGTGTGTGTGTGTGTGTGTGTGTGTGTGTGTGTGTGTGTGTGTGTGTGTGTGTGTGTGTGTGTGTGTGTGTGTGTGTGTGTGTGTGTGTACTGATCAATGATGTGGGGGGTGGGTGGCCAGGGCAAAGCAGTGCACTGGAGCCCCTACCTACACAACTCACAGAAATACAAAAAATGACAGCACATCATAACATACATAGTTTAATATGGGACCCCCGGGGAACTGCCCAGCATGCCCATGAGTTAAGACGGCACTGGTGGTGGTGGTGGTGGTGGTGGTGGTGTGGTGTGTGTGTGTGTGTGTGTGTGTGTGTGTGTGTGTGTGTGTGTGTGTGCAATGATCAACAACTTTACATGTATGCACGATATTCCCTGTTTAGTTAATGACAGCAGTTAATAAACAGACATAAACATTTGACTGTATTTAAGAGGCAAATTTCCCGTCGTTATCAATTTCGGAAAACAATTTAAAATACTTTTGTGAAAACGAGAACAAGTTCACTCCAATTATCAACTGCAATATCTTTGGTCATCAAATATTTAATCTGTCTGTCGCCAGTGATGTAATGACGCACGTCACGTCAAGTCTTTCTTCATCATGAGCCCTATCAAGCTCTGACGTCATCAATGCGTTTTTCGCCGCTAAGATTTACAATAAAGAAAGCAGACACTACGAGTTCAATTTACCATGCCACATCCTGTCTCGGCGATAATTGTGGGTAATTTTAAGCTCAAATGAGAATAATATAAATGTTTTTTTTCCACAGGAACACAAGCACATGAAGGTAATAAACCACCAAAAGGAGATATTGATACTGTAAATGTATGTGTGCGTGCGTTAGTGCGCTTGTCTTTTACTAGGTTTACCAGTTTTATTATTGCTTTGAAATACTTTTCTTAACCCCTCAGCACTGTCTTTCTCCATCTCTTTGTGTGTGCGCGCGCTCTATGCTTAGAGTGTGCATTAAACATGTTGCGTTTCTAAATCTATTTTATTATACACTTTCACTATACACTTTTTATTTAATTTCTTTTGAGCTCTGTTTCTATTTTTTTTTCAAACCAGGTTAAGTAACAAGTTTCTGTATGTAACGCAAATTGAAACTGCTAGCTCCAGAAATGGTAAACTGAAAGGAGAAAGTCGTTGACACAGCCCCCACCCCATTCCCCCACTCTTCAAACCATGGGAGGTAATGAATTCACAGATGTCTTTTTGAACCTATAAATAATTAATTAGTATTAAGTATAAAATCGATGTCACGTGGCTGATTTCGTTACACACCAGTAAATTTGATTCAGATCTCTTAGGATGTCTACATCTTGGCTTCTATGGAAACTAACTAACTGAAATAACTGTGCAGTGAAACCACTATGATATCCCAATATCTCCAATAAAAAGGAAAAGGAAAATTAGTCAACAATTGATTAACATTTTAAGCAACAGTTTTGTTTATAATGGAGAAATACTTAATTGTTTTTAAAAGTTCATTATGGGTTAAACTTTGTGTAGAAAATAAATGAGGGCGTGGCAAAGTAAATTTGGTTGTCAATATTTTAAAACTTAATTATTATAAAGTTTGTTAAATGTCAACATGACATGACTTTCGGGTAGACATAACGGGTCCTGTCTCTAACTTCTAGTGATTTTTCGTGATAATTGTGCTTATATATCTCTTTACGTGTGGGGACAGGAACAGGCCGTGTTCCAACTTAAAATGAGAGAAATTAATTTGTTGCTTGATATTTAATGCTCAGTGATTACTGAAGCAAATTGAATTATTAATCTCGCATTTCTAAAACCGTCTTGAATTAAGTATTCGTGTGTCTGAAACCGACATAACTTTTTAAAATCCCATGAATAGTTATTTGTTTCATATTACGGTGAACGGTTCACCAGAAATGTTTTGAAAATTTACTCGTAGTAGAGCAGAAGTTAACATGTCAGTTAACATCTCAAAATGAGTGGGCGCTATTTAGCAGAGGAAATTCGGTTGTCCCTAATTGTAAACTTAATTATTATATAGTTTGTTCGGTGTCAGTGTGTCATGACATTCAGGTACTGCAAATTTCCGGAAGCAGTCCTTGGATTTACAGCATCCTCCATTTCTTGTACGACGTTCTCAAGGTCATCGTCTGTAACTAAGTTATCGACAACCTCTCTGGGTAGATTTGAGGTACTCAACTCCACTTTTGCTTTGCATCCTAACATGACCTCATACGGCGACCGCTGAATGCTTTGACCAAAACATCGGTTTTTCATGAATTCAAATAATGGTCATATTGAAAGACACATGGTTGATGATATCCTAATGGATGCAATGGCCTGTTTGGGTGATAGTATAGTATTGAAAGACACATGGTTGATGATATCCTAATGGACGCAACGGCCTGTTTGGTTGACACATTGTCAAGGAGATCCAAAATAAAGAGTGAAAGCAGACCAGATGTTATAAAGTGACGAGAAGTTGGTGGTGGTGGGGGGTGTCGTTCCTTCGAACGACCAGTTGTGAAAGACATAAATAACAACGTGCGGTGATATCTTTTGAATATTAATTTGTTACAATAAGCAAAATGATACTCTCTCCCTCCTCCATCTCTAAATATAATATGACATTTGTATACCCACGAATAATGACCTCTTTTGAAGTTCGTGATTTCATTGACAATGACCGCTTTGGATTACGTAATTATTACATTTAGGTAATGACTACGTTGTAATGACCTCTTTGGATTACGTAATTATTACATTTAGGTAATGACTACGTTGTAATGACCTCTTTGGATTACGTAATTATTACATTTAGGTAATGACTACGTTGTAATGACCTCTTTGGATTACGTATTTATTACATTTAGGTAATGACTACCTTGTAATGACCTCTTTGGATTACGTAATTATTACATTTAGGTAATGACTACGTTGTAATGACCTCTTTGGATTACGTACTTATTACATTTAGGTAATGACTACCTTGTAATGACCTCTTTGGATTACGTAATTATTACATTTAGGTAATGACTACGTTGTAATGACCTCCTTGGATTACGTACTTATTACATTTAGGTAATGACTACCTTGTAATGACCTCTTTGTATTACGTAATTATTACATTTAGGTAATGACTACCTTGTAATGACCTCTTTGTATTACGTAATTATTACATTTAGGTAATGACTACCTTGTAATGACCTCTTTGTATTACGTAATTATTACATTTGGGTAATGACTAAGTTGTAATGACCATAAGTGAAGTTTAAATGTGTCAGACAGCTAAATACTATGGTCCTCTTAGGAAAAATAAACTGTTAGAATTTCGGTTCGGTTGACAATGTTTGAGTTGTGATGACGCCAACTAACGGATGGAACACGTAAAGGTAGGAAGGTTTATAATTAGGTGGAAGGTTGTTTTACGTAGTAGCTACAGTTTTTGCGAATCTTTGATTATTTCTAAATTCGTCGTACATACGAATGCTTCACCTGGAATAACGAATAAATATTATTCATTTGTTGCTCTCATAAAATAACATCAGCATATGAAAGGAATAAAAAGCTTTAAAACAGTTTTTACTTTTACTCTCTCTCTCTCTCTCTCTCTCTCACACACACACACACACACACACACACACACACAAACAACCAATTCTTGGTATTAAAATGTATTGTATTGAATTCTTCTCAAAGAAGACACTATTATTGCTGTTGTGAGTACTGTGGTGTAGTCATCACCATTTTCTTTTCCCTCCTCATTATTCTTTCTTCTTCTTCTTTTACTTCTTCTTTATTATTATTATTATAACGTCAAGGTCTGGTTTTCAATCAAAGACTCGCTCGAAGTCCCACAGTCTTTTGACTTCTTCCTACTCGGTGACTGCTTCCGGTTCATTGCTCTTTCCGTGTTTTCTTATTAAATAACATTTCAAGAAATATTTTATATAAAAAATGAATCAATGCTCTAAGAGTTATGTTATAACATACACACACGCACGCATATACGCCACTTAAATTATTATTTTCTTAGGGAACAGAACAGCAGTGGGTCAGTGGGTTAGTTGTTCACATCAGTCACTGTAATCAAGTGTGTTACTACTCTATTTACCTTCAGAGCAGGGTGGCCCAATGATGAGGGAAGGGGTACTGTTGTAGAGGTAGTCTACCAATTTCCCCACACTCTCTTGCGGGTCGCAATGCGAATCCAGCCATGTTACCCTGAAACATGTTGCATGATCAGTTATTTTCTTCAGTAGTCTAAGAATAATCTTGTCTACTTTCTTTAGTAGTCTAAGAATAATCTTGTCTACTTTCTTCAGTAGTCTAAGAATAATCTTGTCTACTTTCTTCAGTAGTCTAAGAATAATCTTGTTTACTTTCTTTAGTAGTCTAAGAATAATCTTGTCTACTTTCTTCAGTAGTCTAAGAATAATCTTGTTTACTTTCTTCAGTAGTCTTCAAAATAAAGCATTGAAATATCATATGTTATTATTCTGTATATTCAGAATTGATGTGAGAAATATATAAGATTATTGCGTGAATATGAGTTTATTTATTTTGAAATTATTTCTAATACAAAGGCGTTTTGCACTGAAAAATGGCACCCCGTTTGTGTTACATGGATACACATAGCCATTTTAGCTTACTTTTCATTGTTATAAATAATCCAACAAACTTACCGTATCAAGGCTTTCTTAGAAGCGCTAATACATTAAAGCAAATATTCAATATTTCTTTTATCTACAAACGTTCTGTGACGCTAACGCCACCTAGTTAATAGTTATTATTATTATTAATTAATCATCTATAACTAATTACAAGTGATGAGAATCTTAATTTATGTTATTTATAATTCTCCAGAGGACGCCACTCGTCCCTCTCACTTGGCGGATATCTGGTGCTGTAAATGTTTTCTCTATTCCACAACATTAAGGACACACATTTAGCGTCGCGCAATATTTCCGTAGGTGGAAAACGTCTTACTAAATCCGTCATTTAATCTAAAGCGTGTGCGCGTATGTGTGTGTGCGCGTCTGTTTGCTTTCGTCAAAAGTAAAAATTTATTATTTTTTGAGCACTATATGATACAAGGGTAGATTGCAAACGCTCCAGTAGCTGGAGAATTTCATTAATTTTGTATTGTTGTCTGTTTTACATGCGGCTAGTGTCTAAATTCTAAGGAAATTGTATGGTTTGGGGACAGTTCATAGATGTTTGGCGATAGAGAGACAGACGGAAAGACAGACAATCAGATAGATAGAGAGACAGACAGACAGATAGATAAATAAATAAATAAATAGATATTTAGATATTTAGATAGATAAATAGATAGATAGATAGATAGTTAGATAGATAGATAGATAGATAGATGGTTAAATGGATTGATGGATGGATACATAGATTGGGGAGAGAGAGAGAGAGAGAGAGAGAGAGAGAGAGAGAGAGAGAGAGAGAGAGAGAGAGAGAGAGAGAGAAAAGGATGTGAGAGAAGAGAGAACAGCCTGCTGCCCATATATCATTATGCAATAATTCAGGTATGTGCACCAGCTGGCAGTCACACTCATCATTACAGTGAATTTAATATTGTATTGAGCCAAACACAACTGATTCAATTAAAAAATGCTTTCACGGAATTTGATAAATCATTAATATATTTTTAGCTAGTGCTACCAATTGCATTGATCATTAAGTGTGATGTCTTGATTTAAAAATAAAACTAGTTATTTTTAAATCAAGACATTTTAATGCAATCTATCACAATAGAATATTTATTTTTTTTAGGTTAAAGGTTTAAATTTCTGGAAACAAAATGGATGTACATATGTTCATAGTTTCTGAGCTTCATATACAAATGTTTTCAAATGTACAAGTACACATATATGAAATTTCATTTTGACAGAATGAGAAGTAAAATACACATTGAAGGCATGTATAGTCAGACAGGTAAAAGATCAGTCTGTTACCGATTTTATTAATTTTTTAAAAAATTGTTCGTCCTTCTTGACTCATTCATCTCCATCTTCATCACACTTACACTTAATGACCTCAAACACACGTGGAATACACATGTACATATCCGCATTTTCCTATTCAAACACACACACACACACACACACACACACACACACACACACACACACACACACACACACACATTCTCAATTTCAAGCACGGTTTCATCTTTTATTTGGACTTTTAGTCATGCACATATACAAATGTTAGCATCCACACACACACGCAGACACCACATACAAACAAACAAACTCACACACGTGCGCTCGATACACACACACACACACACACACACACACACACACACACACACACACACACACACACACACAGACTTGCAGGAATGAGAGAAAATAACATTTACAACGAGCTTTTCTTCATTTCCGCAATTAAAACCATCATCAACAGGGGAGGTAATAAAGTTGGCTGTTCGTTCTGACGAACAGGCTTAGAAAGTTCATTAAATTTATTGCCATGTTGTCCGACCTCAAATAAACCGTGCTTACTCTTATCAGTGACAATCAGAGTGGCAGTTACTCTGCTGGATGAAATACCGAAATCTATTGTTTTGGCACCAATTCCTAGTAAGCTCTTCCAGGCGTCAGTCACGCTGATGGAATTAACTGTTCGTGTGCTGTAGATAAGGATAAGCGGCAGATATTTTCTATTAAGCTCAATTATTTTGCCGGGGGTGGGTGGGTATTTGCTCCGTGATTTCATTTTATATACTGTTATTTTTTTTTTAGTTATTCATTTTTAATTTCCACTAGAAATAAAGATATATATTTACGAGTACTTTCCTTTTCATGGTAAATTAATTAAGTCCGGACACAAGCCTTAGCTTTTGTCCAGCAATTCAGTGGGGCCATAATAAATTAAACTTGCGGATGAAACAACAGTCATTCATGAATCCTACAGTTTTGAGTCAATCTGCTTTTTCATTTGCGTGTATATGTGAGTATGTGCATTTAAAAAAAATTATTAACGATGGGGAGGTATAAACAACGTGTAGAGATATATTCGTGAAGGTGTTTAACTCTTAAATAAAATTTTAAGAAATAATTTTGTTTTTCCATGCTTTCATGTTTATAGACCATAACACTTAAAATAAAACTCAAGAACACAACAGTGCTCTTTAAAAATAAAATCTCTGATCGGTTCATTGTCTTTAGATCTCCCATGAATGGGCTAGATCTGGTTTTGGCTGATGCCAACAATGATAACAGTCGCTGATTTCTCTGGTCTCTGTGTACGATGGCCTAGACCTCAGGACGTTTAGCGTTATCACATACTTTCACCGAGTGAACGTGTCCTCGCGTCTGTAGATGTGGCACCTTTTGGATTCGTCTGGTCCGAGAATTACCTGATCCTCCACATGCAGAATAGAATCTCCAGGACAAAGCTCCGACAGAGAGAGTGAACAACTTGTCTGCCATTAACTGTATGCAAATGACGTTGCATACATAAGCTGTCCTGAAGCGTTGAACTCTTCACTTCGCCAGGATGTATTTACGAACAAGTTGCCTCGATGGTCGTGATACATGACGGTTGATGGATGAAAAATGGGTGGAAAGAGATATTCCCAACTTTCCTTAGTAAACATGACGTAATTTCTTTTATATGAAGTTTCACCACAAAATATTGCTCTTATGAAGCTACTGTCTTCATGCAAAATCCAGTTTTAATCAAAATCTCGAATCTTCTTCCTACCTCTTCTGACAAACACTGCAATCTTGATGTTCCTACTTTAACTACAGACGAAGTCCCATGTTTCAAAATCTGATGTTTTGTGGAGAGAATTCGACTTAGTCACCAATGTTAAATGCCATACTGCAGGGCAGGAGCAAATATCAAAGTCTTTCTGTAGTTTGCACTGTCTCATATTTTTGACTCTCTCTCTCTCTTTCTAACCCTTTCGTTCTCTCTTTATACTTTCTTCTGAGAGTTCCAGAAGGTTCATGTCTTGTAACTTTAATTTGCTGATGCATGTGTTTCACTATTCAGACAAATTCTAATGTGCAATAGCTAACATTTTTTATTTGGCTCATCAACAAGTATATGGGTTAACTTAATTCATTCAACATATAAAATCTTCCTTAAATATATATATATATATATATAAACATTACATAATACACATATACTATGTCTACATACGTCTGTCCTAAACTAAATGAAATTTGGTGAATTGATTTGATTTGATTGATTGTAGGGGGCGCTTCCGGCTTCCGCCGCTTTCGCGCAAGTTTGGGAACAAATAAATGTTTACATTTATATATGCGTTAGTCATACATAGTTATTCCCCTTAGTCCATGCTTGGCTTGCAGGATCCGTGAAATTAAAAAAAAAAATTTGGGCTCAATGCTTTTCTCGTAACAATAAAAATAACCGTTAACATGGTGGAGTTGGCGTCACACTATCTATTGGGTGAGTCTTGGTATATGAAACAATATGAGGCGACTCACTAATTTTCAATGTGTTGCTTGCAGTAAAATGAATACAGTGAGTTCCCTTACCTGTAATACAATCGAGAGCATTTTCTATCGATCTTGTTCAATACGCTTGATAATTGTGAAGGAAACGATGGTGACCTCAAAGACGACTGTGAGATTAAGATTGTGAGAATAGTTAAAAGAAAGGCTGTGAGGATGGTTGTGAGAATGGCTGTGAGGATGGCTGTGAGAATGGCTTTGAGGATGGTTGTGAGAATGGCTGTGAGGATGGCTGTGAGGATGGTTGTGAGAATGGCTGTGAGGATGGTTGTGAGAATGGCTATGAGGATGGTTGTGAGAATGGCTGTGAGGATGGCAGTGAGAATGGCTGTGAGGATGTCTATTTGTACGAAAAACTCGAGTTCTTGAAAGAGTGAGCCAAACGTGATGAATGAAACTATGGTCGCCATTACAGACAAAATGTACAATAGTCTATAGGTAGTGGAACGATCAAGTGTCAATAAGGACAAAATGTACAATAGTCTATAGGTAGTGGAACGATCATGTGTCAATAAGGACAAAATGTACAATAGTCTATAGGTAGTGGAACGATCAAGTGTCAATAAGGATAAAATGTACAATAGTCTATATGTAGTGGAACGATCAAGTGTCAATAAGGATAAAATGTACAATAGTCTATATGTATTTTAACGAACAACTGTCATTACAGACAAAATATATAATTGTCAATATGTAATGGAACAAACAATTGTCATTAAAGACAAAATACACAAAAATCTATATGTAATGGAATGAACAATTTTGCAAAGATATGGAAATCTCCATCTAGGCACACGTGTACATATAGACCTCGATTTCATGGTGTAATTACACTTTAGTTTTATAATGTTTTGCTTCTTTTTCTCGGCTTATATATTGATAAAACTAAAGTAAAATCAGTCAAGAACACTTTTCCGGTTGTCAGAAATGATCAATATAGTTCTGTATATCATATATTACTGAAAGATTCATAAATATTTCATATCTTTAGGAAGATAATATATTTGGAATCACAGAAAGTGAACAGCTGAGAGTGTTTCAAAATAATGTAAATGAAATGTGTTAATGCTTGCCCAAGTAAATGTATGTTTTCGTTCCTTATTTGCTAATTATTTTAATAGAAAGTAAACCGTCACTCTATTTTACATAAACAGCACACTTTAATTTTTCTGAAAATTTTATTCATTGATATGGATAGAAGCTACTATTTATGCTCTAGAAATGATAAAGACCCCCACTACTGGAAAGTGACCCCCCCCCACCAGCTAGTTCTAAATCAACCTGGGTCAGAGTCATAAAATTACCTAACACTATTTAAACTTATTCACAGAGAAACAATCTTCGTAAAATGATTTATGATTTATTATTAGCAAATAACTAATATCATACAAACAGACTCAGCCTAGTAAACGTACAATTGTAGTGCAACCAAATATAATTAAATAAGCATGTACACTTGTCTTTTAAATGTAGGTGAAACATCATTTTGAAGATTCTAGAAATTACATTGTAAGCATAACACAATCTGATCAGAAAACAGCAATGGTCTAACAATCTACATAAAATATATTTTTTTCTGGATGATTTGCCTCACAGATATTGTGAGATTTTTCTTTCGCATCTTTGACTTCAAGTACTGTGTTTAGTATGTTCAAAATTAATTCCCTTTGTTTCTATGTTTGTTCAAAATTAATTCCCTTTGTTTCTATGTTTGCTGCTCAACTTGTGGTAGATATGTGCTGCCGAACCCCCCACAGGTTATGTTTTTTAAACGTAACATCAACTCCATTAAAATATTACAGATAACCACTAACACAAAAAAATAAAATTCCACTTATACGTAATAAGACGTGTGCCTGTATTCTCATCTATAAAGAACATTGCAAATACTGTTCTTTGAACAAAATCAACTTTTCACAGTACAACAATCATTGTACACAACAATAGTAAATGTATGTTTTTAACATAGATAAACTAACGGCAAGAAATAAGTATTTAATATTTTTTGTTAGACCCACTGACGACAGGCCACCCAATCAATTTGTATTTTCCCTTAACAAAGCGAGCGCTGTTAGAGAGATCAACTTGATATCATAACACTCCCTGGCCTGCGATCTCCTTAAGGGCAGAGCTCAGAGCGTCATCAAATATCTTGGACAATGTTTCAGTCAATATCTGTCCGTTTCTACAAACAGTATTCAATAAATATGCTACACACTAATGTGTACTTGACCCAATTTCACCCTCACTGCTCTTCGAATATTCAGAAACTGTATCACTTATACAATCTTCAATACATGTGCTCCACATTCATGTGTAGTTGACTCAGTTCCATCCATATTGCTATTTGTATAATCAGAAGTTATATTGTTTACTCTAATGTGCATCATACATTCTTCTTTTTCTACTGTTGTTTTCCCTTCGATTTTAAATCAGCTTGTCTAAGGTAGTGTGGAAAAAATAATAGCTGTTGGCAAGAATGAATTCACAAACTAGTGTCTATATACTCTAATCTGCGATTAGAGTATACTATAATCTGCGATTGGTTTCTGTATCAGAAACACAGATCCATGAAATTTACTGTCAGACGGGAACAGAAATCCACGCAGCTTACTGTGATTTGGGAACACAGATCCACGCAGCTTACTATGATTTGGGAACACAGATCCACGCAGCTTACTGTGATTTGGGAACACAGATCCACGCAGCTTATTGTCACCTGGGAACAGCCGGCAGCCTAATTAGTAGAACCCAACCTGTCTGCGTAATGGTTATGGTATTTTTATTATTAGTGTCTGATATTAATGGCATGATCCTACGATAGCTTTGAATTATTAAATTGCTGCAACGATATATTTTCGATCACACAAGATTCAGCAATCGCTTTAATTCTGGTTCTTACGTGACTGTCACACTGGCTGGCTGTAAGCATGGTCCAACATATTATTATTTTAAAGCAGTTGGTAGTATGTAGATACGCTAAAATGTGTGGACACAGGCACACATATGCACGCATATGTCTCTGAAATGTGTGTATTAGTACAAGTAATACTCAATGGATGTCTGTGAGCGCGTGTATGTCTATGTGACTACAAGCACGTGAGCTTCCTTTTATGTGTCAGTATTTATTTGTTTTTTCTTTGAGTGTGTATATCGGTACACATGTGCTTGCGTTTACCTGTATAAATCTGTATGGGAGTGCAAGTGAGTGAATCTGCATATATATGTGTGTGTGTTAGTGTGTGCTTGAATGTGCGTGTGAATGTTTAATGCATGTATATATGTATGTGTGTGTGTTAGTGTGTGCTTGAATGTGCGTGTGTTTGCGTTTGAATGTTTATGCATATGTATTATATATATATATATATGTGTGCGTGTTAGTGTGGGCTTGAATGTGCGTGTATTTGCGTATGCATGTTTATGCATATGTATTACATATACACATGAATATATATCGGGGGGGGGGGGGAGGAGCGTTGTGTGTGTGTGTGTGTGTGTGTGGAGCTTGAGAGAGAGTAAGGAAGAGAGAGTAAGCCTTCAGCATATTGACATTTTCCCAAAAGAATTGCGAAGACACCAGTAAAGATTCCTAAATTCTCGGAGTTATAATTATCCCTTGAATGTACAGAAGGAAAAAAAAACAAGTAATTTGCATAGGTTTCTTGTGTCCTGTATTCAGGACAGAAAAGAAACAGGCAACTGCTTGTGTTATCGTCACCTTATAAAGGGCAAAGGTTGAATCTCTGCTTGTTTGTAGCCACATTAATAATGCGTGTGGCGTCGCGTGTTTGTTGTGTTATTTTTATCACATCTTTCATATTTAGAAATGTACACATGGGTCTCATGAAAAACGTCATTTCATATTTAGAAATGACTTTATGTACACATGGGTCTCATGAAAAACGTCATTTCATGCACATGGATCTACTCGTTGAGGATCAGTCCTTAAAGAACTATAGGTCTTCATATTAAGTTCCTTAAAGACAAGTTTGTACTTCATTAAAGGTCCTCAAAGACATATAGGTCTTCATATTAAGTCCCTTAAAGACAAGTTTGTACTTCATTAAAGGTCCTCAAAGACATATAGGTCTTCATATTAAGTTCCTTAAAAACAAGTTTGTACTTCATTAAAGGTCCTCAAAGACATATAGGTCTTCATATTAAGTTCCTTAAAGACAAGTTTGTACTTCATTAAAGGTCCTCAAAGACATATAGGTCTTCATATTAAGTTCCTTAAAGACAAGTTTGTACTTTATTAAAGGTCCTCAAAGACATATAGCTCTTCAATTTATATAAATGTCCTCAAAGACAAATGGGTTTTCATATTATGTATATATTCTCAAAAACGAATGGGTTTTCATACTTTATAAAGGTCCTCAAAGCCAACTGTATCTTCATATTTTGTAAAAGTCTTCAAAGACAGATGGGTCTTCATATTTTGTAAAGATCCCCAAAAGATAAATGGGTCCCCAATATGTATAGGTCCCCAATAAATGGGTCTTCATATTATGTATAGGTCCTCACAGACAAATGGTCGTCATTCTTTGTAAAGACCCGAAAGACAAATAATTGAGTCTCCATATTTTGTAAAGATCCCAAAGAAAAATGGTTTTTAATATTATGTAGTGGTCCTTGAAAACCCAAGGGAAACTGTTTATGTTCAGTTAAGGTCCTTGAAGACAGAAAGGTATCCAGGCTCCATGCAGACAAGAATGGTCTTCATGGTAAGTAATGGGTCTTTCTTAGCAGACATTACAACTATAAGTCTTATTGTTTGAGTTAAAATTAAGATTTTCAGTACTTGAAATTTGTTTTGGATAATTAATTAATTATATCTGATGATCTAACTTTTCTCTTGACGTACAGAATTGTTAATTGCTTAACATTCGCCCAAATAGTCGAATCCTGGTGCGGAAAAATTAATATTAATCTCACGATACAATGGCCTGTTGTGGACATAATAATTATTATCTCTCAATGCAATGGCCTGTTGCGGACATAATAATTATTATCTCTCAATGCAATGGCCTGTTGCGGACATAATAATTATTATCTCTCAATGCAATGGCCTGTTGCGGACATAATAATTACTATCTCTCAATACAATGGCCTGTTACGGACATAATAATTAATATGTCTCAATACAATGGCCTGTTGCGGACATAATAATTACTCTCTCAATACAATGGCCTGTTGCGGACATAATAATTATTATTTTACGGATATAATGGCCCATTGCGAACATAATAATTACTTTCTCGCGACACAATAGCTTGTTGCGGCGGACATAATGAGACATGTCCAAGGTCGCAGTATCCACTCAAGAACGCAGCAACTATTCTGTGCAACATGGATCACCCTGACACCTATTGTCAGTCAGAATCTCGACCCCATTTGGGGATCTTTAAACATCATTAACATCATTATTAACATCATTAACATATTTATTAACATCATTAACATCATCATTAACATCATTAACACAATTATTAACATCATTAACATCATTAATAACATCATTAACATCATTATTAACATCATTAACATCATTATTAACATTATTAACATCATCATTAACATCACTTGCATAGTGGGGGGTATCATTCCACGATCTAGTAATTAGTCTCAAATGTGAAACAAACATAACTAAAACAGGGGCAAACTTCCATACGTTTCAGAATAACAGGAACGTTCACATACATTATTAGAGTATCCATGAATGCGTAAATCCAGATGCAACCCTAATTTCCATTAATCCTTTACATGAAATGTTTAATTTACTCACTCTACCATTACCGTAACGCCTAAAACGTTACTGAGAGTAAGCGTTTTGATACTACGTTCTGTTGATGGTCGCAAATTGACCGACGGTTTGCCGATAAAACTTCGCGCATTGTATGTAACAGGAAGTTATGCATACTGCTGGGATAAACTGACCATATAGTATAGACCAGTATATTATACATACTCTTGGAATAGATATCCATGAAGTACAGATTAATGGGTTATGCATACTGCCGAGGACAGCTAGTCCATAAAGTAGAGATTAATTAGTTATGAATACTGCCGAGGACAGATAGTCCGTGAAGAAGAGATTAATGAGTTATGCATACTGCCGAGGACAGCAAGTCCATGTAGTAGATATTAGTGAGTTATGCATACTTCCGAGGACAGCCAATCCACATAGTCGAGAAGAGTGGAGCAATGAGTGATGGTGCTCCAGTGCTGCAATATCTTGATGAGGAGATGCTGAGATTGCGTCACTCAAGCACAGTACAGAAAGCTGAATACACCGTTCCGTCACGTGACTTCTTTGCGCTGTTTCCAAAATGAACTATAGGCTCACCGACACTTAAACCATTCCGTGACGTCCACAACCAACGAGCTGCACACAGATGAGTCATACCACCAGTAACTAGCAATTAGCCATCGAACTCCCCCTTTAAAATAAAAATAAAAATATGGGCGATATACGTAGCGCCCTGGGAGAAGTGTGTAACTGGCAGCTTCTGTATGTGACAACGTCAAGGACCATACATATTGTATTATTCGATCACCAAGAGCCCCACGAATCTTAAGGCCCCACCACCACCACGAAAGCAGTGTTTTGATATTTTTTAAAATGTTATATTTTTTGTCGTGTATTTCAATTTTGTATATTTAAAGATGTCTGTAGGAATTCTTCATCGCGAGAATGGTCCATCACCATTATGCATCAATGTGTTTAAATCATTCAATGTTCTACTTCTTACTTTTGCAAGTTTTCAGTTTTTCCTACCTGTCCACTTCCACCCAGCCTATGACTCACCACTCAACACTCAACACAACACTCAACATTTACACTGAGCTTTGAACGCTTGTAACGAACGCCACTATCAATCAGAAGTGTCAGATCTTCACTGCCTTTGCAACAGCCACAGCTGCTGGGGATGGATGAGTCGGTGAGCGTTGGTGGAGTTGGGGTGTGTGGGAGAGGAAGTGAAGGGCTTGGTGGCCGATTTCAAACATTTATTTTTTGTGGACAGTACGGATGAATGCCGTTAGGCCCGCTGTAAGATACGGGGTGTAGAAGGTCGCCTTTTTTTTCTTAATTTTTCTCAGGTTTACCGGAATGGCGATAAATCAGCGAAGGCGTATTATGTCGTCTACTAAGATGACTATAATGTTGCTGCGCTACTCAAAGCTATTTTGATAAAGTTCAGTACTACCAATACTACTGCTTATACTATTGCTAGTATTATTACAACTGCTACAAAAGCGACTACTACAGTCATAATTACGGTTAGTACAACAAATGGCCTAGAGTGTGGATGATTTTGAAGACGATAATAATAATAGTAACTTGCAGTTTTGTGAGGTTAACAAAAATGATATATTTATCCAGCATTTACATCTATTTGTTGTTGATGATGATGATGTTGACGACGACTATGATGATGAATCTTATGTTCTTTTTCAAAAATAAATGTTAATCTAAGCTCGGTAATATTTTGGTACATTCTTCTTCGCTCGCTAAAACACTAATTGTTGTTTGATACTTAGTGTACGTTAATTAGTGTTTTGATTTACTTAACTGCGTTCATAAATTCTCGTGTTGGTGTCTTATTACATTTATTTGCATGCATTCATATTTCTTAATTTAGACTTGTTTGTGCTCTCATAATTTATTCATCATTAAGTAATCTGAAGCATACATTTTTCTTTACTATTATTGTGTGCCCATTAGTGTCATGAATTTATAGAAGGTGTTTTGAAGTTTTGATGATGTTTTAAACATGTTTGCAGTATTAATGGGATTTCGTTTGTATTTTAGCCCTAATCTGACCCTACATTAATTTTGAGATGTCAGTTTTAATTGTTAATGCTTTGTTTGTCTTAGTTATTAATGTTTAGACTGTCTCCATCTCCTACACTGTTAGTATTCTGATATGTTCATCTGCACTTATTATTGCTTTGACATGTCCATTTGGACTCATTATTGCTTTGACATGTCCATTTGGACTCATTATTGATTTGACATGTCCATTTGGACTCATTATTGCTTTGACATGTCCATTTGGATTCATTATTGCTTTGACATGTCCATTTGGATTCATTATTGCTTTGACATGTCCATTTGGATTCATTATTGCTTTGACATGTCCATTTGCACTCATTAACATTTATTAACTGCATGAAATGCTACTGTCTTGGTCTATTCTTTACCTTTACTGATTGAACACTTAAAGATGCACACAGTCAGTGTAATGTAAGCGTTTTTACACGTGTATTTTAAATCGTATTTATACGAAATAGTATTGCTGTGTACGGATAGTTATTATGATTATATTTCTTGCTTGCTGCACTGAAACACTCAGAAAAATACACATCACTACACAGTCATTGTCTTATTAATATTCATTGTGCGCGTGGTGTGTGTGTGTGTGTGTGTGTGTGTGTGTGTGTGTGTGTGTGTGTGTGTGTGTGTGTTCGTATGCGTGCAACCGAAGACCAAAGGGCGATAAATTTGTCGAATTAGTACGGTACAAAAGCGAGTAATGGGAGACGACTCATTGGAGATGTTAAAATTAATTGGACAAAGGAGGCCAGCTGCAGCTAGTAAAAGAAAAAAAAATCCAAAAACGAGGCTATTTTGGATCCTGAAACAAAGAAACTACTTCAAATTGATCGATTAGCATTGAAGCTTATAGACGGTGAGAAGTCTAAGTGAGCAGACAATTTCTCTGATATAATGTTTATTCACCAATCTCGACATTGTTTTTGTTTTGTTTGTTTGTTTTTTTTTACCTCATTCCAGAATGTGTTTATGAAGGAGGGAATAAAACCACCATAGGAAACTTTGTTGCTAGGAAATGATTATGTCAAGGAGTGGCCCAGTACTTCAAGATGAGGGACAGGATGCGCGAAAAAAGAATTTATGAAAATATACATATGCTGACCGAGGAAGTGCTTGCTTATATATTCTGTAGTGAGTAATTTTACACAGAAAACAAACAAGCAAACACACTAATGTACAAATAATCACAAGGCGAGTGTTATTGTTTCGTTGTTGTTGTCGTTTGCGTTTAATGTGACTGAGTAGCGATTGTTGGTATGTATGACCGACAACCGCATGAATAAACATACTATGATTATACTCTAGTTCAAGTCTAACCATTCTGTATACATCTATTCCTCCCTTCTCTCTATTACTTCCGAATTCAGTGGTTTTATGAAAAATGTCTTGGCACTAAGCACTGAAAAATAATTTAAACAATTTATTTTTTTCAAAACTTAAATTCATAACTTTTTCTATATTTGAAAAGAAAGTTGTGCAATTGTAGAGTTCGCGATAAAGTGTGCACAATACATATTTTATCGTCTGTATATATCCTTCAGTATATAATATAGACTAGAGAGAAAGCTATTTTAGTCCTAATTTTTCAAACAATACAGAAATTAGAGAACTACTTTTGTTAGCAAACGTAAAGTGGTAGTGCTGTACTGATATTATGTGCTTAGCACAAACCCAGCATGGGACCTAACTAGAGTTTCATCTCGTCTGGAGTTAGTGGTATCTGTGACCAGTCAATCAGTGATGACTGTATCCAATCTGTGACCAGTCAGATAGTCAGTGATGACTGTGTCCAATATGTGACCAGTCAGTTAGTCAGTGATGACTGTGTCCAATCTGTGACCAGTCAGTTAGACAGTGATGACTGTGTCCAATCTGTGACCAGTCAGTCAGTGATGACTGTGTCCAATCTGTGACCAGTCAGTTAGTCAGTGATGACTGTGTCCAATCTGTAACCAGTCAGTTAGTCAGTGATGACTGTGTCCAATCTGTAACCAGTCAGTTAGTCAATGATGACTGTGTCCAATCTGTAACCAGTCAGTGAATCATGACTGTGACCAGTCACTCAGTGGCGAAGTTGCCATCTATTGTCTCTCTCACTTGTCAAAAACTAATTACTAATATTTGATATAATTCATTATTACAAAGTCACCCCAGTGGCGACAATCTGAAATTAATTAATTAAATCCATCTTTTATAACATCTCAATAGCCGATTAAACTTCTGAAGCTAAGGCAATTCAGACACTGTCTCCATGTAAATGAGTTATTTATCATTGCAGGTAAAATATCTATCTATCTATCTATCTATCTATCTATCTATCTATCTATCTATCTATCTATCTATCTATCTATCTATCTATCTATCTATCTATCTGTCTATCTATCTATCTATTTATCTATCTATCTATCTGTCTGTCTATCTACCTATCTATCTGTCTGTCTGTCTGTCTCTCTCTCTATCTATCTATCTATCTATCTATCTATCTATCTATCTATGTGCATATATGGCATATGTACAACTATTCGCAGAGTATGTATGTACAAATGTACAATTCTGTTTGTGCGTGTAAAATGTATGTGTATGTTTGTATGTGCGTGCCTGTTTTCCTGTCAGTGGGTGCGACCTAAAGAACAGTGGATAAAACACTTTGATTAGTGACATGATTTGGAATAGCCCGCCCAAGGCGAAACCATAGAGATTGTTTATAGAACAGAGATCCACAGAGCTATTGATCGCAGACATTCAACATGGCCAATGCTTTAGCTCTGTGAGCGCGCACTGCCTAGCATCCAATCTGTTACATACGTTGCCGAATTCAGCACCGTATGTCCTGTGTTCTTTGGGGTGGGGTGGGGTGGGGTGGAATCACTCTTCTGAATTTCCGATTGCACCCGCGAGTTGGTTCTGTGTTCATTTACATGTTTTCTTTTCGCTGCCTTCCTAGACCATTTGCACTGTATAATTCGAACTTTGACCCTTCTCTTAGAAGGACAGATCTTAAATCCTTGTCATACATCAACAACACGCGTCTGGTCTGTATGAATTAAATTCTGTATACCTAAAAAGCGTTATGAATTTTTATGTTGCATTAGTTATTTTTGAACGATTAATATAAACAGCTATGACTGTTAACCGTTCAAAAATAACTAATGCAACATAAAAATTCATAACGCTTTTTAGGTATACAGAATTTAATTCATACAGACCAGACGCGTGTTGTTGATGTATGACAAGGATTTACGTATGTCATTGATCACGTCTTTGTTGTTAATAACTCTACTGTCTACATGAGGGATATTTGTTGTTAATAACTCTACTGTTAAATATCCCATGAGGGATATTTAACCGAAACATCGACTCTGGCATCTGTTTTGATATCAGTAAAAAAAAATTCTATACTGTTTTCTCGTTAAGATGTAAACTTGAACTGCCTGAATGCTAGAGTTTGTAGCGGAATGTGTTGCTTCAGCAACTAAAAGGAAAGGCTTGAGTGAATCCTTCATTAGTTCAATCAGTATACCGGGTTTGTGGAGTGTCCTAAAGAAAAATTGCAGAGTCAAATATGAAAGCCTGTCTCAGTGATTATAAGGCCAACATTATCGACGTCAAAACACCGTTGATGCACTGCGAATTTCTAACTGTAACTGGACACGGAACGTCAAGGATCATTTAGAGTAAAATAAAATTTGAGAGTTTCAGTGAATGGAAAAAAATTAGTAAATATAAGGAGATATGGTACTTAATATTTTCTTACTGACAGGAGTGTCCATTTACTAGGTCATTCTACCGGGCGTAAGTGCTGTGCTTCACCGACACAATGAATGATTTGAAATGTAGAGGTTACAGTGTATACACTTGGTAGACAATACATCTATTTCACTGTACATGTGGGATTGAAACAATAAGAAAAATATTAACATTTGTCTAAATGTATCGGATGACATTAAGGCCCACAACCCGTACACTCTTTAATGTCCACTATAGCCGTAGTTTTCTAAATAGAAATTGATTACATCTTGCTATCTAGATGTCTGTGTCCAAGGAGAAAACAACAGCATGGAAACAAATTTGAATGCAAGAAACGTGAGATGTGCTGGAAGTTTTGAAATGTGCGTTCTGTCCTTGTACTTCCGAACTCCCTCTTGTCACTGTCAAAGCGTTTTTTTTTTTTCTCTTCGAAGAGTTGCTCATAACCTCTTTGCTTTGAATGGTGGAAATATTTTAGTTCTCACACACTTCTTATAAATTATCTGCAACCTTTGACACTATTGTCCACGAATATGTTATTGTACCGTCTCCAGCGTGTGTTTATTCTTTGGCATTCAGGGTTTTGTTAATCTTGCTTCCAATCATTTCAGTCTGAAAGGAAATAACTGTGTTAGTAAACGGTAAACACACTCCACATACGCAATCTTTGTTATAATAATCCACAACCGTTTGTTCTAGGATCAGTTCTTTTCTTAATGAATTGTCATTCACCCTATTCTCAGAGCTTATCCAGTGACATAATTCATCTCCCTTTGTTACTTCTTTTCTTAATGTACTGGCAGTCACCCTATATACAGAGCTTATCCAGTGTCATAATTCATCTTCCTGTGTCAGTTCTACGCTGAATGAACTCAGTTGTGCAAATCAAATTGCCATGTTGAAATTCCACTATCTGATGTTAAGTTATGAATGCTCAGTAACAAACTGCTAATAAATGATAATAACTTGAAGTAATGCTTGTTGCTTGTAAAGAGTTTCTAAATCCTTACCTCACCAAGAGACACAGAGTATCGTGACATTCCCATTACGATTAGCCGGTCACTTAGAAATGTGAGTGTTCGTTTGGACAGTGGTTCTCTCTTCCCTTACTATTGATTGAATGTGGGGAACGCTTCCGGCTTCCGCCGCTTTCGCGTTTGGAGAGGGGGGGAGAGGGAGGGGGGTCTTCTCTTATTAAAAAGCATTTTCAACTTTTATAGAGAGCAGTAATCTGGACGTGACATGACACAGCACTAGTTGCAAATTTCTCTCTATTAAAGCTATCAAGGACCTTTGTATTTACCAGATTATTTAAACTATCTTCTGTGTTTTGTTTAGGAGGGAGGGATGTAAAAGGTTTGAAACTCTGCTGCTAGGATTACATTCCGAGATCCTGGAACTGCTCACACCATACCTCTCCTCCACATTCCTCTCTGGCTCCTTGTTTACGGCAGTAAACAACGCAATATCTCTGGCTCCTTGTTTACGGCAGTAAACAACGCAATATCTCTGGTTCCTTGTTTACGGCAGTAAACAACGCAATGTCTCTGGCTCCATGTTTACGGCAGTAAACAACGCAATGTCTCTGGCTCCATGTTTACGGCAGTAAACAAAGCAATATCTATTCTTTTTGTCCTGTTTTCTTTGTGTAGTTCCAACTCTATGTACTTGTCTGATCTCACAATGCGTACACTCTTGCTAGAAGCTTGCGCTCATAATCACACACACATACACAAATATAAACGCATGCTCACATACACATTTACACACGTAAACACCAGATGCACCACACACATACACTTTCAATATTCCGAAAGCAAAGTACGTCATACGGTCAATGCTGCTTTATTCATCGTGGGACATATAACTAGAACTTTTTTACCACTGGAGACGCCATTGTGATTATCATGAGCGCTCGCTCTCAAGACACATCTGTTGCATCAGCAGACATAAATCTGCGTCTTTTGTGTCCATTACTAACGGTATGTTAGTAAATTCATAGTACTGAAATTTCTCAATACACGCCTGATTCTTCAGCAAGTGTAACTCTATGTCTTTTGTATCATTGTCCTAATTGTATATTAGTAATTTCATATCATTGAAATCTCTCAAGATACTCCAGTTTCATCAAAAGACATAACTCTGTGTCTTTAGAATCATTGTTTATTCGAATTGTCCGATAATAATTTCATATTATTATTTATGGTACTCTTTAGTAAATTCACTTCTTAGTTTGATATTATCAGTTTCTCTTGTGTTTATTTACTCTTATTTTGTAAATGCCTTTAAGCCGTCTGAATATTAAGAACTTGCCCATTTTATGTGTAATTATTGTAAAGTGCTTAGAACGTTTATAAAGTTTAGACTTTTTATCAAGTCTCCATTATTTAATATGTACACGAAGTCTGTGCATTTATGATTGTCCTTCGAGTAAGGCGAAGTCATGCGTCATCCTGTCAACTGACTCTTTGTTCCCCCCTCCCTCCCCAAACCTTTCCCACCCCAATTAAAATGCTTTTTAACATCTTTAGATGAATCGTGTTGCCTCTTATCAGGACGCGTGGGATTTGCATCTTCCCGACCGTTCTTGACAGTGACGAAAAACTGAGACGGGGCCAAATCCAAGGAGTACGAACTTGTCAGTGGTCTCCATCGTACCGGAAATGACCTTTCAACCCACGCAACAAAAAACAAAGTGTTGATGATTGAAAAGAAGACCGATCCATTCTCCCACACACACTCAGCTTACAACCCGTCTCTTCCGTTCGATGATTTCGCGGACGGGCCTTGAATGATCGAGCTGGGCAGTGCAAGGTGTTCGTTGACCTGGTTCACCTGTAAACGATAATGATGAAAACGCCAGGAATGATGACGACGGTGATGACTTTATGATCGTACTTCATTCCGTCGACTTTTCTCTTGAGAATGCTGATGTCAAGATGCTCTTTTGCCATGAGTCGATCCTACAATGCTTTCCAGTCAGTAAGAACGACATGACTGAGATAGAGCTCGGCGTGTAGCAGTTAAATGGCAAAATAAGTCATCAGCATCAAAGAAGTCGAGAAAGAAAGAAATATTTTTAAAAGTTTTCGGACCAAGGACTATTATCCAAAATCAAGAAATCCGGAGATTGTGAAACGTGAAAGCAGAAGTATTTCCTCTTTTAACTTCTGGACTTTCTCTGTCTGACTGCACACTACATAGCTTCAGGATTAACTTCAGGACCTTTTTTTCCCTCTCTCTCTCTGACTTTACACATTACGTAGTTCAGGACCTTTCTCTCTAACTTTAAAAATTAAATAGCTCCTTAATAACTTCTGGATCTCTCTCTCTCTCTAACTTTAAACATTAAATACTTCTTGTATTAAACTCTGGACCTTTCTCTATAACTTTATACGTTAAGATTAAGAAGTGTCCTTATTAGCTTCTGGACCGCTCTCTCTGTCTCACTTTAAAACTTAGACTTTCACCAGACTGATGTTTCGTTATCCGAGGAGACACAATGACCATCTCAACAAAGCATTTTTATTCAAATGGTAGAAAAAAAAAATCATGTTTGGTCAGATTGCAAAGGGCAGCTTCAAATTCTCAACAGGGGAGCCTACTCGTGTATTGGAAGCATTCTTCAACTCAAAACCATGCGATAGCGAAGACTAAAACAGATCGGTACTTTACCCAACTCCCGTTTTTTGGCTAATAGCTGACAATTTCAATTCAAGTAAGCACAAGATTACCCTTTCTTGGGTATCTGACCTAATTTGATATTAATAAATAATCACAAAATAATTTGTTCTTTGGTCATGTGACTGGCATGTGACTGACATGGAAAGAGATGTATGTCTTCAAGTTTCAATTTATACTTTATTATTGGGAATGTATGAGCTAAAAATAAAGGAACGCGAAGAAGACTGTGAAAGTGTGAATGTAATGGGGTAGCAAGGAGTTTCTGTTCTGTGCGTGTGACACTATACGTACGTTGCTCATGGGGTATCCACCCCTAATACCGACCATCGAACAATATGGAACAGAAGCTGAGAGCTAACAATAATCAGTTATGCTCTAGATATTAATCACAATGAGTCACACATATTGAAAATAGAAGTTTAACATCTGACTGACCAGTATGAGTTAAGCGCAAAGTTATAGTGCAGCTGCACTTAAATAAATCTTAAACCACTCTGTTTCGAGATGTTTCGAGATGTTTCGAACATTCCTGGACAGCCAAAGCATGTGACAAAGTCCCGTGTATGACGAGACATTTTTTCTCTCCCTACTTCCGGTACAGCATTTGGAAGGAAGTTACGCATCTGAGAAATTCAAGTGTAGGTCAACAACGTATCCTCTACGCCCTTTAAAGTTTAAGACAAATGCAGAAAATAAAATTAATCATTCTTTTATATTTAAAAAAAATTGCATTCCAAATCATCGTGTTAGAAAAGAAGACTCTAAACTAATACTCGAACAAATCAATCATAAAAAACTCTCAACTAGTCAAAACGTTAACCGAAATCTATATGTAAATGTTCGCATAAAGAACCCAAAGTGAAGAATAAAATTAATTTAAACAAATACTGAATGCAGTATTTTATGCATTAAAGTCTATTGATGGCCAACTGGTACCGGACGACTTAAGTAAAAAGAATCTCGTGCTAGACTTATCTATATTCTCCGCTCACTTTTCAAGCACAAGCCGTCCTCAATACTTTCAGTTCAAATTGATGATGTTAATCGGAGCAATTAGCTGTATCGATAGCCGGAAGACAAGAAGCTTGGAGGGGAAAATGATACAAGGCACTGCGTCAATAACAACGGTAGAGCTCAACAAAGTGATATGACTTCAGTGCTATTTACAGCGATCACGTGCTGGTTCCGAAATGGAAACGAGGTTCCGCAGCATACAGGTAGAGTTAGTAAGGGAGAAACAGAAAGGAATAGTTAAGCCTTATATATAACACATAAAATAATGCGAAAAAAGAGTTATTTAAACACACATCTCCTCATTAAATCAGTTGTGATTTTGTCAAAACAAAGATAGCTAGCTAGATAGATAGTTAGATAGACAGACAGAAAGGTAGCTACATAGACAGACAGACAGATGGATACATAGATAGATAGACAGACAGAAAGGTAGCTACATAGACAGACAGACAGATGGATACATAGATAGATAGATAGACAGACAGACAGACAGATAGATAGATAGATAGAAACTCTCTTCTGTATGTATATTTGTAATTAAAAAAAATATGCGCGTAAGAGGATTCTAAAAGAAGTGTTGTGATTCATTCGTTACCTTTTGAATATTAAATCACCCCCACCCCTCTGTAACTTCTTTCCTCATAGAAACCACAATAGACTTTTCATCTTTTGATTATCTCTGTCTTGTGGTCTTGTGAGGATTTCCTCTTCTCAGCTTATTCTGAAGAGGGCATTCTACTTGTTATAGTTCATGTGGAGTTGGTTAGTTCTTTGTAATGCAAGTGATGGTTCTGTTTCGTATTTTTAATTAGTTTAATTGTTTGCTTTCTTTAAGATAAGTAATTAAAGTGATGAAGAGGACGTGTATGATGTTTGCTTTTTTAATGTAATTGACGAGTGCTTTCTTGGATTATTTTTTTCTGTTTGTGACTCTGGATAACGTAGTGAGTGTGTGGAGAGCGAGACATGTAATAGATTTAAGGCACCAATGATTATTTTTCTTTCTTCACGGTATAGTGGACAGTGCAATAGGAAATGTTATATATGTTATTTTCTGCTCTATCGTGTTTGTCTGACCTTGAAATCTTGTGTAGTAGAAGTGTTGAATTTAGCGTTATGGCTTTGTTGTGTAAGTTGCTGGGTAAGTTAAGAGGTCTTACCATATTTTACCTCTTTATCTGCTCTTTCATTTCCTGTTATATTCTAGCGGCTTGGTATACATAGTAATTGTAGTTTTAATGTTGTTTTTATCTAGTTTGTGTGGTGTATGTTTGAGCTGCGTAATGTCAGTATTGAAGATAATTAGTCAGGTTTTATTAGTATGCTTTTATTTAGGAGTAAGAATGGATTTTTTGTTCGGTTGTGAAAGGACTTTATGCATATCTACATGTTCGTCTTTAGTACTGAATTAACTTTGTGTAATTTGTACGGGTGTGTTCCATGGTAGTAGTGAATGGCAGTTCTAGTTTTGTCAGATGTTTTGGAACCGTTTGTAAACTATTTTTAGATCTGGATAATTTTTGGTTATGTGTTCTTTGTGTTTTGTAGTGATCGTTGTGTGTTGGTTACATTTCTACTAAATTTAAAATCAGTATATAGTCTTCTTGTCGGGGTTTGATGGGGGTGGTGGTGTCTGGTTTGAGTAAGTTTAATTTGTGTTTTTTTAAAATAAGTTTTATCGTCAGTTCTTTGTGGAATATTCTGTCATCTGTCCACTTGGTATGTTTTATTTTTCTGGCCATTTTGTGGTGGTGTCTGGTTTGAGTAAGTTTAATTTTTGTTGTTTTAAATAAGTTTTATCGTAAGTTCGTTGGGGAATATTCTGTCATCTGTCCACTTGGTATGTTTTATATTTCTGGCCATTTTGCTTGGGTATCCTCTTATGTCCCATTTTGTAATTTCTAAGTGTGTTTGTAGTGTGACATGTTGTATTTTATTTGCCTATAATTTTTAATGCTTTTTTTTCACTTTCTAGTAGGTTTAAATGTCCTGTTTGTTTAGTTCTGTTATTTTAATGTTTGGTATTGCGTTTGTCCTTAATCGTAGTGCTTTGTTTTGTATTATTTTTATTTTTTTTTTATTTTCGGGTTATTTGTAGCAGTAAAAGTTTTGCTTCCATAGTCTGTTAAGGGTATGTTAGATGTTTGGTTGCCATTTGTAATGTGTGTGTCAGCTCCCCAGTTTTTTCCCTTTGTCATTCTAAGTATAATAATTGCTTTGTTAATTTTTGTAAGAACGTGTTCAGTGAAATGTATGTTTCTTTCAAAGGCAATTCATTAGAATCTGTGACACTTTGCATACTTAATATTTCGTAGCTTCAGCTTTGGGTAGATCTTAGTTTTTTAATTGTGAAAATTCTAAGGCAATTGTTTTTGTCAGATGCTAAATGAAAACCCCATGTGTCTGTCCATGTTCCTATTTGATTTAGTGCTATTTAAATCCCTCCCTCCCTCACCCACTCCCCTCTTGGTAGGTTCTGTGCTGGTGCTTGTGATTCTGTGCTTTTGTATGACGTGTTTGGTTGTGAATGTAATTATTTTAGAGTGGGGATCATTTGTACAGATGACGTAATCTGTGGTTATTTTCGAATCTAGCGCTAATTGCGACGTCATTATACCCAGGTCAAGAGTGTATTGTAAAGTGGGAAGTGGTAGTGCTACAAATATTAATTCATTATCATTAATCCAGTCTAATAATATTTGTCCTTGTTTATTTAATTTGCCTTTGATCCAGCAAAGGATTATGAGCATTAAAATCTCCTGTAATTTTATGATTGGATTGAATATTATTACTGATTAGTGTTTTCCTATATAGCTCTGTGGTGGGTGTAAATATTTGTAATTTGAATCTGTTGAGATTTATTTACTAATGTGAATGTTTGATGTATTTCTTGATTATTTGTTTGCAGAAAGTTAATTGCTTTTAATTAATAAAAGCCATCCCTCTGAAATTGTTTTCCCCACTTTTCTTTGCTTCTGTTTGAATTGAAGTATGATTGGAAATATTGATTCTTTTTGTATCTGGAATTTTTGTTTCCTGCAAACGAACTATGTGTGGGTCATGTTCTTGTATAAGTGGTTTATTTTTAAAGTAGTGATGGCTTTGTATTTATACCTTTTATGTTACATGCTGTTATTTTGAAGTTATTGGTGTTTGCATTGTGCATCAGTTTGGCTCCATTGTTATGGTAGTGTTTGTTATTTCTACGTTTGATTATTATTTTGTGACGTGTGTGACTATAATGTTTGAAATATAAATCCTTTACCTATGTTGTAGATATTTATTATAGATGGTTTGTACCAGATTGAGTATTGTGTTGGAAGTATTATATGCCTGTCCGGTGGGGTATATAATAGAGGAGGTCCAGCCCTGTACCCATTGAGTGTACAAGCACTGAAATAATTCTAACATGGTTTCATGGAAACATTGATGTCAAGTAATTTTTCATTTATTTGCTATATGTATATTTGATTTGTTGATTTAATAAATTTATTATTAAATTTATTGACCTTCTTACACTTATTGATAACCATATGTTGGAAAGATAGTGGGTGGATGGGGGTTCGCTAAATATAGATTAAAATACCTGGATTTATCTTTCCCTTTGGTAAGACGTTTTCCACCTATGGAAATATTATGCGACGGTAGATGTTTGTCTTTAATGTTGTGGAAGAGAGACAACGTTTACAGTGCCCACTTATCCGCCAAGTGACAAGGACGAGTGGTGTCTGCTTGAGAATTATTAATAACATAAATTTAGATTCTCATCACTTGTAATTAATTACGGATTTATTAAATAATTATAATAATTATAACCACTAACTAGTAGGGTACGTTTTGTAACTGTGTAGTATCTTCACTATTAATTTGGTGTTTATATGATTCATAAATGATGGGTTTAGCAAAATGGGCTCAGCACTTTTCACCATTACACTCAGTATTTCGAGTGCGAGATTTGTTTATTTATGTTTCCAGTGGGGAGAGAATGTTTGGTTGTTTATAATCTTTTTGTTCTAAACTTGTAATTTTTAGTTTGCATTCTCTATTCGTCTGCAAAGTTTGATGTTTTTGTTGTTTTTTTAAATTACAGATGAGTTTTCTTACACTGAATCCTTTATATTAAAACTGGGTATTAATGTTGGAGTTGAGGGAAATTTTTAGTTCTGGCTGCAATTTCTTTTCTCTCTCCAAATGTATGACATTGTGGTGTGAGAAACAGGTCAAGTCTTAGTATTTATTTGTGTTGTGACTAAAAAAGAGGCTCCACTTTTGCGTAAGGAGGATGACATTGTGGTGTGAGATTCGAAGGTGTTTCATTGGTCAAGTCTTTAGTATTTATTTGTGTTGTGACTAAAAAAAGAGGACCTACTTTTGCGTAAGGAGGCTGGAGGGGTTCTGGGTGGTGTACGAGATGATGGTGTTCTTATTTTATTGATAGGGTTTACTTTGAGTGGATTTTGGAATTATTTACCAGGAAATAAATTTGATTAATTATTCAAGCGCTAAAGTGTAATTTTATTAGTGCTTGCATTAATAATTATATAATTAAACTGAATCATATATACCAACTTGATTAAAATCCTATTCTGTCTATACTTTAAGCCCAGATGAAATGACATGAGAACGCAAAATGGAATTCTCCAAGAATTTCTTCTCCAAACCACTCAGACTAACAGATTGAGGTTTGTGAAGCACGGGTAACGGTGATAATAAGCAACGCTTAAACTATTCCACTGACATTCAAGTGACCGTGAAGGAAGTGTTCAGGATTTCTGGAAATAGCGGGACAGCCCTCCAGATGCAAACGACAGCTCCTGGGAATACATTTCGTGGGGAGATAATTGCCCTTCTCCTCAAATGCTCTTCTTTATTTCCGGCAAGAGAAAACAGCAAATACGGTACTGCAATCGATGTGGAGAAACCTTCCGATTGAGTTATCTTTCTTTCGACCGTTAATGTTATCATTATTAATATAGTTGTGAAGTCAAGTACAATTATACTGGGATATTTCAGTGTGTTTCTGCTGTTGTTTTTCTCTGTTTTTAATGCCTTACTATAATTTGCTGACTATTATAATTTTATGCTAAAAATAAAGGTGATTATAGCTGTTAATCATAATTAGTATTGGGGAGGGGTGAGTCGTTAAGAAATCTACGAATTAAAAAATACACGAGAAAAAATTCCTACTTGGTTGCATTAAATTTACAAACCAATAACGTTATACTATATGTATTAATAAACTGCGAAGGGAGAGGGGAGAGAAACACGCACACAAATACGAACACAGTCACGCAAGTGACGAGACACAGACGCACGCACAAAAAGGGACAGTGAGACGGTAAAACAACGTGATATTTTACCGACTAAACCAACCGACAGTAAGCGAATACAGTTGTCTCAATACAATGCACGCACCTTTAGATTAAATGCAGTTATCGATGTTTGTCATCTTAATGCAGGCACTTAACTAGGTCTGCTAATTGCTTAAATTGTAGCAAACGTTTAAACAGAGCTGTCTCCATCAACTGTTATTAGCTCTCAGATTAAAGTTCGTGGTGTGTGTGTGTGTGTGTGTGTGTGTATGTTGATGTGTATGTGGTGTGTTTGGTGTGTATGGTGAGTGTGTGTGATGTGTGTGGTGTGGTGGTGGTGGTGGTGGTGGTGTGTGTGTGTGGTGCATGCGTGAGTGTGTGTGTGTGAACCCATTTCTATTTATTCTAATCTTACGTAGTAAAATGTGTTTGTGTGTTAAAAACAATCTGAAAGCAATCGAAAAAAAAAACTGTTCACAATTTCATAGTGTTGAGTTATTTGAAATCCTGATTTTGTGATAACATCAGTATAGGAGAATATCTGTCAAATTATCGTTCTACTATTTAATAATGTTTAATTAATTTAAATCTTATTTCGAGCGAGTGACAGATATTTATGCTGAAGAGCACATATGGTGTAGTGGTCGTAGTGGTGGTGGCAGCTTAATGAACTTGGTCAAGCAAGATATTTATCAAGGACCCTTTTTGTGTATATTTATTTCATTGTCGTTGAACTTGCCTGAGACTGTGCGCGTAGATTTGCTATAAATGGGAGGGGGAGGGGGAAGTGTTTGCATGGCATTGTCGTCTGACCTTGAACTTCATACTGTACGCGTATTTTCTATAAATGTGGAAAGGGTGTTTGTGTACGTGCATGTGAGCGTGCGTGTTTAAGACAGACTCTTCTATTATTTGTTAGGTTTTCTGTTTTATTTTATAGCTGGTTCATGCAAAAGTAATATATTAACGATCATATTTATCACGATGAATTCACATTGGCTGCTTTTCCCTCCCTCTGTCCCCCCCCCCACAAACACACATACACATACAAACACACATGAACACACGCATATATCATACACATCATCAAAACTCTTGTATACAAATACACTCCTAACTACATCCATATTGTAAGAATTACAAAATATTTGAAACACATAACCTTTTAGCCCATTTCATAATAAATAAATTCCATTTCAGAAATTTATCTGTCAAAATCTACTCTTTTACCCTCTTTATATTTCTTATACAAGCCGTCAGCAATTTCTAAAGTCTAATTTATAAATATATATATGAAGTACTAAAACAAATCCCCCACAGAAGATATAACAGAAACCAATAGTCTAATATATGCCTCTGCAGAAGTAATTGCAAAGTATACAGTGCCAGACACACTACAAAGAAACAATCAGTACCGTCATAGAAGAGAAGAATAGAAAAGAAAATAGAGAGTACTAGAAGACAAAAATAATGACAGCAGCACACACTAAGGGAAAGCCGAAGGCAACATTAGTTAATAAATACCGTCCGAACTGCAGAAATATTAAGACCACAATAGAAAATGCAAAGCAAAGACTTTAATTGCCAAACCAGAAACTCTGCCAGCCTGGATGGTGAAGGTAAAAAACAAGTCTGATTATAAAAGATCTTGAGAAAGGCACAAAACCAAACAGCTATCGTTCAGTTATATGCCTACCAACTACCTGCATTATAGGAATTATAGCTGACAAAATCATGACTCACCTTGAAAAAAACAAACTTCTAGCCCAGTGAACAAAAGGGTGCTAGACCAGGCGGCAGAGGAACAAAGGACCAATTAGCAATTGATAAGTCAATAGTTACTGACAGCAAGAAACGAAGAACAAGTCTTGCAATGGCATGGATTGACTACCAAAATGCTTATGATTCAGTTCCACATTCATGGATACTTGAAACAATAAAAATGTACAAAATCGCGCCATCAATACAGGACCTAATTTAGAAATCAGTGTGAAATTAGACAATCACCCTAACATGCCACAACAAAAAAAAAATGCAGGCATACCAATAAAATGTGGAATTTTCCAAGGCGATTCCCTATCACCAATACTGTTCTGCATTGCCCTAAATCCTCTCAGCCACGTCATCCAGAAAACAGGATTAGGATACAAAATGAAAGCTGGACAGGTCATCAGCCATTTACTGTACATGGACAATTCTCAAGCTCTACGGTAAAAATTAACGTGACATCACATCGCTGATCAATACTGTCAAGATCTACAGTGAGGACATTAACATGAAATTCAGCCTTGTGAAATGTGGAAGAATTATCATTAAGAAAGGCAGGGTCTTAACAACAGAGGGCCTGCAATTTGACATCGGAAAAATCAATGATTTTACAATGCAAAAAGGATGTAAATACATGGGAATACTACAACATCAAGAACATATGCAGAGTGAAATAAAGTCCAAAGTTAAGGGAGGGTATGAATAAAGGGTTGGACAAGTCCTCAAGTTAAGCTAAATGGGGCGAACAAAATACAAGCCTTAACGCATACGCAATAACTGTAATCAGCTACACTGGAGGTATCATAGATTGGACAGCAAATGAAATAAATGAACTGGACAGGAAAACAAGAAAACTACTCACAATACATAAATCCTTACACCCCAAAGCAGACGTAGACAGACTCTATGTATCTCGTAAAATGGGAGGCCAAGATCTCCAAAAAATCAAAGCTGTCATTGAAAGAGAAGTCACCGGTCTTGTGGACTACATCTGGAATAACAACAAAGATGAGCCACTGATAGAATCAGTAAAGATGAGTGGACTATTTCAACCCTCACAAACAGACAAAGGAACATGGAAGAAAACAACGAAGCAAGAACTTGCAAATACCTGGAACAAAATACCTCTATATGGCCAGTATGCACGACAAGCTGGTGAAATATCAACAAAACTATCAACGTAAAGATTGTTCAGACAGTTTTGTAAACAGACACAGAAGCACTCATAACAGCTGTGCAGGATCAAGCACTGAACACGAAATCACAAAACGAAAATCATGAAATTCTCAAATGATTCCAAATGTAGACTTTGAAAATCAATAGATGAAACAACAGAGCATATTATACTGTGTGGCTGTTAGGTTCTGGCTGGAATACACCAAACGACACAACGAAGTGGCAAAACTCATACATAGAAATATGTGTGAGAACTATGGCATAAAAATGCCAGAAAGAGCACAGACATATCAACCAGAAGCAGTCGCCGAAACAGAAGTCAAAATACTGTGGGACTTCGAGATAAGAACAGATTGAATGATTTCTGCACGAAGACCAGACATTGTAGTTCTCAATAAGTCCAACAGAACAGCAACAATCATTGATGTCGCTGTTCCAAGTGATAGAAACATAAAAACAAAAGAAAGAGAAAAAATACCAAGACCTCAGATTAGAAATCCAGAGACTGTACAATGTAAGAAAAAAAGCAGAAGTGATACCTGTAGGAAGGTGAATGAACTCCCTGTAAACCACAGACTCGCCCCACTACTCAAAGCAGCGCTCATCGGAAGTGCCCACATCCTCCGTAAAACCTTGGATCTCCCAGAATCTTGGTAAGATTCCGAGACCTTGGATCACAACCGACAGTCAAACAGAAGTCGTGGAAAGAGGCATATTAATAATAATAATAATAATAATAATAATAATAATAATAATAGAAAAAAATAGAAAAATATCAAGACATCAGATTAGAAATTCAGAGACTGTGGAATGTAAAAGCAGAAGTGATACCTATAGTGATAGGAGCCTTGGGGAACATAACATCTGAATTGGAAGGCTACCTGAATAAACTCCCTGGAAACCACAGACTCGCTCCACTACTCAAAGCAGCACTTCCTCGGAAGTGCCCACATCCTCCGTAAAACCTTGGATCTCCCAGAATCTTGGTAAGATTCCGAGACCTTGGATCACAACCGACAGTCAAAATCAGAAGTCGTGGAAAGAGGCTGAATAGTAATAATAATAATGATAATAATCTGATCAAAATATATTGAAAAGAATTTCTAATTATAGAAAGACACCATTAATGGGTTTCTAATAATAGAATGAGGTAGTGAGACGCAGGCCATGGAAAGTATGTGGAGAGATAATAAAATCAACTAAATATATTTTTTACAATATATTACAAGCAAAGAGGTTCTATAATGAAAAATCATCGCAAACGGGTTGCTAGTTAAAGGGTACTTGAAAAGCAGCAAACACAGTATTTATTTGGAAAGGTAATAAATAAGCTTAGGCTATTACAAGGAATTTAAATGCTTTCAAATGATTTGGCAATTTTTTTTAAAAATCATCTATTTGAAGCGTATTTTGTCTTGAAAGTGGAAGGGAAACAATATTTATGTACCCCGCCCTAATCCTCTCCTGCGCACACTATTTTCCACCTTAATTTTGGTAAAATACCAGCGGGTTATATCAGCGGTATTGCCATTACTGTCTGCCGAGTACTTCCTGTTTGACTCTTCGGTTCTAAAGGTAAAAAGTACAAACTGTGACGTCGTTCCTAACTGGTAACAAAAGAGTATTTTTTGTTTGTGTTTTCCTTTTCTTTCTTTCTTTCTTTCTTTCTTTCTTTTTTTAGTGGATTTTGTGACGTTAAGGGGACGTAAAGGTGGCGTACACGTACGTTCATACAACGTCACTTCAAACGTATGGTGAAGAGAAAAAAAAAAAGAAACAACACCTACTTCCATTCGTTCGTTTTAAGACATCGACATCAATAATATTAATAATTATTATAGCAAAAAGATCATCAACTTTGTGCTCGGAATAATAGCATTTGCATTACTTTGTTATTCCACACGGGTGTCGGAAACTGTTTTATGATGGAATTTCGGCTGCAGGCAACTCTGAGAAGTCTTTCATTGTCTTCAAATCCCGATACCCAAACACGCTTTCCCAGACCATCACAACCATCACCACCACCACTAACACCACTTTCATTCTTGCCCCGAAGCAGAGAGAAATTCTTACCGTACTTACTGTATTTGTCGTTCCTGTAGAAGGCCTTCTCTTTGGACTCGCTCGATCGCGTTCGCCAGGCAGCCAACACTGGTTGATGCATTGCATATGGTTCGATTCCCGTCCATCACTGAGTTGCTCGGAGCCATCCAGAGAACGCGGACAATGCCGTCGTCCTCTGAAACCCTAACCAGCCCCCAGCCGCTACCAGGCAGAAGCGCACAGGCCCCTAATAGCAGAACATCAGTCCAAAGGTTTGGAATCCTCACCCGAAGCTTACCAGCCATAGCAAGTTAGGGGACTGAAGCCGATCAAAATCTCACTACTCCAATATTCGTTCTCCCTACTAATTCTTTTTTTTATCTTTCACAAGGGAAATAATTCAGCGTAACAAAAAGAGTGGGGAAGGTCCTTAATTTAGCTTCTGACTGGAATATGGAGATGAGACTGATGACTACATGTTGATCACTTGATATTTACGGAAGCCTCTTTCAGAGACTTATACTGTAAAAATAACTAAAAATGAAATTCTCATCCAGCAATTCTTTTACATTTGTATTAGCTTGCTTGAATGCACATTACTTCATACAAGCAAGACATTTTGACTTATGTAATCCAAATGTAATTATTTTTTTTTAAATACACGTTATGCTTTTTAAATATCTCCTTTATTTAAAAGGAGATAAAAATTTGTGTGTAGGGGGAGGGAAGTCTGTGGGGGATGAGAACAGTTAGTTTATAAATAAATTATTGTTAGACTTTTTCTACTTGGAAAAGACGAATGAGACTAGAGAAAAAAATTCGCAAAATATTCTATAGAAAACATCAATACGCTAATGGCCATCTCGTCGCCAAGGTATTATGTCCAGCCGGGCAAGCAAGGGATTTTTCTTTTCCGTCGAATATAAATCTTCGAAACGAACACAGTTCTGAGACCTTGTGCGTACGAAAGGAACACTGAAATGAAGGTCAAATTATTCACCTTGTAAATGGCATCCATGCCAGGAAAATCCCAAGTTTTCCTGCTCAAGAGCGGTCTTCCAGTCTGTGCACCAGAAGGCTGCAATCCCGCAGAGAATCTTCAGCATTAAGTGACATCTGGACTCAAGAATTTTTCTCCATTTAAAAAATATTATTAAATATTTACTTTCAACACTGCTGGTTTCCTTTTGTATGTGTTCACTCAGTCAGAATGGTCAAATTTATGTTTCATTTTCTTTCAACTAACTTGAAGTTTGTCAGGTAGGTTTTATAAAACATTTGAAGACAACTAATCTACTATCACTCTTTATGTAGGTCAAAGACATTTAATTGCAGATGACATTCCTTCCGACCGACACACAGTGATTCCTTGTCAAATGCAGAAACTTAGCTTGGCATGCAAAAACTATTCCACTAATAATTTAAAACATTGAAATATTACTTCGCGAGCTCAAGATGGCGGCTTCCCACTGACCACGTCAAATGTACGTATTTGTGCTTTCGAGTCTTGCAACTTTCTGTCGGTTTTTTTTGTCGCATCACAAAATAGCACAGAGCACTTGACGTCACACTTTGCGACTGATCAGCTGTAGCAGAGCTTTTTTTATTTTCTTTTTCCGGCGCGTAGGGTCACAGCTTCTCGCGTCCTTCAACACGCGCATCCACACACGCGCGCCGCTTCTCTGTCATTCGGGCGGCGTGTCACCGCCTTCAGTATCAGAGATGACACATGCTGCGCGACACAAGTCAAAAAGTTGGAATGCGGTGGTTAAAACGTCAGAGCAGGTTCGTTGACCCGAACTAGATGATGCGTTATTGTGAGGCAATTGGGTGTTGTTGTTTTTTTCTCCTTCTATCTCTTTGTTCAAATTCATTTCTTTTTTTTTTTCGTGTCGTTTCTTTTCGCCCTGGTGTTTATTTTCCTTGTTTTTCGCGATATTTCTGGTATTGATTTTGCAACTCCTGGGCGCAGACACCTGCCTCGGTGAAACAAGAAGTTACGTCATTATAAACTTTTCTCAGACAGTTGCGTATCAGAAGTATTCCTGAAAGCATGATTCCACTAATCAATGTCGACATATTGAATTTGACATGATTTCAAAACAACAACAAAAAAAAGACTTCTACTGATAGTGCTAACAACATCGAGGGTTATTTTTGACATTCACAAAATGTCCCTACAACAAAGCTAACTTCATTCGACTAATTATCAAAATAATTGGTATATTCATTCCTCAAATGAACTCTTTAAAAGAATTCTCATCTAATTTATAAATTTGTTTTGGAAGCGATGGAAGAAAGCGTTTGATTAACCTGTTTGAAATAAAAGTTTGAAATAACAGACTGATTTTCGGATAGGAATTGACTGATTTTTCGTGTTTTGACATTGACTTTCTTGTAAATAATTAATCACTTTGTTTTGACTTTTGATTTAGAAAATGACAAGTGTTTTGACTTTCACTTTCATGTAGGAAAAATGACAGAATGTTATTTTGACTTTCATGTAGGAAAAATGACAGAATGTTATTTTGACTTTATGTAGGAAAAATGACAGAATGTTATTTTGACTTTCATGTAGGGAATGACACAATTGTTTTGACTTTGATTCTCGTGTACGAAATAACACAAGATTATTTTAACTTTAGAATGACATGACATTGTATATTGTTCATGCAGCTTATAACAGAATTCAAAAGTACTTTAATTACTTTAGTTTACTTTTGTCCTTAAGGAAACAAACATAGTCATGGCATATATATATATATATATTTTAGTATGCGCGAAATTGTGTGTAGGCATATGTGTGTTTGTGTGTGTGTTAAACAGCGAGAGCATCGTCGCTAGAAAAAACTTCGTGTCAAAATTACAAAACACTCTTACTCCACTGTGAGTCGAAATGAATACTTGCTTGTTAGACAATGTCGTGACCGCGTCACGTGAGCGCTGTCACGGCATTATACCTCGGGGCACGTGTGTCATGCAGAGTGGTGTACAACAAACTACACTTGCTTTGCGATGTCCCTCAGTGTGTGTCATGCAGAGGTGTGTACAACAAACTACACTTGCTTTGCGATGTCCCTCAGTGTGTGTCATGCAGAGTTGTGTACAACAAACTACACTTGCTTTGCGATGTCCCTCAATGTGTGTCATGCAGAGTGGTGTACAACAAACTACACTTGCTTTGCGTTGTCCCTCAGTGTGTGTCATGCAGAGTGGTGTACAACAAACTACACTTGCTTTGCGTTGTTCCTCAGTGTGAGTCATGCAGAGTGGTGTACATCAAACTACACTTGCTTTGCGAAGTCCCTCAATTTGTGAGCCAGAACTAAGCCACGTAATGCGTGAGGGTGTGGTATTGGGATGGGGTGGGGTGGGTGCCAGCTGGTGCTGGAATTTATCGCAATTAATCAAAACTGTAAAAAAGAAAGAAAATGGGGTCGTATTCTGCTTAGCTCGGACTAAGATATTTTTTTTAAAAATGAAACACTCTGTGATTAAATCACTAAGATAAAATTAGCAGTTCTTCCAGTGGATCAGTTCGGGTAGTAATTTTCCACACGTGATTATTTACTTTATATTTAACACCAATTTTCGTA
This sequence comes from Sinotaia quadrata, assembly GCA_028829895.1. Classification (NCBI taxonomy): domain Eukaryota; kingdom Metazoa; phylum Mollusca; class Gastropoda; order Architaenioglossa; family Viviparidae; genus Sinotaia; species Sinotaia quadrata. The sequence continues at coordinate 9,261,957 of CM054184.1, forward strand.
GATGAGGTATGTAACGATAAAATCAGGAAATTGGATTTTAATACAATAAAGTGATTTCACAGTAAAATTATTAAAGTCCAATACTGATATCCCGGCTTAGAAATTTAGTATATAAATATAAAAGTTATTTTTATCATTCAAAAACAAACAAATTAATGAACGAACAAACAAAAGGTCCCCTCCCCATTTTCTTTCTTTTTCTTATTTGCCTCATGGAATCTGCACAGTGTCCGAGACCATCTCTGTACTTTTAGATCTACGATAGGACGCACTTTACAAAGAGATTTAATGTTTCTAAAGACAGTTGTACTCGAGTGAACTCTACTCTCAAATGACGTGGCTGGACGACTAACTGAGATTTTGATCGCACCGGTTGACATCAGTTGAGGTTTTTCTCAGTCTCTCGTGGGATAATTTTCGATGAAATTAAATTTTCCGCTAAAACAAACACCAGTTATTCAAGTCTTTCCTTCTTTCTCCTTACCTCCGTTTCTCCTTATCTCCTCTTTTCTCTCTGTGTACACATTTTCTCTCTCTCTCTCTCCTTGTAGACATATTCTCACTCTCTCCGTGTACACATTTTCTTAGTGTCTTTCCTTCCTCGTCCTCTTCACCAAATCTCTTTGCTTCTACCACTCTCTCACACACACCCCTCTAACTCAACCAGATGCTATACTGCCTGCCCTCTTCCTTTCTTTCCCCACATTTGCACTCGTTCTCTATTCATTTGACTTTTCTTTCTCTCTTTCTCCGTCTCGAAACTCTCTCGTTCTCCCTTTTCTTCTCGCTCTCAGACTCTCTTTCTCTCTTTCTCCCTCCCCATCTCTGTCTCATTTTCCCCATCTGCTTCAATTCCTTTCTTCTCATCCCCCATCTGTCTCTTTTCTCTCTCTCTATCCCCTTCTTTCTTTCTTTTGAAATGGGATAGATTTGCTGAAGATTCCAATAATGATGGAATCATTATTAAGTTATTAATTAGTTGCTGATTTCTACTCTCTATGCCCTTCTTTCTTTTGGAATGGGATAGATTTGCTGAAGATTCCAATAATGCTGATTTCCATTGTCCCTGTGTCGTGGCGGTGAGAAACAGATTACCCATGATGACCGGACGATGTTGCCTAAGAAGTGACATTTCCCCATACTTTTGCGCGCGTCACAGGTCCTACGTCACAGGTCCTATAAACAGGCTCCTACAAACTACACCGAGATGCAATCGCCCTGCATGAGTGTCACAAGAGAATAAGAAGTATTCTTGGGCTTGTCACTTAACCGCAGGAGCGAATTTTGTGTGCGGTAAGCAATGGATGCAGTGAGATAGTGCTTGGATGTTTTCAGATTTACATACGACAGGAAATTAAAACGAGAAGATTTATTCGCAATGCCAACCAGCACATGTGACACTGGGCAAGGGGCAGCTGTTATCAGTGATTTTTTTTTTTTGTTCGCAGACGAAACCTCTGACCGAGACAATGACTGCATACCAGTCATTCCGCACTATAGAAAGTGTGACCCCAACGCCACTTAGTTATTGATTATGATGATGATGATTATTATTTAATCACCCATAACTAATTGCAAGTGATGAGAATCTTCATTTATGTTATTAATAATTCTCCAGAAGACACCACTCATCTCTCTCACGTAGCAGATATGCGGGAGCTGTAACTGTTTTCTCTCTTCCACATTAAAAACAAACATTTACTATCACACACTTTCCGTAGATGGTTGGTTTACTTTCAAAAGTAAAGTGAAATATGCATACTATGTTAAATTTATTTGTATGTGTATAGAAGGTGTGTGTGGGGTGTGTGAAGGTATGGAAGAAAATTTGGTTGAATATTTTACTAAAAAAAAACTTTTCATGTTGCATTCTGACGTGCACGTGCATACGAGGGCAAGTGATGTGCGTGGGCGCGAAGTGAAAGTTAGAGATGCGGAATAGAGTAGGAACAACAGATTCTATTTTATTTTCTTTGTTAGAGACAAGAATAAATTTGTTTGTCAGAACCGTTGTAATGAGGCAGCAAAGTGTGTTTACAAGTTGAACTTTAATTGAACTGACAAATCCAGTATCGCCATCTTTAAAGTCTTCTTATTGTCTGTACCCTTTAGTTATATGTTCATTTCGAAAACATACATCAAATTATTGTAAATTCCCTGAAATCTGTTTGTCGAACATTCAAACGTGTGGCAGAACATCCTTCCTTCCTTTTTTCCTCCCCATCCCGACTCTCAAATTTAATTTCGTCTTATCGTTGAACAAATATGAATACACCTTCTAAAAATTGCTTTCCTAGCAATGCTTATCGTATGTTTTATTGCACGAGTCACGACCTTCCTAACAATGCTTATCGTATGTTTTATTGCACGAGTCACGACCTTCCTAACAATGCTTATCGTATGTTTTATTGCACGAGTCACGACCTTCCTAACAATGCTTATCGTATGTTTTATTGCACGAGTCACGACTTCCTAACAATGCTTATCGTATGTTTTATTGCACGAGTCACGACCTTCCTAACAATGCTTATCGTATGTTTTATTGCACGAGTCACGACTTCCTAACAATGCTTATCGTATGTTTTATTGCACGAGTCACGACCTTCCTAACAATGCTTATCGTATGTTTTATTGCACGAGTCACGACCTTCCTAACAATGCTTATCGTATGTTTTATTGCACGAGTCACGACTTCCTAACAATGCTTATCGTTTGTTTTATTGCACGAGTCACGACCTTCCACAATACTTATCGTATGTTTTATTGCACGAGTCACGACCTTCCCTTTGACAAGTGGCTCTATTACAATCACACACACACACACACACACACACTCGGGGAAAAAACAAACAACCCTACTTCTACAATTTGTATTTGACAGCTGGCTCTATACAGCAAAACACAAGCTGATCGATTTTACAGTAGCCACTAGGCTCTAGTACGCAATAGATAAAGTTATAAAACTTATATTTGGCCTTATTGCACTCGTCAAATTATTGACGAGTGCAAATTATTTATCATCTTTCCAGCATGTTTTCATTTTCTCCTTTCCCTTTTTAATGCTGGCGGCAACAAAAGAAAACATTGACTAGGGGAAAGAACTCCAATTTAACTCTTGCGTAATTTCTTATTATGCAGCAGGTAAGTCACGAAATAAAGGCCACGTTCATCCAAGACAAAACAAATGGCAGCCGTCTTCTGAAATATATTCTGCTTGGCGTCGTTTGCACTTTTCTGTTTGTTTGTATGTTTATGACTAAATTTGTCCGTCAACAACAAAAAGAAGAACAAAGAAGAGCACTCAAATGCTATAAATAAGAAGAAAACAAAAGATAGGTTTTTACCTATAACCTTAAAGATAGACAGATGGACGGAGGGATGAGTGGATGGATGGAGGGATGCAAGATGGATGGATAGATATAAAAGTGTTCTTGTTTACTGTTTCCTTTTAAAAATTAAATCTGTTAACCTTGACATTTGATCATATTGGATTTTCAAATCAATGAATTCAATTCCTTGTCAGCTGAGATGGGTCTTTTATTATGCAATGATAGTTCAGGTAAACAAGCCTCCTTTTTGTGACCTATTCATTTACTCATCATCAAGGATTACATTTTGTTTGTATACATTGACGTTATACATCTTAACACATATATTCTTATTTCAACAAGAAAAAATCACATGCATGCACTTTACACATTGACACCACATACATGTTTGCTTTAGGAATCAAATACATTAGGGGCAGTAGGCAGATATTCACATCTGCACGGAATATAGACGACCGCGCCCTCCACGAGTCCCTCCCCCGCTGCTGCCTTGCAGGTTAGGTTTTGGATAACCAAAGGCAAGGGTGCTGACACAGTACCTGATTGGGTGAACTTCCTCACTGAGGTCACCGCCCAGGGTGGAGGAGTCTCAAGAAGGTCTCAACGGCCATGTGTCCAGGACCAAGCGAGCCACTAGTAATGTGGAGTTTCGGCTGTGGTCAACAGCCTGGAGAAGAATGGACTCCGCCAGGTTCATTTGCTCAAGACACACCCCATGAAATGATAACTTTACCTCAAACCATACCGGATCGCTCGTTGCCCAGATCAAGGCCTGAGTGTAAAGATATGAATTTAAATCTGAGTGTAAAGATGTGAACTGAATTCGGAGTGTAAAGAGTGTAAATAACAATCACACTCAACTGGACATGCCTATTTTCTAAATAACACATATATTGGGACAAAAGAAAAGAATAGCACTGTCAGTGACCGGAAGCACGAATTCCCTGACATAACTATTTCATAGTAGTCCCAATAGCTTTTTAAAGTATGCAAGGGGAAATAACCGTACTAAATGCTGGGGTTGCGAAGGGGTAGAAGAAGGTATGGTGGATGTCAGTGCTTCGTTTAAAAGACTCATTTCATCGAAAGCGTGACTGAATTTAAAAAATAAAATTCTGCCTGCTGTTGATTGCCTGAAATATTTTGACAATTTTGTCTGTTCAGCTTTGTTAGATCAGAAAGATTGATTACACATTTTGTTTTTATTTCTAAACATTCGATGAATCGTTGTTGATAAGACCGAGGAAAGGTGGGGAGTGATGGAACATTTATTAGAATAAAGTGGATTGTAATAGAATTCTAATTTGTACATCGATATTATTATGACATACATTTACCACACCCCATGAAAAAAAACTTAAAACAACACGACCAATTATACGCAGATAAATGTCTGTTTACTGGATCCTTGCGTGCACACTACTGCAATATCAAGGGGGAAAAACCCATAAAGCAAGTGTTGGGGTATTCGTTTTAGTCTGACTGGAGAGAGAGAGAGAGTTTGCAAATGATCTCTTTCCCCTTAGGCTTTGGCAAACACAGTCTCCGTTGAAAATCACCGTAAATATTGTGCTAACAGCGCACACTAATCCATATCCTGCGTGAAAGAACGTTTAGATTCACACTTCCACGAGCAATTTTGGTTAGGACCAATCGTAAACAGTTTTATTTTTCGATATTCATTCAACCCCTTCCCTTGTGACGTTATCAATTTGCATCGTAGAATTTATTTCTGATCTTTACTACGTTGAACCCTTTGTAAAACCACGTGACGGCCGCCCTGTCAAAAACTATCGTTTAGTTTATGTGGATTGTGTCATTACTTTAAGTGAATCATGGCCATTTACTATTTGGTAGAGATTTTGTTCTCTTCTGACATCAGAACTTATAAAGAAAGTTTTGTGATGTCACAAAGTGTCATTATCACACAAAGAAATACAGTGTCATTATCATACCCAGTTCATTCGAATGGAAGTGTCATTATCCAAGTTCAATTGGATGCAAGTGTCATTATCATACCGAGTCAAAGGAATGGAAGTGTCATACCAAGTCAAAGGAAAGGAAGTGTCAATATCATACCAAATCAAAGGAATAAAAGTGTCATACCAATTCAAATTAAAGGAATGCCATTATCATACCAAGTCAAAGGACTGGACATCTCATTATGATATCAAAAATCTGACAAATAGAAGTCATTGTTAAAATGTCATTATCTCTCTAAGGAATTTATCATTATTATAGCAAGTCAAAGGAATACTATGTCATTGTCATACCAAATCAGATGAATCAAAGGGTCATTGTCAAAGTGTCATAATCACTCAAAGGAATATTATAGCATTATCATATCAATTCAAAGGAATAATATAGCATTATCATATCAATTCAAAGGAGTATGTCATTATCATAACGAATCAGGCGAATAGAAGTGCCATTGTCAAGATGTCATTATTACACAAAGGCATAATATGACAGTATGATATCAAGTCAAAGGAATACTATTTCATTATTATATCAAGTCAAAGGAATAATATGTCATTATCATGTCAAGGCAAAGAAATAATATGTCATTATTATATCAAGCTCCAACGAATTGAAGTGCCATTAATATAAAGTATATCGATCTTAAAATGTCAATAACACTGCAAAGGTTACAAACTGAGAGTGTTATTATTTTTAAGTTTAACGATCTGAAAATATCAAGGACTCTGCAAAGTTTACACACACCGAGAGAGTAATTATTTCAAATTATTTCGAAATAATGTTACAAGATGAAGTTACACGAAATGATAAAGAATTTAGCAAAATGCTATATGAAGAAACAATTATTTATTTAATAAGAGAAATGATTATTTATTGATTTATGTGGAGTGCAACACAATTATCTACATATTCGGAATGCTGCACCTGTTCTATTTATAGAGTATTCAGTGAATATAGTTATTCTCTGATAATTTAGTTTGCTGTTGATAAATATATACATAGCTAAGCTCAATATTTTCTTTCTTATTTTCTAAATTTAATCTCTGAAAATCACAAATCTACAGTCTTTTGACTGCAGACCTAGTTTTGTTGATAATTTACGGCACTCCTTCATTCCATCTGGAAAAAGACACGAAGTGAGATGTTGATTTTTTCTCACAGGGTATATCAATGAAACCACAGCTTAACGTAGCCTCACAATAGGTTTCAAACTGTCCATCAGAAAAAAAACAAAAAAACTAGGAAACTAGAATATCTTTATCCTGGCAACCTGAAAACCGTCCCAATAATCATTTACGGCTTTTTTATATATATTTTACAATGCTCATAATCGAATGTGAAACTAGAGACTATTTTTCACCTATTCCACACTACACTGAATTTGACAGAGAAAAATTTATTAAGTATATTTTATAAATAAAATAATTTTCAGAAACTAGTAATTAAATCACATTACGTTATTCCCAAAGATTCCTCATACAAATTTCAAAGATAGAAATAGAATGCCATTACTATTTCTTGTTTTCATCACTACTTTGACTAAACTGTAGTACGACTCTCTTGTGTTATACAGACTCTCCATCAACTTGCCTGCAAGCGTCATGGTTGTCTCCAGGGGAGGACCAAGATAGATTCCCAATTTGGAGAGACAGCTCTGTCATGTGACTCTTTCTTGGTCCCTCTCCTGCGATTTCTACAGGTAAAAACTGACGTAGACTTTTTAAAAATTTTTTTTATCAATCCTAGCTCTGCATGCACACGTAAATCACAGCCTGACATCCATCCAGACATTTCTACAGTATCATAAACATGCGTGAATTTTTTTAGACACTATGCCGCCACTCTCTCACGTAAGTAGTTGAGCGGTTGTAATTCAAGAACATTATTCTTTTATAGGAGCTAAGCTTTTCTGATCCTGAGTTATTACCTTTTTTTTTTCTCCAGTCAGTGGTACTTTTAATCTTGATTACGAGCGATGGGGGAGGGGGACGGAAATTACCTCTTTAAAACTCAAGCGTGTAGTTTCCGATTAATCAATCAATGGTCTCTCTCTACCACATATAGCTTTATTTCATAGGTACTGGTTACATCCGGTATTAAAATGGTCCGGCAGAACTTTACAACACCAAATACAAACAAATGAAAATCATTTCATTATAACTCAAATTATCATTTGAGTTATAACGATTTGAAAATGTCATTATCATACATAAACGGATTAATTAGTCATTAACACTCCAAACATAAACGGATGAAAGTGTCAGTGTCACTCCAAATATAGCTGTATGAAAGTGTCGTTGTGACACCAAATATAAATGGATGAAAGTGTCAGTATCACTCCACATATAAGTGTTTGAAAGTGTCAGTGTCAAACCAAAGGTAAGTATATGAAAGTGAAGTGACGCTCCAAATATAAACGGATGAAAATGTGTCACTACGAATATAAGTGTATGAAAATGTCAGTGTCACTCCAAGCATAAGTGTATAAACGAGTCAGTATCACTTAAATATAAGTGAATGAAAGTGTCAGTGTCACTCCAAATATAAACGAATGCAAGTGTCATTATCACTCGAAATTTGAAGTGTCATTAATACTCTAAACATCAACGAATACAAGTTAGTTATCACTTCAAATATAAACGGATTTCAAGTGCCATTATCACTCCAAATTTAAACAAATAAGAGTGTCATTATCACTCCAAATATAAACGAATGAAAGCGTCATTATCACTCCAAATATCATCGAACACAAGTGTCATTATCATTTCAAAGATGAAAGTGTCGTTATGACTCTATAGTATAAGAGACGATCATTTCAAATACTTATGAATGAAAGTGATATTACTACTCCAAATACTTTACGAAAGACTCATTATTACTCAATAGTTTAGTAGATGGCAGTGTTAATATTACTAAAATGATTAACGAAATAAATTGTCAATACCACGTCAAAGATTGACGAATAAATGTGTCTTTAACTACTTCAGATGTTAAATATGTAATTTCAATATTTCTCTAAAGATTTCTTTTTTTCTCGCTATCCTTTCCCCACAGGAGCCACAGTAGACTTTTCATCCTGGAATGTTCTTGGTCTTGGTTGGTTCCTTTGGGGACTTTTTTTTCTGGAGAGGGGTGGTGATTGGTGTTGCGTTGGTGTTGGTTGTACTTGGTCATTCGCCTATGTTCGGGGATAGCTGCCTTGTATGTGTGTCTGTGTGTGTGTGTGTGTGTGTGTGTGTGTGTGTGTGTGTGTGTGTGTGTGTGTGTGTGTATCAGACTAAATTTGCCTATCTCTGTTTCTAAACTTAAAGTTATATAAATTGTTAAATTGTCGAAGGTCGAAGTGGCCCGACCTTGGGCACTCCTTATGATGGTGTTTTTGTAAGTGTCAGAGTTGGAGTAAACACTCGAGAATATGCTGGAGATTGCTGATCCAATGCAAACCATTCCAATCTGAATAGCTCTATTTAGTGCGTTAGTGTGTTTGCGTGTGGGTGAGGATAGTTGGTGAGGGAGAGCCAGAGACAGAGGCAAATCGTATAAGTTTATACATCTTTAGATGATATACATCGATATATATATTTTTTAATATTCACTATGTCAAAATGTGTTTCTATAACCTACGCTAGTTTCTGGCAAGTGTAGAGTGATACGATTATTTATCAGAATGACTGATGAAAAAGACCTGTGAGAAAACCACACAAAGTTATTATATGTGCATTTTTCAACTTGATATTGCACTTATAAAGGTCTTCGTCTGAAACACAACGCAGCTGATAGTATTTATTACATTATATTTAGTATTTATATATTTATTTAGTATTTATATTACACTTTACGGTTTGAGCGGAAATGGTAAAAATGTCTTCATAAACTTCACCATCCACCGTCACTTCCATTTACCCTTTATATAAGTATTTTCTGCTCTGAAAACACACACACACACACACACACACACAAACGTACGCATTCATTTAACAAGACATATTGGTGTATATTTTATTTTTCATACCAACCACCAGTCCATTTCTTTGTGCCTTTATTGTTTCTCCTAGCTAGTTTGACAGGCTGCTAAATTCTCTTCTTATCCACAGACATCCCCCTCCTCCTGTTTCCACAACACCTCTCCTGACCCTCCTTTCATAATTAGTGTCCGTGTTCATAGCAAAAGTTCTTAAGAAATACATGATTGACATCTTTATCACGCTTTACGTAATCAATAACTTAATTTCATCCGCTTAAAGTACCCTTTTCTCCCACCCACCCACTTTCCAGTACTCCTGGCTGATAATGATTCTATCAAATTATTTTCATCAGTCGATATGTCTGATCTTTTATTCTTCACCCCCACCCCGAACTTTCTCATTATTTTGTGTTCACCTTTAGAGAATTAGCCTTTAATTTTTTTATATACGAAAATAAAAAGATGGGATCTCTGCATTACATATACCAGCTATCGATTTATTTAATAAATATTAGAATGTAGACAATCGATGCTAAGTTCCTCTTTGTACAGAAATAAAGCCCACGGACACTGTCAGTACAGAAATAAAGCCCACGGACACTCAGAAATAAAGCCCACGGACACTGTCAGTACAGAAATGAAGCCCACGGACAATATCAGTTATGACTTATGTTTAGGAAAAAGTGCACTGCCACTAACAGTATCACATATTTCAATATTGTATCGATAAACGTATGTCATTTAAATGATATTTTAAAGATTTTCGTTCATTTTTTTTTCCATAAGTGGACCCAGCTGCGAATGCACTCACCATATAATATCGAAGATTGTAATCAGAGAAGCAGACACGCAAACAGATATATGGATAGACACATTTGTACTTAGAATGGATAGACAAATACAAAACAGATTCTAAAGCTGATGGATTGAGCATGGTTGATACACGAAAGGAAATGTATAAATAGGGATTCAGGCAATCAAAGAGATAGCAAACAGATTTAAAGACAGATGGATGGGGTAGACAGAGAGACAGCTATATAGATAAATAAATTTAGAGAGGAAAATAGATGGGCGGATGATTTGTGTTTAGATAGATGGAATGATGGGTGGACGAATGGATGGATAGACAAATAGATAGCTAGGTTTGTTCGTTTATAAGTCCAAACATACATAATCTTCAAACATTCTGAAACAAACTACTCCTATGCCTACTTCCTGATTAATTTTCCTGGAGCCGGTATTTTGTAATATCAGACTCTATCACCCAATCATAATTCAGTGCCAATGTTTACTGCAAGCCGGGAATGGATTGCAGCCAGAGGGCTTTACCAGTAGGAAAACACGAACGTGATGGCAACCTCTCCATGTTTCTGGCGATCCAACCAGACAAGCTAGCGGGTAACACGCGGTATATGTGTTGATTTGAAATGTGCTAGAGACAACACGAATGTCAAACGTGTCGTTCTCGAATGTGTAATATTGCAGTAAAGCGTTCGTGTTTCGTTTGTACGTCACTGCATTCAATTAGAACAAAAGAAACTATAATCTCAATAGAAAAGACTACTTTGAAATTATTTCTATGCATGTGTGTGCGCGCGCGTGTAAGCGTATATTTGTTTATTCACACTGTAATCATCATATTTTGTTCCTTCTGCCACTTGACTCCCCCCCCCCCAACTCCTGCCAACTCCGTCGAATGAAACTGGTTTAGTCACTGCTTATTACTCTGCACTTCAGTATTTGTCGTCTGATTTCTACCGTGAGCGCCGTCAGTGGCAGTTTAGCAAGGACTCTTCTCCACATTCCTAGAATTTCGCTAGCCATTTATTTGCCTCATCCCATTCGGCTCGATCACCTTCTCCTTGTGTACTCAATAAACCTTTCCAACTAATCTGACAATGAGAAATGTCTTAACAATAGAAAAATCGCAAATATATTTTGCAAAAAATCTGGAGCTGTTAATTTGTTTTAGATATAACCATTAGCCCCCAAGTAATCAGATATTCCATTGGGCTCGATAAAATGACTTCACATCGAAAGTGTGCTACAGCGATTAGTCAAAAGCAGACGTGTTTTCCAAAGCATCCAAAGCAGTACTCTGGTGCCCAAGAGTGCTAAAGCATTATTTGGCGGAAGAGCCACGCCTTGTATATCCAGCTTAGACTCGAACCATAGTCACTTGGATAGATATTCTTTCATCTTGTAATGTCAGTAGACCAACTGAATATCATTTCCGGCTGAGGTACTGACACCCTATACAGCTCTCGTTCTTCCGCTTCCGGATTCTCTGTTTCGTAGTTTGATCTGTACTGGCTAATCAGAAGTAAATTGCAGGTTATCCATCACAATTCTCACCTCACCTAAGTGACCGCACTTTGATTATTTGAGACACTATGAGACACTAGTTGTGATTATTTGCCCTCACCAGACATTAGTTGTGATTATTTGCCCTCAACAGACACCAGTTGTTATTATTTGCCCTCAACAGACACTAGTTGTTATTATTTGCCCTCACCTGACACTAACAGTGATTAATTGCCCTCACCAGGCACTAGTGATTATTTGCCAAAAAAGAAATCCAACTACACTGTATTTTATTAAAGTATGTTGTAGCATGATCTTGTATTTTCTTATTGTGTTTGATATGAATTGTTACTATTTTTCTCCTGACATTGTGGCCAGAAAATAGAGTGAAACCAAGTTAGCACATGTTCCATAATTTAAATAATTCACTGAGATGTATAATGACATTGTGGGATGCTATTTTATCTCCACTGAAGTAAATATTAATTTGATGATTGTAAAACGCCTGTGCACGTTTGAAACATTTTGTTTGTTGTAATAATCATAACCCACGTGTGCAAGAAATATTTTTATTCTAATTGTAATATGCATGTGTGTGGTTTAGACCATTTCTAGTTTCATTTTAAAATATGAAGTGAGGTCAAATTGTAATAGGACACCTATTGTCTGTTGCCACTACGTATGGATCAGCAAATTGTAGGTTCATTGCTCATGGAAATAATTACTATTGTTTCAGAGCAGATTCCAGTGTTGGCATTTCAGTTAGGCATTTCAGTTTGGCATTTCAGTTAGCATTTCAGTCAATGTTTGTGTTCTATGGCTATTGAGCTAAGAACCTAATGCTGAGGTGCACTATTCATGTGAGACGACTTGTGTGAAGTCCAAGGTCGGCCAAAGTATTCAATGATGGACTGTTGATGCCTGAGTGACGAAGGACCCTTCCACCAACTGATGATAAAGTGGGCGTCTGACAGACTGAGATCAGAATTCGTGTTACGATCCGTATAAACATTTAGACAGAATAGGTGGCCTGGACGAGCTTCATATTTATATGCAATAATTTATGGATTCACTATTTTGTAAAATATTAAAATTTTATTTTTGTTAACCCTATAACGGAAATTGACAAGTTATTAGCGAGAAAAGACCAAAGGGAATTGGGCTGGGGGTGGAGCTATGTATGACTGATTTTATATGCATAAATATAATTAGTTGTTATTAGGATAATGTGCTCAATTCATGCAAAATTACACAGATTCATATGTCACTATAAATAATATCTAAGCCAATAGAATTCATTTAAGGAGACTTAAGGGTGAGTCTGGTAACCAGTATTTTGTGAGCATAGGTGTAACGTTAAAATTAACAACCTTTAAATCCTCATGCTGAGGCAGGGTCTTTAAACAAACGCTGGAATATAATATTTATAATACGTACATATTATCTTGGGATAATGAGTAAATATTGTATCAGTGATAATGCTTACATACTGTCTCATTGAAAATGCGTAGTTTTTCTCATTGATAATGCGCACTTTTTCTCATTGATAATGCATATTTTTTCTCATTGTTAATGAGTACTTTTTCTCATTGATAATGCGTACTTTTCTCATTGATAATGCGTACCTTTTCTCATTGGTAATGCGTACTTTTTCTCATTGGTAATGCGTACTTTTTCTCATTGATAATGCGCACATATAATTTCTTTGATAATACGTTAATGCTATCTCACTGACATTACGTCCTTTCATTGCTATTGATAATATGTACACACTGTCTCACGGATCTGAGAACTTTTATTATCGATCAAATTCATTCACATTGTCTCAATGATAATTAATGCGTACCCACTGTCATTGACAATGCGTCCATTCTTCTCAATGAAAATAATAATAATAATAATAATAATAATAATAATAATAATTATTATTATTATTATTATACGTACATACGGTCTCAAAAGCTGAAGCAATCTCCAAAGCATAAAAGGCGGTTAAAAAAATGAAAAGGGAAGAAAAGAGAGGAAAGGCTATTATTTTGTAAAACGGGCGGTTATTCAATTGACCCGGCTTGAGATTACGAACAACAAGCTATTTATTTTACGCTACATTGATCAGACGTTCACAAAAGGATAAAAATTACATTGTACTCAAAACCCAGTGTTCACGAAGAAAATAAATAAACCAAAAAAAAAAACCTTAAAAAAAAGATAGAGAATTAGAGATAAGTTTTATATTACTGAAGTAAAATAATAACTGGAAATGAGGACACACACACAAACACTTGCTGTTTAATGCTAATGTGCGCCAGACTGTTGAGTTTTGATTGACAGACGGAGCGAGAGCAGAACTTGAGTCGTTCATCAACGTCACTCCATTTGTTTCCCTCCCACCCTCATCTAGGCGATAACTTTTATTATTAATTCTGCGTTTATTGATAATTATAATTAGTCAAATGACTGCTTCAAACAGAGTTGCATTGGACTCCATTAATTAATTATCTGCCAATAAAGAATATACTTTTAAAATTGTTTTTCAGTAGGATGATAGGTTACTTTGTAATGTTTCGGATGACTGGTTCAGAATTAACTAAAGTGAATGGCTACAATAATAAACATGAATAGAAGCCAAACTGTTCACCTGGATTAAACACATCTTGGACAGTGTGAAGTATAAAGTGATTTACATTTTGGACAGTGTGAAGTATAACGTCATTTACATGTTGGACAGTGTGAAGTATAATGTGATTTACATTTTGGACAGTGTGAAGTATAACGTGATTTACATGCTGGACAATGTGAAGTATAAAGTGATTTACATGATGGACAGTGTGAAGTATAAAGTGATTTACATGTTGGACAGTGTGAAGTATAAAGTGATTTACATGTTGGACAATGTGAAGTATAAAGTGATTTACATGCTGGACAGTGTGAAGTATAAAGTGATTTACATGTTGGACAGTGTGAAGTATAAAGTGATTTACATGATGGACAGTGTGAAGTATAAAGTGATTTACATGATGGACAGTGTGAAGTATAAAGTGATTTACAAGCTGCGGAAAAAGATCATCTCTGGAGATACGTCACTTTAAGGGCAATTTCTAAAAACTCAAAATAAATAGACAAATATGAGAAGAAAGATTGGTGTAGTGAAGTAATGACGATTGGTAAAAGAAAGAAAGAAAGAAAGAAAGAAAGAAAGAGGCCTATAATCACGAAACAAGGTCAATTTAAACGAAACGAAAGCAAAAAGGAGCAAAACAGCCCTCGCCCATGCATATATAATTCCATGGGTTATATAAAATAGGAAACATTTCTGGCATTACAAGCACAACCCATCAGTGACACGAGAATCGGGTTTGTCCGTCATTTGAATATCTGCAGTTCATTAGGTGTGAAACATCAGCCGCATGATATTCATTAAAAAGGAGAGCATCAGTGAGGGATTACCTCCCTTCCGGAGCGAGGTCTTTGAAGTTTAAATTAATTTAGCTGTTGGATATTTGTACCCTATTAGATTAAAAACAGAGCATTACAAAAAATTACCTTTTTGAGTGCAGTTCTATTGTAATTTTGATTTTGTGTGCTGGGTTAATATGTGTGTGTTTGTGGTGTATATGTCCTGTCCTTAAGTCATTACATTTTACTACTGTAAGATAGATAGATAGATAGATAGATAGATAGACAGGCAGACAGACAGATAGACAGATAGATAGATAGACAGGCAGACAGGCAGATAGACAGACAGATAGATAGACAGACAGATAGACAGACAGATAGGTAGGTAGGTAGGTAGATACAGATAGACAGACAGATAGATAGATAGATAGACAGATAGATAAATAGATAGATAGAAAGACAGACAGACAGATAGATAGATAGATAGATAGACTGACAGAGATAAACTGTTGATATATTTATTTATTTGTTACTGTTTTGATATTGTAAATCATTCAATAAGACTTCAGTCCATTATTTCATGTTTTGTGTTGTCAATATTTTTTTTAAAAAAAAAACACTTTTTACGTTACTTGAAATAAAATGCAATTACCTTTCAGACAATATAATTATTATATAATCGATTGGCTGGAGGGAGAAGTTGCGTAATATTGCCAACTGCTCTATCTCCCTTTGTTTAAGTCTTCATTTTGTTTTCTGTTTATCTGCCCTTACATTTGATACATACGTGGCTTGCTATTAAAGTATTCGTTTAATTCAGAGTAATGACCTATATTCTTTGGAGTTTGATTTATTCGTCCATTATTACGTATCTTCTAATAATTAGTTGTTGGGGTTTTTTGGTTGGGTTTTTTTGTGTTTTTTTTGGGGGGATAATTTAATTTCCTCCCTTTAAGGGGTTTTCCCCTATGCGTTCGTCCAGATATGTTGGAATGAGTTTTATTATTAAATTGGATGATCGATCGGGGCTGATTTCTAGCTTGTTAGCAGAACCAGACGATCACTACTGATTTTCTTGTTCTGTTTAACTCTAATTATGTCGAACTGTTTATACCACTTAATTTTAATAATACAATCATGGCAGTGATACGTATGTAACTTCTGAACAATTGTTTGACCTAATTCCCACTTAAAAATTCCTTTTTGTTTCTCCCTCTCTTTCAAAATAATAAAACTGTATTCAAACAATAATGTATGCTGTTTATTTTATTTTGTACATATGTTTTCTAATTTGTTCTTTGTTTTGTATAAATAATTGCTATTTACTTTGTACTAATATATCCCACTGTGTTATTTACCTTGTACTAATATTTGTGTATTCATTCACTAATATGTGCTAAGTATTTATTTTGTATGAATGTGCGCTACTTATTTATTTTTTATGAATGCATGCTATGTATTTATTTTGTATGAATATACGCTAAGTATTAGTTTGTATAAATATGCTCTAAGTATTCATTTTGTATGAGTATGTGCTATTTATTTTCTTTACATCGATGTTTGTTATTTATTTTCTTTGTACACATTTTGTATAATTAGTTTTGCTTGCTTTCTGTGCCGTGATGTACAGCCTTTATGCGTTGAAGTGTACGTTTCCCATTTTCACATTTTTTACTTTAATTTTTAAATTTATTTATTTTGTTTGCTGCGCTCTACCACATCCACATTCAATAAAGATAGGGCATTGATTGCTTAGCTTTTTGTGTCCTGTTAACGCAACTGGACGCAATTAATTTTTGTTGAGATTTGCGTAGAAGTACACAAACACAAACAGTTTTGTGGATATTGTACGTATTCGTTTCACAAAGATTTAATTTTAGAAGAATTTTTTTTTTCACGAGTATTTGTACAACATTCTTACATTTCCGATTAATAATATGTGTGCGTGTGTGTGTGTGTGTGTGTGTGTGTGTGTGTGTGTGTGTGTGTGTGTGTGTGTGTGTGTGTGTGTGTGTATGTATGTTTGGTATAATAATAGTTTGGTATATTTACTGTGAGTGTAAAGAGAACGTGTTTACTTCAAAGAATAAAGAACACTTTGTTCTTGTTTTGCATCAGCGTGCAAAGGAAAATATTTCCCTCTGACCAATAGAAATTCAGAAAGCAATGAAGGTATGACCTTGTCACGCTTTCTTGTTTTGCTATTTTTAAATGTCAGTAAGCCTTTGAAATCGTTTGCATATACCAGAGTGAATGACCGCAATGTGTTGTCGCAAAAAAAATCCGTCATATTATCTCAGGAGAAATTTACCTTTGCTCTAACTATGATAAATATTACGAAGATCAATTTTGCGTGCGTATTTTGTTTTGTCTTTTTTTTTTTTTTTTTAAAAAAAAAGACATTTATGTTATTTATTTATAATAGTAATAATTTGTTGCTGGTGAAAATTATTTGTTTCGCATTCTTTTTCACGAGTTTATTTCTCATCTGTTATATTCGTTAAATGCTCTCCCTTTTTCGTTTATTTGTAAACGAAAGATGTTCTGAGCACGTAAACACATTTTAATCATGCGAGATTAATTCATAAAACTAGTCGACGTTTCTTAAAGAATACAGAATTTAAAGTCTACGTCAAAATGATGTTTTCCTGGGGGGGGGGGGGAATTCTGGAGCATGTTAAAACTGTTGAACTGCCAAATCAGCTGAGCTGCTTGCAGAATTCGTAGTTCTGAAAAGTCATTATGCTTGTTCGTAAACGCGTTACGTTACTTTGGAATCAGAGAATTAAAGATACTAATATCTGTAAGAGTTTAAGCTTTACATTATATAAACGTCAAGTAATTACTGAATCCTTTACTTAAAGAAATCATATTCTAACCCTAATCGCCAATCTAAAAATTACGTAACTGGAATGAGCTAATAAGACTTGCCCGTGTCTGAAACAACTCTCTAGCTTTACCTTCTAGAATCGTTACGTAATTATTGAAGTAGCTAATGAAGCCGTGTTTCTGAAAAACAACAGCTAAACTTTACGACCTTAATATATTTCGTAATTATGAATCAGCTATTAAGATTTGCACATCTCTTAAAGAGGTTTAAAGAAATTATTCACAAGATCAGGATCACATCTCCTAAAGTCAGCCTGTAGAAATCACACGACGCATGAAGGCTTTCGTTCACGCATCAATAAACCATGCTTAACACAGGATTCGAGTCAGTTCAGACAGGAAATACATCCAGATTTAACAGTCTCCTAGATCCAAGACACAGCACAGCTGTTATAGGCATACAGCTCTTCAGTAGACCTTCAATAGACACATTCAGGAATAAATCCAGAAAGGTTCACATGTCGGTCGGAAATTTTAGTCTTGCTCTTTTTCTCTCTCACTTGTGAGTGTCAGGGTTTGGACTAGCGTTTCTGAATCTGACAAAGTTTCAACAGTACTCTTTTAATTGATCTTTGAATTAAGGATTACGTTGTTTATTGACATGGGAGTTTTTTTTAAACAGTGGTTCAAGCAGCCAGGTTAATGCCTTCTGCCATTGACATGACACGGCCCAGAGCACAGGACATGGATCTTTCCCTGGTTGATGTCTTTCATGGTATTTGAACAAAAACATGTTAGGCATTTGATCCTTAGTCACACTCCAGCAGTCTCTGCAGTGTTTTTGCTAAAATTGACATTCACACCCCCACACCCCCTGGTTTACAGCAAAGGGTTGTTCGGGGCAACTCTATTTCTATGACCGCTATGATACATCGGCTGAATAAAACGCTATTATTAAAACCACCGACATACTAAAAAAAATCAGATGCTTAAAATGTAATCGTTCAGAATAAGAGTAACAGATGTGGCTCCTGTTTTGAAGTCAAGCCCTGTAGGATGATTTGTAGCTTTCTGCTAGTCATTTTTTTCTTTTATTAAAAAAAAAAAAATTCTCTGGATTGCGAGACATGTATGTCGTGAACTTCCGGTTGAACGGACTTAATGTGCGTGTCGCTGCATGAAATCAGTTGTCGCCCTTCTTTTGCGACAACTTGACAAGGGCTTTGTATGAGAGAATTCAAAGTGAGAAGCCTATTGTGAAAACAAATACACGTACCTTTATGATAATGACATCGCGTCGTTAGTCGTCATTGCTTCTATTATTATTATCGTTATTATTATTATCATTATTATTTTTCATCCTCTTTCCATGATTTCTGACTGTCGGTAGTGAACCAAAGTCTCGGAATCTTACCAAGATTCTGGGAGATCCATGTTTTTACGGAGGATGTGGGCGCTTCTCTACAAACTAAATTATTTTTTAGCCAGCAAATTCTTCATCATAGCAAGTCACAACATATTTGACAGAAGGTTTTGGATCACAATGCAATGTAGTTCACCAAAACATTAGTTTCTCTAAAGTACCTCTCAGCTTGCTAAATGTAATGTTTAGATTGACAGAACTTTATTTAGTAAGTTCACTCACTTGGCGGCGGTGTTCTGAACTCAGTATTGAACTTTGAAAGTTTATTGCGAAGATAGGATAATCTTATATGTGCAAAGGTAGGAGGGAAGAGGCTGAAAGTTCATACAAATCCAGTAACAGACGGAAAGTAGTTGGTTTACGATAAACTTCAAACTATGAATTATTATTACAATATGTTAAGTTTATACAAAATGTACACATATTGAAAACAACTGACTTGCCACTACTTGGACAAATTGTTTAAAAATAATTATTTTAAAATCAAAACTGGCAATTCACGTTTGAATTTGTTATAGAAGAAAGAAGAAAACAAAATATTTGCATCTTTGCCGGTGGTAGAACAGGGGAGGGGAGACTTTTACTGGTAGGTCAGCATATCGGGCCGGTGGCCTGATTTGAGGTCGGACGTTTAAAATAAGCTCAGTGCTTTGTTGTGACAAACTGATTCATTATATTTTTATTGCTATTAATGTTATTAATCTGGTGATAGTTTGATAATTATGATCTTGACGATGACGATAGTGATGTGATGGTAGTTGTGTTGACGACAATGGCAATGATGATGATAATAATTATGGTGATGGCATTGATGACTGAGACGGTGATGACACTAATGATGACTAATTATAGCGTTTCTTGTTAGAAGACTTTTCAACTTGAAGACGGACCAGAAATGTCGTACAATGAGTGTTATCGCAATGCCTGGCCATTTTGATTGAGTGTAGGGGGCGCTTCCGGCTTCCGCCGCTTTCGCGCTTGCCTGGCCAAGAGGGCTGGTGGGGTATTTATTAGATTTCATTTCCGACAGCCGGAACCGTCATTCTGTCTTGCTTTACACCTGCCTCGTATCTGTCTTTAGCGGAAGCTACTACAAAGAGCTGACCGGTCTGTCCCCCCATTCACTCTCACTCTGCTCCTCAGCTACTAGGCGGCCGTAAGCTCCCATCCGATTGCAATTAGCAGGACTGACCTGAGGACTCTCGCCGACGACTGTCAATCAAGCGTGACTGAACTGACCGTTTGATTCAGATGGTCCCCCTTCCCGTCAGTGTAGAGAGTAAATAATTAATATCAGCCCTAATCGATTAGTGACGATTTCCGGGCGTCATAATAAGGAATACTTTTTTTCTCACACCGCTGCAAAATGGACTTTAGTGCAATCAGCCATTACTGTTTGATCGATGGTATTTGTTTGAGTTTTAGATTTTTGTCTGTTTCGTCTTCAAGTGCTGAAAAGTCTTCTAACAAGAAACGCTATAAATAGTCACTTTGCTAAGCTGTCTACTCGAGTAATTCTGGTTAGAGATTGTTCCTCAGGCAGACATTATAGAATATTGCTTATCTACTGTAGATGTTTTGAATGTCGGACATTTAAACACGTGAACTGTTTTCGAAATTATTTATATTTTTTGTGAGATAGATATTATATTATAATAAATCTTTTATCTTTTGTTATATCATTCTTACGCATGTGCATTGATGCACGTCTGGAGTAGTTAGTGGGTGGATGAGGGTTCGGGAGTCAATTGTTTTGGATGAAAGTTAGTCAATGTGGTGAATTTAGATTACTCCTTAAGTAAGAAGTTCCACCTGTGAACAGAACTTTTGTGTCGATAGCGCATAGGCTTACAGTGGTATGTGAGTGAGGAATGCATGTTAGGAAACGAATACTAAATTTAACCGGTGACCCGTCAAATGCGCGAACGACAAATGCGCGCCCCAACAAATGCGCAATAGGGTTAGGTTTAGGGTTAGGTTATGGTTATGGTTAGGGTTAGGATTGGGGTTATGATTAGGGGTTAGGGTTAGAGTTAGGGTTAAGGTTAGGGTTAGAGTTAGGGACAGAACGCGTCGTCGCGCTTTTTATCCATCGCGATTTTGTCGGCGCGCATTTGTCGGGGCGCGCATTTGTCGGTGAACCAATTTAACCACTGATAAGTGGTTCTGGTTATTAATGATAAAAGAATTCATAAATAATAATGCATAATAGAGATTAACGCACTATGTGTGTGAGAGAGTGGGAAAGAGAATGAGAGAGGGGGAAAGAGAATGAGAGATTGGAAAAGAGAATGAGAGAGGGGGAGAGAGGAGTGAGGGGGAGAGAAAGCGACGTACTCACTAGATAATGTGTCAAAATATTTCCCTGTAAACATTTTAGTGTAGACGGCACTAACATTTCACATTAAATACATACATTTATTTTTCATGACATTCAGATTTAACAATAAATACATGTTAGTTCTAAAACATTTAAATGTCATGTTAAATCCACGCATTTAGTTCTAAACCATTAAATTTCACATTAAATCACTGCGTTTAGATCTAAAGCATGTAAATTTCATCTTAAGTCCAATCGTTTAGTTCTAAAATATTAAATTTCACTTTAAATCCTCGCGTTTAGTTATAAAATATAAATTTCATGTTAAATCCTCGCATTACGTGTAAATATCTTGTTAAATCTACGCGTTCAGTTGTAAAATGTCTAAACTTTATGTTAAATTCATACCTTTTGTTGTGTTTGTTTCGTGAAGAAAACTCACCTAAAGAGATAATTTCAGTTCCATGTCATGGCAATTCAACTACGCATGCTTATATTTTTCTCATGCAGCTCTGTGATTGGCTAAAATATAACAATCTACGTCATATACTCATATACATCTCGCCTAAAGGACTCACCGGGAAAATGTCGATTACACCAACAGTCTCAGCTTCAATAGCAGTGCAAACAAACATGGCGACGTCGCTCAGTTCGCTCGAGTAAGTGTACCAGGTGACGTTTGATGCTTTGTTATTGTTCGACCCAAAACAAATCCGACATTAAGTACATCATTAAAGAGGAGATAAGCAGGACTATTTCAAATACTGAAAATAATGAGACGAATCAATATATTTCTCCTTATTTCTACAAAGTTATGACATCAAATGAACTGTTATTTATTAATGAAGAGTCAACACTAGTTCCGTCACTTTCTATTTTTTAGTGCAATGAGTGCTCTTGAGAACATTATCGGATTGGTCCAATTAAATAAATTTGTGTAAATTCCATTCAAGCTACTAAGGCATTATGTATTGGACATTTACAGTAAACCTGCTAGGCACTATGTATTGGACATTTACATTCAAGCTACTAAGGCACTATGTATTGGACATTTACAGTCAAGCTACTAAGGCACTATGTATTGGACATTTACATTCAAGCTACTAAGGCACTATGTATTGGACATTTACATTCAAGCTACTAAGGCACTATGTATTGGACATTTACATTCAAGCTACTAAGGCACTATGTATTGGACATTTACATTCAAGCTACTAAGGCATTATGTATTGGACATTTACATTCAAGCTACTAAGGCACTATGTATTGGACATTTACATTCAAGCTACTAAGGCATTATGTATTGGACATTTACATTCAAGCTACTAAGGCATTATGTATTGGACATTTACATTCAAGCTACTAAGGCATTATGTATTGGACATTTACAGTAAACCTGCTAGGCACAGGACATTTTCATGAATACGGCTATATACTG
Source organism: Sinotaia quadrata (assembly GCA_028829895.1). Taxonomy (NCBI): domain Eukaryota; kingdom Metazoa; phylum Mollusca; class Gastropoda; order Architaenioglossa; family Viviparidae; genus Sinotaia; species Sinotaia quadrata. The sequence goes on from CM054184.1 coordinate 9,284,940, forward strand.
TACATTTTTATTAACATTGCTAGAAACCGGACATTTAACAGTAAAATGGTAAGAATTGGACAGTTATGGTTCTTAACCATTTTCTTAGTCATGGACCCCTTTGAAAATCTGGTGAAATATAGTGCCCCCCCCCCCGTCCCGAAAAATGCACATAAGCAGAATATAAAAATATAGTGAATATGTGACTTTCACTGTAGCCCATCATGGACCCCATTTAACCTGTTGTCTGTCACTGTTTTTCTGCTAGTGACAATTGAATGCGTCAGTGTACTAAAAGATAAAAAAGTTACTTAATTAAAAAGTGATTTTAAAAAATTTAAAATACTCTGTAGTATAGACATGTGTTAAGGAATTTAAAACGAAACTGATTGGTTGTTGGGAATGAATAGTGACCCGTTTTTGCGGGACAGCGTTTGTCACGATGACAACCAACATACCCTAAAGTGACTATGAGTTGGACAGTTACACTAAAGTGACTATGAGTTGGACAGTTACACTAAAGTGACTATGAGTTGGATAGTTACACTAAAGTGACTATGAGTTGGACAGTTACACTAAAGTGACCAGGAACTGGACATTTACTTTAGAACGACTAGTATAAGACATTTACACTAAAGTTACTGGTATTCTGATGTTGACAGTAAGGGCTCTAGCATTGAACATTCACACTTATGTGCTTAGATGTTGAAAATTTTTACTAAAGTTTGGACATTTACCAAAGTGTCTAGATATTGGACGTGAATTTAAGTGCCTTAGTATAAGATATTTATACTTAAGTGATTTGGTATAGGATATTTACACTTAACTGACTTGTTATAGACCATTTATGCAAAGTGGCTTCGTAAAGATCATAAACACTTTGTGACTTGGTATTAAATATTCACCCCTCAAAGCAGATCAAAGCAGCACATTTTAATTAAAGTGGCTAGTGGACAGTTGCATTATAGTGGCTTTTTTGGATATTATCATTCACATTTTAATTAAAGTGGCTAGTGGACAGTTGCATTATAGTGGCTTTTATTGGATATTATCATTCACATTTTAATTAAAGTGGCTAGTAGTCAGTTGCACTATTATGGCTTTTATTGGATATTATCATTCAAATGAACACTGTTGGACATTTGCACACAGTTACAAGGTTCTCGTCTGTTATTATGCTAGTTCTAGAAATTTTCTCTAAAGGGATGATATATTCTAACCACCACCTTCTGTATCATAATTTAAACAACAACAACAAATATATAAAACAATTAGCTGAAACAGCTGTGTTAAATATCTGTCATCACACATAGCTTGTGTATTCTAAGACAGGCTAGAAACCATAATAAACTCACGACCTACTTCAGAAGTCAAGCTATACCGGCATTCGGATGCCAGACCTATCGAAATCAAATAGGTGACACGCCAGGTAACTGGTGAGAAAGCGAAATTAATTAATTCCTACGTTAGAAAGGATGTGACGTTTTTTGTTTCCGTGCATTGTCGATGTGCTGAAAATTAAGGTTATAGGAATTATATCCTTTTTAACTTTCCACGGCACCAGCATGTGAGTGACATAAAAACTACATTCACGTTAAACTAAGCAGACATTTTCTACCATTCGATTGTTCAAGACCAGATTGTCTCCCTTGGTTAGTTAACAATTTCACCAAGGTGAAAGAGTTCCCGAATGGATTAATCAAATCTGCAATATCAAGCTGCGGGAATTTATAAATTATATTTTAAACATAATAATATTTCATTATTATTAATTTAAGATACACAAAACTTTTGTTCCAGCAAATATTAGATTAATGATCGTAATTGTTTTATTTTGCTATTAATGTTAACAACCAATTGTCATGTTGACAACTGTAAAACTAACAAACATTGATTATAATTATCTTTACAAATTCATATTCTTTAACAAATTTGTGTTCCTTTGATAATATTTATAACGTTGCTATCTGTGTTTGAATATTGTTCTTTAACAAATTTATGTTCCTTTGATAATATTTATAACGTTGCTAACTGTGTTTGAATATTGTTCTTTAACAAATTTATGTTCCTTTGATAATTATAATATAATAATAATAATATTTATAACGTTGCTAACTGAATATTGTGCATGTATTGAAGTACTGTGCAATTAATTAATTAGTATAATGACTGAGAGAAGTGTAATTTCATGTCATCTAATACCTTTTATGAGAGTACAAGGTACTTATACTGTACAAATACTTAAACTGTACAAATACTTATACTGTACAAATACTTAAACTGTACAAATACTAGTTTCTTAGATGAACTTTGCTCAATACCTATAACATTTTAGAAGAGGCAAAAAGTGGATCATGACTTTAGTAACTGTGCATGTTACGAAGCAATTAATATAATTATATGTTAATGAGAGAGAGAGAGAGAGAATGAGACTAACGGGCTGATGAAACTGTCGGTCACAAATATAAACATTATTCCAAAGCAGTCAAGGGTCCTTAACGCGAGAAAATTTTTGAACATTTGATTTGCACGAGTAGGTTCCCTTCCTTAGTGGTCCTACAAGGTTTTCTTCATACAAAGTACCAGGCTGTAGGTATGCCAAGCATGCAAAGGGACGAAACAACTGCGATATTGTGAGCTTTTCGAATAGATTTATCTTCCTTAGTTCGTACTTCTCTGCTGTATTATATACTATTAATATAAATAAATATTACATATTTTAAAATACATTTTAAAGACTAAATAAGTAGGGATTCATCATAGGTGCAGGAAGGAAATATTTTCCAACTTTTAGTTGATTAGAGCAACTGTTTTCTTTGTCATCGCCATCTCGATCATGAGGTCTTGCAAGAATTCCAGATTTGTGTGATCATCTACAGTTTCCAAGCACTGTATTATCCGATTTACTATGTTCGGTCCTATCTATCTATCTATCTATCTATCTATCTATCTATCTATCTATCTATCTATCTATCTATCTATCTATCTATCTATCTATCTATCTATCTATACATCTATCTTATTATCAATTTGTCTATCCATCGATTGTCGATCTGCTATATTTTTGTAAAAACAATTCCTCTTTTCACTAACCCTTCTTACCGTCTGAAACCGTTAAATAGTTCTTGTTTGTTTTCACACTTGATCAAGATCAAGTTTGCTTTCTAATTTTCATTATCCTTTTCCTGTTATCTCTCCCTCTTTCGCTCCCCTTCTTTCTATCTCTCTTTCTCTATTTCTCTTATTTTGTTTCTCCTTTTCCCTCCTTCTTTCTATCCCTTTCTTACTCTCTTTCCTCCCTTTCTTTCTCTCCCTTTCTTTCTCTCCCTTTCTTTCTCTCTTTCTTTCACTCCCTTTCTTTCTCTCCCGTTCTTTTTCTCCCGTTCTTTCTCTCTTTCTCTCGCTTTCTTTCTTTCTCTCTTTTTCTTTCTTTCTTTCTTTCGTTCCATTTCTTTCTCTCTTTCTTCTCCCTTTCTTTCACTCTTTCTCTCATTCTTTCGTTCTCTCTTTCTTTTTAAACCTTTCTCTCTTTCTTTCTTCCCCTTTTATAGTCTCTTTCGCTCCCTTTCTTTATCTCTTTCTTTCTCTCCCTTTCTTTTTCTCTTTCTCTCCCTTTCTTTTTCTCTTTCTCTCCCTTTCTTTCTCTCTTTCTCTCCCTTTCTTTCTCTCTTTCTCTCTCTCTTTCTCTCCCTTTCTTTCTCTCTTTCGCTCCCTTTCTTTCTCTCTTTCTCTCCCTTTTTTTCTCTCTTCCTCTCCCTTTTTTCTTTCTTTCTTTCTCTCACGTTCTTTCTCTCTTTCTTTCTCTACCTCTCCTGGTCTACTTTTGTCCCTCCATATTTATTTTTCTCTTTCTCACCATCTATCTATCTATCTATCTATCTATCTATCTATCTATCTATCTATCTATCTATCTATCTATCTATCTATCTATCTATCTATCTTTCTATCTATCTATTTATCTATCTATCTATCTATCTATCTATCTATCCATCTAACAAATCTGTCTTGAGAAAAGCAAATAGATAATGAAAATGATACAGATTTTGAAAATTATGTGATAACAATGAAATAGTCTAGAAGACATAAATGTTTTTCTTTGTTTACAGTTCTTTATTGTTGTTGTGTTCAACTATATTAATAAAATATTTAATGACTGGCTTTGCAAATATTTTTTTTCTCCATTGACCTCCAGCCTTATAGTCTTCAGATGTGTATATTTTCTTAAACTGAATAACTTGTGTCTTTATTGAATCTATCACTGCCACTTCAAGCACACTGATTTATTTGTGGCTGAAAGTGACTTCTTTGAAATTAAAATCCGCAAACAAGCAAACAAACAGACACATGAGCGAATGCAACAATCAAGACACTTGATTTTCTTAAAATAACCTCAGCTCCAGTCCACTCCAAGCCTCTCCATCCTTGTCTTGCGAATCGTGACGTTAGGATTTGTTTATTAGTGCCAGCAATGATATTAACAACATCTTTGACCTTTCACACAACATCTGAGAATATTTCATAGTTTTTCTCTGCATTCTTTTTTTCCTTTTTGGTGAGATTATTTTTCTTACTTTATTGTCTTCTAAGATTTAAGGATAATTTTTCTAACTCTCTCTTTCTCTCTCCTCCCTCTGACTATCTGTCTATATGTTTGTCTGAGTGCCTGATTATCTGTCTCTCTTCCACTTTTGGAGTGTTGTTGCCAGGACGCAATAACCAGTATATAAAAACCCCAGCTATACCTCAGGGGCTCTAATCCTGTCCCAGCGTGAATATAGTCTCAGATATATACTTTCTTTTCTTTTCTTTCTTTTTACTTTTTAACACTGAGTTTTACACCGAAGTTATCGCCCTTGTACGTAGGACGAAGCCGAGCCCGGTTTCCTGCCCCTTACGGATCCACTTTGCTGACGTATGACTCCTACTGTTTGACCCTGATTATTCCAAACTTTAAAAGGGCATTTAAATCTGGACCTGTACTTTGATGCCTTTAATAAAGCCGTGAGAGAGGAGGGGTCAGTCGTGGGGTGATCAGACAGCCAGTTAAACTTACATCCCACAAGGCAGACCTCGAAGTATCTCATCTTACTTTGTTTTATTGTTTGCGCGTGCGTGCGTGAGTATGTATGTGTGTGTGAATGTATATTAACGGGAAACCCAATTGCAATAGATATTTAAACTACGTGCTGAACACACTAACGTTCAAATAAATGTAATATACGATTGAAGCTTAGAGTCGTGAACATAATGAAATAATTAGAGAATTGGGGTAGAAAGACAGAAAAGTCAAAGAAAGAAAGGAAGGAAGGAGAATAAAGAAAAGGAAGATAAAAGGAAAAGTAGGAAGGAAACTTGAGGAAAGGAAAGAAGTAAAGAAGGGAGAATCGAAGAAATGGAAAAGGGAACAAAGGAAACAAGAAAGAAGAAAATGGAAGAGAAGAAGGAAAAATGAATGAAAAAGGAAGAAAGTAAAAATTGAAGAAAGGAAAAAAATGAAAATAAAGTAAGGGTAAAGGTAAAAAAGAAACGAAAAGAAGGAAAATAAGAGAAAGGAGCGGAGAGAAAGAAAATGGAGGAGAAAGGAAGAAAAGCAAGAGAAAAAGAAGGAAGGAGAGTAGAGAAAGAAAGGAGGAAAATGGAAGTAGGAGAGAAAGTAAGAAAGAAAGGAAGAAGGGTTGAAGAATGGTGGAAAAGAAAGAAAGAAAGAAAGAAAGAAAGAAAGAAAGAGAGAAAGAAAGAAAGAAAGAAAGAAAAAAGAAAGAAAGAAAGAAAAAAGAAAGAAAGAAAGAAGGAAGGAAAGAAAGGTAAAAGAAAGAAAGAAAGGAAGGAAGGAAGAAAGAAAGAAAAAAAGAAAGAAAGAAAGAAAGAAAGAAAAAAAAAAGAAAGAAAGAAAGAAAGAAAGAAAGTCCTTGCCATTACTTATTTGATTTTCTTTTGATCTGAAAATAAATGACTTCAAATTACAACAATAAAATTTAAATCGAAATGCCCTTTTCAAAATGTTTAAAAATAAGTGCTTGCTTAGTTTTAATTTTTTTTTAAAAAAACAAAAAGATAATCAGATAAGAAATATTCTCTGACCTTGATCGACACACATATATTAAACATTTATATGTTGAATGTTTGAAAGATATATAGTATTAGAGGTGTTTAAATAAAATATTATATTGCCGCCATAAATTATTTTTAAAAGAAAAAAATATTATTAATACGTGCATATTTATTTCCTCAACCAAGACGTGGGAATTTACTCGTTATTGCTGAGTGTAGGTTATTTTCTTTAGTATACATAAATTATAACTATAAACCAGAAATGCAGTAGAATAATAAAACTGCTATTTTAAGAAGCATTTTAAAAAATAGCGTCAGTTGCCTGTTGCAGAATTGTGATATCGCTATCTTTGAACTTTGAACTTATGAACAAATAAGTGCATAGTATATATTTGTGGATTTTGATGTAGATTTGTGTGTTTGTGTGTGTATGTGTTTGTGTGTGTGTGTGTGTGTGTGTGTGTGTGTGTGTGCGTGTGCGTGTTTCTTTAAACGTTAATAAATATTCATTGGAAATGTATTTTGGGTTTATATTTACGTGTGTGGGTTCACGCGCACTCGTACGTGCGTGCGTGTGTGTGTGTGTGTGTGTGTGTGTGTGTACTTATGCGTTCAAAATTTGGTTGTGCTATGTGACTAAGTTTTCGGTGTCAATAGAAGTGTTTGTGTGAGAGAGTTTTGGGGACACTAATGTGTACTGTGTATGTGTCTGTGTGTGAGAAATTTGTGTTTCAGTTGAAGATGTATATGTATTGTGCCAATTTATTCGTGTTTGCGTAGCGCGTGTGTTCTATTTGTAATATATGTCTCTGTATTGAGTATATTGTTAATATGCTTATCTTCAGGTGAGTAAATTTTAAAAGGATGGAATGTTTTTAATAATCCTGTCTTCTTTTTCCATAACCTGATTTCTCCCCCCCCCCCCCGATCATATTAAAATACCTCAATTTGATCAGTGCTCAGGTAAAAGTCAGCATAGGTCCATATACAATGGAAGATCTGAATTCGGCCACTGGTCAGTTAAAAAAGAAAACTACCTAAAGATTAAAATATTTTTTCTCCTTGCTAAATTATGCTCGCGGTGACAATGAGTGGTTAACAGAAATTACAATTTTATTTATACTTTGAAGAAAAGAAACTAAAGCATGATAGAAAAGGATATTTATACTCAGCCATGAGTACCCCATACTTCCTGTGAGTTTGGTTGTTTGTCTAAGGAAAAAGGGAAAATCAGAACCCGTTTTCGTTTTCTATCAGTTCAAATTGCCCAAGGTTTTAACCGAACGTTAAAGTAATAAAAACGAAACTGACACAAATTAAAATATTATCTAAACATGAGTATGTATGCAAGTCATCAGTGACGCACTGTCGTACTCATGAGTAAATGCTTACGTGTGATGCACTTCTGCTAGAATGAGCTACATGTGCGTGCGAATGTGTTATGAGTGAATGCGTATGAGTGTGTGTATGATATGCATGAATTCTATAGGTGCACTTGTGCTAATCTGTGTGGACGTGAATGCTGACTTGTGTGAGTTTGTGAGTGTATTTATGGAACATGTGTGCGTTTCTGTTAATGTGTGTGTGAGTAACTATGAACCTGCGAGTGTGCAAGTGAGTGATTATGTGTGTGAGTGAGTGAAGTATATTTGTGAGTCTATGTCTATGTGTTTGTGTTTGTGTTTCAGAAAAGTGATAAGCGTATAATTGTGTGTGGTGTGTGTTTGCGTGCATTCACATACGTGTGGGCGAATCTGTGCAGAATGCACAAGAGCTAGCGCGGATCCACAATTCCAGACTCAATGCTGAAGCAAAATCAGCAGACATGCCAATGCTATTCTTAGTTCCATTGTCTTTCGAAATACCTCTTTGCCTCAAATCAATACCTACGAAGAATATGCGGGAAGCGAAATAGACAAGCAAAGCACACAGTTCGAAATTCGACACGTCCTTCAAGTGTCCTCTGGGTCGATTTCACTGGTCGACTTCCATGGACATAATCTTTATTTACTTCCATTACAAACTTTTCACACTACAAACACCGGTAGCAGCTGCCGACCTTTACTGTTTATTTAATAAATGAGGAACAAGGTGTGTACTTGGTCATTCGCCTGTGTTCGGGGATAGCTGCCTTGTATGTGTGTGTGTGTGTGTGTGTGTGTGTGTGTGCGTGCGTGCGTGTGTGCGTGCGTGCGTGCGTGCGTGCGTGCGTGCGTGCGTGTGTGTGTGTGTGTGTGTGTGTGTGTGTGTGTGTGTGTGTGTGTGTGATGGTTAATTGTTGTTGTACAGTCTACATCTTGCTCTCTTTCGATACTCCTGCTTGTTTTTAAAAAATCATGCAGCTTTCCAATGGTTTATTACTGTGCTTATTGTTTCTGTTTTGTTTGATCCACATGGCTGCAAAGAGATTTATAATGTTTCTTTCTGTTTTTGTTTGATCTATTCAGCTTTTAAAGTTTTGTGCTCACATATCTATCTGTTCTCATTGTGCTGATCAACCCATCTATCTATCTATCTATCTATCTATCTATCTATCTATCTATCTATCTATCTGTCTATCTATCTATCCATCCATCCATCAATCCATCCATCTATCTATCTATCTATCTATCTTTCTATCTGTCTGTCTGTCTGTCTGTCTCTCTCTCTATCTATCTATCTATCTATCTATCTATCTATCTGGGACACTCTTCACTCGTTATGGCTATTATTTATTAATTAATATCATATAACTAATTACAAATGATCAAGAATATTAATTTATAGTTATTTAATAATTAATTCTCCCAGAAGACCAATATGTCTCTCATTTGGCGGATTATAAAACTTCACCCTTTATGCAAAAATAACAAAGCCGTTTTGTTGCCGCATAATGTTCTGCTGGTGGAAACGTCTTACTAAAAGAGTAATAAAAATCCGTCTTTTATTAATATTTAATGAACACCCCCCCCCCATTCACCAGCTATTATACAACATAACTTTTAATATATTTGCAAGAAGGTTAATAAATTAAGCCATAAATTTATCAAATCAACAATCAATTATAAAATATATGAATATAATCAAAAGAGCGTTGACAATTACCTCACTTCACAATATTTGATTAACGCTACACACTCATTCAGTCTATACTAGCATAGATGTCAGCAGTCATATTAACACACACACACACACACACACACACACACACACACACACACACACACACACACACACACATATATATAATCAAGTTCATCGATATAATTCATCATGGAATAATTATAGTCAACGTACAAAACCTTTTCAATGGAGGCAGCTGTGGCTGGCACGTGTTCACAATCACATGGTTTGCAACAAGTCACTTTCTTTTCTTTTTTTTTCAATAGGTGATGGTCCATTATACCCCTACTAGTCACGTTACACAACAGTTCCAGAATCTTCGATGTGCTCACAAGCACACCATGGAGAATCACCCAGAACTTCGCACGTGCTATCAAAATCACGTCACGCAGAGTGTTCTAGAATCTTCGTGTGCACTACTCAGCACACCACAAGGAATGTTCAAGAAACTTTCATGAATTCTCGAGACCAAAGTTAAGCCTCAATTTTCGCCATATTGGCTCTCAAACAGAATTCACAGGAATCAACTTAACAACAGTTTACGATGAGATCAGCGACAATATTGGACACACACACCAAAAGTGATCCAGTAGAGTACATTACTCACTGCAGTCTGAAGCACAAAATCATCAAAGGAAAAAAGATACACTTCTTTCACAAGCTAATTGTCGAACTCGAGTTATCTCAAAATGAAAGTGATCAAAATAGAGGACTTCTTCAACAAAGTAACTTTTGGTCCATCCCCATTGGCTGACTTTGTTATAAGCACAGTGTGAGACTATTGTTCAGAAAAACGTACTCATCCACTTGGAACTGATTTGGATTGAATCAGCAAATTCTAGCAATTTCTCCACAGGAGGTGTTTATACCAACTCCGACACTTAAAAAGTATCATCATAAGGAGTGCCCAAGGTCGTGTCACTTTGACATTTAACAATTTACATAACAATTAAGTTTAGAAATAATGATAAGCAAATTTCCAACTTTGCCAGACTATCTATCTATCTTGTTATGCATATTTATCTAACTGTGTATCCACGGGTCTGTCTGTTTATCTATGTATATTATTATCCATCTATCTGTTTTATGAGCACTCAAGATGTCGATCTAAATTATTCTTTTCATAAAGGGAAACCACAACTTTAAATTCTCATGAACGCCACAGGCATTTAGAGTCAGCATTCTTATAGAACATGAAAATTTTTCATTTAATTTTTATTTTTGTATGTGAATTTAAATTCCGATGAGGTGGAAGATTGTCTTTTCAAAATAAAAGCCATTTTTTAAAAAAACAAAAGCAATGTGAATAAAACTTTGCTTTTGCCATTTGTTTTTGTTTTGTGACAGATGGATGGACACAGTCGCCAGGAAGGGGGAGACAATCGCAATTTGATATGAAAAAAATCTTTGATCGTCATCTTTAAGTTTTAAAAGAACGCATGTAGCATACATGATGAATCATAAGGCACGCAACTCTCTTCTTATAAAATCTAATTCTTTCTGCCCTTCGACGAATAATTTGACAGAATAAACAACTACAGAATGAAAAATAACGAGGAAAAGAAACTAAACTGATGTCGCAGTTGAGTGCTGCAAGCGCCAGACTAGTGTGCACCTGTGCTTTCCAGCAGACACGGTCGACAAGGCCATACTCTGTCTTTTCATGCGATGTTTGTAAATCTACTTCTGAAATCAAAATGGCGTCGTTGGATGGATCTGATGGTTTGGATACGTGTTAAGTCGGCCTTCGCGTTCGATGGATTGGATAATTGTCAATTCAGTTTTTCGATCGATAGACTGTGCAGGTGTGCACTCTTTTCTTTTCTTTTCTTTTTTTTTTTTTGGTATCCGATGCATTGGACGAGTGTACATTTTGCTTAAGAATATTAAAGTTAGAGCGAATCGTCCGTTATTCAACATAATCTTCTCGTTAATATTAACAATGAGTGCTCGTCAATCGTATGTGTCTTGTTTGTTTTATTTTGTGTTGTGTGTGTGTTGGTGTGTACAGAGAGTTATTAAATTTTGACAAGTGTATCTGTAACTTTGTTCAATCTTTCTTTAGAGTGAAGCAATTGGATTTTTCAATTTTGAAAAACTGGAATTCAGCTTACGGATATGCGAATTTAACTATGTACAGACAATGCTTTACAGTCAAAAAGTTAAACGTCTTTCTTTTAACAAATCTGTCCGTCTGTCTGTCCGTCTGTCTGTCTGTCTGTCTGTCTGTCTGTCTGTCTGTCTGTCTGTCTCTCTCTCTCTCTCTCTCTCTCTCTCTCTCTCTCTCTCTCTCTCTCTCTCTCTCTCTCTCTCTCTCTCTCAGAAGACTATTAGGTAAGTTCCCCTTTTAACACAAGCACGTGCGAATCTTTATGTTAATACACGTATTTAAATCTGATGTATATTGCGTTTATGTATGTGTGTTTAGGAGAATGTGTGTGCGTGTGTTTGTGTGTGTGTGTGTGTGTGTGTGTGTGTGTGTGTGTGTGTGTGTGTGTGAGTGTGCGTGCTTATGCGCGCTTCTTAATGTCTGAGTTAAACAGAAACTTGAGTTTATTTCTGAGAGGTTGTTAGCACTAACAGCCAGTGCAGCCATTTTCTCCTCTTTGAAGGCGTACGGACTTCACTCCGTGAGCATGTCTGCACGCGCTTTGCAAAACGAGGTCACAGAACATCTTCGAGGGTGGCAAATGGACCAATCGTAGGGCCAGAAAGTGGGTGCACGCGCACGCTGCGCTAGAAGGGGAATCCCCTTGTTTAGATTTGTAGTGAGCGTAATTTAAAGAGCGAGAAACGGCGATAAAGAATAAAAATAAATAAAGAGCGAGCGAGAACATGGAGAGAGTGGCGTTTCTTGGGTGTCGGGCTGGTTGAGAGATTGGTAAATTATGACTCTTTCGCCCAAAATGGTTTATAAAATCAATTATTATTCTCCTCTGTCATTTTCGTGCGAAAAAATAATGCAGTTGGCACAGTTAATTCGATCTAAACCCTTTCAATTTCTATGCATATTATTAATACTTTATAATTATGTTGTATAGTTGAATATATTTATATAACCGACAAAATGCACATGTATGTTTCTATATATCCCTAGGGTGCACACACAAACACACATATGTATCCCCAGAGTGCACACACACACACACACACACACACACACACACACACACACACACACACACATACACTCACATACACATGTACACACATCGGCAGTGTGTCTTTCAAAATCATAGAAAGCAAAAATGACATAGGACATTTTGGGGGTGAACGGAAGCGGGTGTGAGCTTACCGCCAATAGAAAACAGTGAAACAGACGCACATTCAACTGGAAAGAATTCCCCTTAAACGTGAACTGGCTTGGTGACATGTCTCGCTCGGCTGAAAACTCATTAGCGTCAGTTTCATGGCATCTCGAGCCGGGGACATTAAGGAGACATTACTGCGAAATCTTAAATCCTACACGTAACATACTGTTTGTCAAATAACTTCGCATGTGCTATGACAGAATGTGTATGTGTGTGTGTGTGTGTGTGTGCGCGCGCGCGCACTTGTGAGAGGGAGTGAGACAGGTACGCATCAATAATTTTAGCAAAGTTATCCAATAACTCAAAGCCGCTGTTCTTTTTCTCATCAACAAGGTTATGCAATCAAGGTTAGCCTATAGGTCACATAATGATTATGTTAAACTAGTAGATGTAGAAAAATATATTGTCACTGGAAACTATTAGCTATACAGCCAGTGTGTCTGTCCAGAGTGTCTGTTCAGTGTGCCTGTCCACTGTGTTTGTCCAGTGTGTGTGTCCAGTGTGTCTGTCCAGAGTGTCTCTGTTCTCTATAAGAATGCACCCGGTCACCCGGCAGTCAGAGTGACATACACGTCTTCTCAAATCAGTATTAGCTGTTTCTATAGTAACATGAATAGATCAATGTCAAGTAAGATACTCTCTAATCACTAATTCTTACAGGTTTAAATGGACTGCTTCCTAAAACAGACGCGAGAAAATTTAATGATATTAAAGTTCTCTTCCTCTAAGCTTCAACATTGATATCACAATGTCCCATGTCAAATATCATAGTCAACCTTCCACCCACATCATCTGTCATAGTCAATGCTCCACCCACATCATATGTTAAAGTCAATGTTCCACCCACATCACCCCTCATAGTCACTGTTGCAAGCACATCATATGTTGTAGTCAATGTTTTGCCCAAGTCATATGTCATATTCAACGGTCCACCCACACCATACTTCATAGTCAATGACCCACGCACACCACTTGTCATAGTCAATGTTCCACCCACATCGTGTCATTGTCAATGTTCCACCCACGTCATATACTGTGGTCAATGTTCCACTCACATCATATTTCATGGTTTTAGAGAGGAGATCAGACTATAACACAATTATCACTTCAGCTCTACTGCAGTAAAGGGTCAATCTAGTTCAGTGGTCAGTTGCCGGACTGTCAAATTCATCTATTAAAAAGATATACCTCAAGCATTACAAAAATAGTTTTATTTAGTTTTTCAGGGTTGTGTTGGTTATAATGCTGAAAGAACTTGTTTAATGTTTAATCTAAAATAAGGAAATCTCTCTAAGGTCATATCTCTTTGGAAATGAAAATAAATTTTGAGAATATCAATAGAAAGTTTGTCTGTTTAACATTAGTAACTGGACGAGCTCCAATTAAACTGGATTATTCGGGCAAGAAATTTATACAAATTCATTTAAAATAGGTGCTTTGCATTAGTTAGCAATACGCCTTAGACCGCCAATGAGGAATGTAATTCTGAAAAAAATATAGTTTGTCAACAAATACACTTCGGGTGTAGTTTCACAAGACAACCCCCTACGATCTTACACCCACAAGCTTTTATACCCTTACTTCTTACCCCCATACAGTATTATACCCATACTGTCTTAAATGCAAACTTACACCGGATGGTCATACACCCATACGGTCTTATACATATACTGTCTTACACCCATACGGTCTTATGCCCATACGGTTTTACACAGCTGAGAGTAGCATACCAACATTCGCCCTGTGTTAATTATCTCCCCTAACCTAGCAATCTATGGTTTGGGGGCTGTGCCCTGCAACTCGTAGCTAAGACAGCCCGTAATCTCTTAAGATATTCTGTTGCTAAGGGCACGCAGAATTATGCAGTTGTTTGCATAAATACTTGCAAGCAGAGTACATCAATGCACGTTGAATGTATTCTGCAGTTCTCTAGGCTGATATGGTCGGCTCATAAAACTGATAAATTATAGCCTATGGGGAAATTAGCACGTTAGGAGCGATAAGCGGTGCTATTAACTCTGCCTTCTCTCCTTTCCCCCTCCACCCCACCCCACCCTTTTCTAGGCACGCTTAACTCTTAGTAATGACGTTATGTGTGAGCAATTTAAATCCTTCGCTATCTTAGTTACGGACTGCAAAAACACTGCCTCACTTCATACGCGCTCGGCTAAAACAGTAGTCAGCGTAAATCTTATGTAACTGTAACGTGCTCGGCTAAAACAGTGGTCAGCGTAAATCTTATGTAACTGTAACGTGCTCGGCTAAAACAGTAGTCAGCGTAAATCTTATGTAACTGTAACGTGCTCGGCTAAAACAGTAGTCAGCGTAAATCTTATGTAACTGTAACGTGCTCGGCTAAAACAGTAGTCAGCGTAAACCTGATGATGTTACGTACGACCAAATGACGAAATGGGAGTTCAGGGTTGCACACCGCGTCAAATCTTTCTGTCTCGATTTGATTTGCATTACTTGTCCAGGCATGCAGTAGCTTTTTAACGTGACGAGTCCTACAGACAGCTCTACAATTTCCTTTCTCTAGGCTACGCGCGACTAATCCAGCAGACAACACCGCATCTCAGTTCTCTCAGCTACTCGCGACCAGCACTACAGACAACATCACACGTCTATTCTCTCACTTACTCGCGGCTAGTCCTACAGACAAAACACCACATCTCCATTCTCTCACTTACTCGCGGCTAGTCCTACAAACAAAACACCACATCTCCATTTTTTCAACTACTCGCGACTAGTCCTATAGATAACACCACATCTCCATTCTCTCAGCTACGGACATTAGAAAGACCATATCCTGTGCCTTTGAGCTGATTTCTCGACACTTATGTGCATCACCCGATGACACCCTGTGCCTTCTCCTACCGTACATCTTTTTAACCTTATTCCCAGCCTGAGTAGGAACGCGAAAAAGTAACCTTTTCAAAGCATATGTATTTGGGTCAAGTTCATTGATCACGCGTGGGAGTTGAGAAGTATAGAAGGAGAAAGGATGACAGTAAGGTTGGGTAAATGTTGACAGGATGCCGGACACCCTTATTTGGAAATTTTCGTTTTGATCATTGACGTGAAGAACTTGTAGTTGACCCAGATTCAGTCACATGAATATATAAATGCTGATAATTTCGTGCGTCGTCCCGCACTGCTTCTGCATAATTCCTAAAGGTTTTAATCTGCTCCTGCACAATTCCTAAAGGTTTTAATCTGCTCCTGCATAATTCTTAAAGGGTTTTAATCTGCTCCTGCATAGTTCCTAAAGGTTTTAATCTGCTCCTGCATAATTCTTAAAGGGTTTTAATCTGCTCCTGCATAATTCCTAAAGGGTTTTAATCTGCTCTTGCATAATACCTAAAGGGTTTTAATCTGCTCCTGCATAATACCTAAAAGGTTTAAATCTGCTCCTGCATAATTCATAAAGGGCTTAAATATGCTCCTGCATAATTCATAAAGGGCTTAAATCTGCTCCCTGCATAATTCCTAGAGGGTTTAAATCTGTTTCTGCATAATTCCTAAAGGGTTTAAATCTGCTCCTGCATAATACCTAAAAGGTTTAAATCTGTTTCTGCATAATTCCTAAAGGGCTTAAATCTGCTCCTGCATAACTCATAAAGGGTTTAACTCTGCTCCTGCATAATTCATAAAGGGTTCAAATCTGCTCCTGCATAATTCATGAAGGGTTCAAATCTGCTCCTGCATAATTCATAAAGGGTTTAAACCTGCTCCTGCATAATTCATAAAGAGTTCAAATCTGCTTCTGCATAATTCATAAAGGGTTTAAATCTGCTGTATGAGAAATAGACTTTTCACGTTACAGGAAGTGCTGGCATTTTTTCCTTATCATCATGACTTTCTGCTGAATTGGTTCTCGTGTTCACTCTAAAACCTACACATTCCTGTTGCCAGCTGACGGTCATCACGTGACGTCATCGACGTCAGGAGAGAGGCGCTGTGCGAGTAACAATGACACGGCAGGTTCTTCTCTATCAAAGACAACAAAATTATCTCAAGCTACATAATCTTTAATCGACCATATATAATCAGATAAACGAACGTTACTCTTTGGACAGTAAGTAGACGATCTCAGTTGACCTGTTTTCAGAAATCGAATTGTTTTGTTCACTTTTTATTGTTATTATTAAATCTTCTTTGTTCTTATTATCTTAAGCCCACATTTTGTTGAATGTATTAGTGCGACTGAGCAGAGTTGGCGTTTCTGAGCCCGAAATATGTGAATGTTATACAAGTCATAATTAATATAATGAGAAGGAAGATAACATCTGTATAATGACCGAATTGCTTCTGTTCTTTTCTGTGTGAAACAGCTTTTGTCTGTGCATTGAAAGAATTGTGTCTCTATTTTTCTACTGATTGTTGATAGCTGTCTGTGCATTGAAAGAATTGTGTCTCTATTTTTCTACTGATTGTTGATAGCTGTCTGTGCATTGAAAGAATTGTGTCTCTATTTTTCTACTGATTGTTGATAGCTGTCTGTGCATTGAAAGAATTGTGTCTCTATTTTTCTACTGATTGTTGATAGCTGTCTGTGTATTGAAAGAATTGTGTCTCTATTTTTCTACTGATTGTTGAAAGCTGCCTGTATATTGAAAGAATTGTGTCTTTGCTCTTTATCTGTGTATAACAGGTAATTTTGTATTTACTCTTTTACCTGTATGCTGAGAGAATCTTGTCCTTACTCTTTTGTCTGTGTAATCAAAGAACCCTTATTATATGTGTAATGAGAGAATTGTGTCATTCCTTTTTATGTCTGTGTAATCAAAGAACCCTTATTATATGTGTAATGAGAGAATTGTGTCATTCCTTTTTATGTCTGTGTAATCAGAGAACCCTTATTATATATGTAATGAGAGAATTGTGTCATTCCTTTTTATGTCTGTGTAATCAGAGAACCCTTATGTAATGAGAGAATTGTGTCATTCCTTTTTATGTCTGTGTAATCAGAGAACCCTTATGTAATGAGAGAATTGTGTCATTCCTTTTTATGTCTGTGTAATCAGAGAACCCTTATGTAATGAGAGAATTGTGTCATTCCTTTTTATGTCTGTGTAATCAGAGAACCCTTATGTAATGAGAGAATTGTGTCATTCCTTTTTATGTCTGTGTAATCAGAGAACCCTTATGTAATGAGAGAATTGTGTCATTCCTTTTTATGTCTGTGTAATCAGAGAACCCTTATGTAATGAGAGAATTGTGTCATTCCTTTTTATGTCTGTGTAATCAGAGAACCCTTATAAAAAGGAATGACACAATTCTCTCATTACATATATAATGTCTGTGTAATCAGAGAAATTTTTATGTACTCTTTTATCTGTGTACTGGAAAAAAATGTGTGTTTACTAATTTTATCTTTATTCTGAGAGAACTGTATCTTTATGTTTGCTTGTCTATGGAGTGAGAGAATTGTGTCTTTACTGTTTTTGTCTGTAATGAGAAAACAGTGTCTTTATTTTTGTTTGTCTGTGTAATGAGAGAATTTTGTCTTTGTTTATGATATCTATATAATGATTGCATTGTGTCTCTTTACTCTTTTTTCTGAGTCATATAATGGAATTTGGGTAACTAAATCTTTCATCAATTAATGGTTACACTGTTTACTTGTTCGTTTCATCCTTTTGTTCATCTCTATAACGGTTTAATTCTGTCTTTTCTCGCTTGTGTATGAAGTGATTGAAGTATGTTTACCCTTTTTATCTGTGTAATGGGTAAATTACACCTTTGTATGAAGTGATTGAAGTATGTTTACCCTTTTTATCTGTGCAATGGGTAAATTACACCTTTGTATGAAGTGATTGAAGTATGTTTACCCTTTTTATCTGTGCAATTACACCTTTGTATGAAGTGAATGAAGTATGTCTACTCCTTTTTATCTGTGCAATGGGTAAATTACACCTTTGCTCTATTGTAAATGCCAAGGCCGTATTTTCTTGTAATCGGTTTGTTGCTCTAGTCATGACGTTGTGGTCGTGGTTATTATACGTGTGTGATGTATGCATGTCCCTCCCGGCCTGTGTGATTATATTCTACAGTAATTGTTCAGTATGTTTCAAGAGTGAAATTTGCAAAGTGCCCTTCTGTCTATGCAATAATTGGTATTCTGCCATAACTGTTATGAGTGTTGAGCGACTGAAATGTGCCTGTGCCCTTTGTGCAATTATTCTGTTCAAACACACTTATGATTGTTTTGATAAATGTCACGTGACCCTGTAATGAGCGTATTTTGTCTTTACAGTGTGTACGTGACGTCACTCTGGTTTGTGCATGAATTTTGTGTTTCTATGTGTGTGCATATTAGTAATGTACCCTGACCGGCATTTTATGCAATGACACGCTGACTATTGTTTTATCTCTGAATTCACTTTTATTTGTCTATGCTATGACTATATTACTTCTACTCTTGTGTCTGTGCAATTACTATATACTTCCTTCAGTCTTATGTTTTGTGCAATGACTTATACTTCCTTCATTCTTATGTTTTGTGCAATGACTTATAGGCCTACTTCCTTCATTCTTATGTTCTGTGCAATGACTGTGTTCTCCCTTCATTCTTGTGTCTGTGTAATGGCTATAGATTTGATTTACCTTTTAATTTGCACACTGTGCAATTAATGCGTAATATTTACTCTTGCGTCTGTGCAATAAATGTATAATCTTTACTCTTGCGTCTGTGCAATAAATGCACACTGATTACTCTTGTGTCTGTGCAATAAATGCACACTGATTACTCTTGTGTCTGTGCAATAAATGTGTAGTCATTTGTTTGTGCAATAAATGCGTAGTCTTTATGCAACAAACGTGTGGTCTGTAGTCTGTGCTTCTGCATCCGTGCAATAAATATGCGATACAGTACTTGCTTTATCTTTAATCTCTCGTTCAGTGGGCGTGGCTGATGCACACTGTGATGAGTGTGAAGATGCTCGGCTGACGTTGCCCTACGGATTGTTGCTACCATTTTCTTACCGCCATTATTATTACAATCATTTTTTTAAAAATCTCTTATCGAAATTATGTCAGCAATAGGACAGGTTTTGAAAGTTCCCATTAAAACCTTGACACGTAAATACAACGCTGGAATTCAGTTCTATGGTATTGTTGACGTCATTACTGAGTATTTTCTTGATTTTCATTCTTATTACTCTCCGTTACGCAAACAATGCCACGTTATTAATGACTCCTTATAAAATAGTCCGGATTTGAAAGGTGAAAAATTGTTTTGTATTTAGGTCAAAATAAATCATACCAACGTTGCCTTTTCACCCGAGTCCATTAGAGACGATTAATTATTTCCCATCATGCATTGTTAAATGTAAGTCTCTGATTTATTTCATTCAACAAGAGGTAGGCAACCGTACTTAAATAAAAGGCAAATGTCAGCTCCAAGATCCAGTGAAAAACAAAAATTCCATGACATAAGACCTGGTTGCTATATATATTAATTTATATGGTTGAATATATAAATAATATATAATATCTTTCACTAAAAAATACCTATTAACTGAAAACTTAAAACTTAAAAGGATTGACAAGATTTAGTTTAAACAGGTACGTTTAAAATTGTTTACAAAAGCTTTAAAACAATGTCTGCTGAGGGGTCGGGGTGGGTCATCAAATGCTATATTCACATAAATTCAAGCGGAAGTTTAAGTAACAATCAAAGACAGAAAAATAAAAATATAACACGAAAGGATATACAAAGTACGTACGTAAGTTTTGACTGCATCAGTAATAATTTATTTAGCAATTTGCTGGTGTGTGCGCGCGCGCGTGAGTGTGTGTGTGTGTGTGTGTGTGTGTGTGTACTGGTATGTGTGTGAATGTTTTTGAGAATGTGAGTATTTTAATCTGTTTACGGTTCGTGACCTAGAGAGAGGTGAGTAGGTGTGTGTTGCGTGGGCCACTTCATTACTGGACTATCACAGAATACTGAACTGGACTGTGTCACACAATACCGAACTGGACTGTGTCACAGAATATCGAACTGGACTGTGTCAGAGAATACCGAATTGGACTGTGTCACACAATACCGAACTGGAGTGTGTCACAGAATATTGAACTGAAATTTGTCATAGATTGCCAACTTGAACTCTTTCATACAAAACTGAAAACTTAAAAGAATTTTACAAGTAAACTGAAGATAATGACGAGGAAGTTTGTTAAAATGTGAATGTTTATTACAGCGTCATAATGGAAATGTTATAAGGAAAGTATCAAAATGCGTCATAATGGAAATGTTATAAGGAAAGCGTCATAATGGAAATGGTATAAGGAAAGCGTCATAATGGAAATGTTATAAGGAAAGTATCAAAATGCAATATAACATGGAAATCGTATAAAGGAATTGTATATTGCAATGTTATAAAGAAGTGAATTAATGAAAATGGTATAATTAAAGACTGTGTTGCAAACTTTATAATGAATTTTCTATAATACTAATATTATAAATAACCTGTCTCATTGGACGCTAAACTGTTAGAGTGAAAAGTGTCATGTTCAAAACGTTAAATTGCACTTGTCTTAGTATAAATGCTGAAAGTTTCATAATGAAATATACTGATGAAAGTGTAGTGAAAATTATGAGTAAATTCATAATGAGAAAAGCTTTGTGTCTATGTCTTTCATAGGGATGACAAAGGTGCAGTGAAAAAAAAATGGCTGAAAATATTATAATGGAAACGATATATTAAAACATTATAATAGATATGATATAGCGAATATGTCATTTTAAAACTCATAATAAATATTATTATATATTAATTACTAATTAAACTGCACATTAATTAAAAATTTCTTGATGTATGATCACATTAATTAAAAATTTCATGATGTATGATCATAATTAAAACTTAATATAGATGACAGAGGGAAGAAAATCATGATGATAGATGTCAAAGTGACACGACTTTGGCACTCCTTATTATAGTACTTTGTGTAAGTGTCAGAATTGGAGTAAACAACTCGAGTTGAGAATATGCTAGAAATTGCTGATGCAATCTAAACCAGCTTCAACAGGATGAGTAGTTTTATTCTGACTAATAGTCTCACACTTGTTCATATCAAATTCATCCAATGAAGATGGACCTGAAGTTTCTTTGTTGAAGATATACTCTATTGTAATCACTTTGAATTTGAACAAGTTCTTCTGCAAAAGTCAAATTAATGCAGTGCTAAATTTCAGGCATATTTCATCTCTAAACTCCTTCTCTCTTACACGCATTCTCAACTTAAAATCCTGCAGCACTATTAGTTAGCCCGATACACACACGCAGCATAAGAAATATATCATCGAACAAAATTCAGTAGTATTCTGAACAATATAATCAACTTAGTGAATAATATCAACGGTTTAATTGCATAAAGCTTTCTCCAATTCAAATCATAGATCAAGAGAAAACATGTACGGAATATTTCAAAGTCCATTCTTTCTTTATCAGTCAGCTAACGATTGTCTTTATGACCAGACTAGAGTCGAAGAGATTAGAATAGAGAACTCTCTTCAACAAAATAACTTTCTGTCCATCCCCTTTGGATGAAGTTGTTATGAACGAGACTGAGACTGTTAGTCAGAAAAACTACTCATGGGTTGTATCATGTAGTTCTAACATATTCTCCACCTGAGTTGTTTCTCCAACTCTGGCGCTTACAAAAATATCATCTTAAGTAGTGCCCAAGGTCGGGGCACGTTAACATTGGCAATAATATATAATTATTAAGTAAAGAAATATAAATAGCCAAATTTAATCTGTCACATATAATGAATATACAAATGGCATAATGAAAGCGTTATACAGTAAAGGACATAGTGAAAATACAATGGCATAATGAAAGAGCTATAATGTAAGTGACTTAATAAAATACAAATGTCGTAATGAAAGCGTTATATTGTAAGTGACGCAATGAAAATACAAATGGCGTAATGAAAGCGCTAGAATGTACGTGACATAATGAAAATACGAATGGCGTAATGAAAGCGTTATAATGGAAGTGATGTAAAGATAGTGTTATACTGTAATTACAGTATCATAATGTATGTGACATTTTAAAAAGTGTCATAAAGTAAGAGACATTATGAATACGTTATACATTTAGTGACATAATAAACGTTGTGAATGAGATTTATGTTACAGAATGAAGCATTTATTATGACAGCGATATAATAAAAGTGTTAGAATGAAAATATCGTACAGAAAATAGTAAAATGGACGGTAATATAATAATAATAATCATGTAACAGAAGTGGCACAATGACAATGTTTATGAAAGACGTGACACAATAACATTATCACATTGTAAACGACATAAGACCAATTACCTTATTAAGACTGTCAATTTAACCAGAAACATTTTGAAACTTTAATGTCGGTGAAAGCGATGTTTACGTGTCCTACATCCCGAACGGTTATGCAAGGTCAGATCAAGGTCACGACGTAGACTTTCAAGTCAAATTATTTCCTAACTCTATTGATGTGTTTTCACAGCGAACGCGAAATCATTTTCGTGTCGCACAAGGACAATGTCGCAAAAGACCCTTGCCGCAAAAACTATCGTAAAGTGGTTAGCGACAGGCTTCCATTTGTCATTAAAAAAGTAGCAGTACTATGTAGGGAGAGCTGAGAGACTGTCGAAATACAAAAATGGTTTCGTTTGTTTCGAGATTTCTTAGCAATTAACTTTTTGCTCCTTTTACTTAGTGTGTGGGGGTGGGGGTGGGGTGTTAGTCAGAGAGCGTGGCTTAGTTAATAGTGTTAAAGTATAAAAGCGAAATAAACCTTCTAATAAAGACATTTGGTGGATGTGTGTGTGTGTGTGTGTGTGTGTGTGTGTGTGTGTGTGTGTGTGTGTGTGTGTGTGTGTGTGTGTTTTATTTAACAAAGCAAATGTGTCGCGAGGGTTTCTGAAAAAAAATGTTTTCTTTTTACGTTATGTTGTTTACCAATTAGACATGTACTTTAACTGCTATTTTTTTTTGTTGTTTATGTCACTTTTCATTTTGAATAAACACGGATTTAATTTACAAACTTTTATCACAGTTTCAAAAATGCTCAGCATTTCCAATTTGTTTCGTGCTGGAGTAGCGAAAAGAAAAAATAAAAGGGAGACACAAACAAATAGAAAACTGACAAAGGTTTTAGATGATTATTTGTCAGAATGATATCACGGTGTGTGTCAGATTGTTAGGCGTCATCTAACATTCTTGCTTACCTTGTGAGTGCGTTAATAAGTGCGCATTGGGGTTGTGTACATGTACGCGTGTGCGTGATGTGTTTATGTTATGTGTCTGCGCGCGCACTCCTGTATGTCGATTATATAAATATACTACATTAAGGAAGTGTCTAATTAGCCTTGAAAAGATTATATATGAAAATAATTTAAATTTTAAAGATGAGATGCAAAAGTGGACTGGTATACACAAGTTGTAAGTATATGTCTTCATCCTTACAATAATATGGACACATCACATACAAATATACCAAGAAACGACAGATTTCATAAACTAGCGGGGGTAAAGGACTTACTCTAGATTGCGAATATAAATAAATCTCCACCAAACCGACAAAATATTTTTCATCTCATAGAAAGCAAATAGATAAAATTTTGAAAATCCAGTACTCAGAACTAGCACGAGACAGACGCCCACTTATACATAATTCCTACGAGAGGAACAATCCCGTATATCCAAACTAGGAATTTACAGGATACCAACAAATAGCCTGCACTTGTGGAAATCTCGTAACAGTCTAACCTGTTGTTAAATAATCATTAATACGATCAGTGGAAAAAAGCTAACTCGCTTTCTAAGTGGCAAGAAGCTTTCCGGTATCTGTGCCAGGGGCACTTAAGACCACCTTTATCCCAGGCAGCGCTGGCGAGAGTGTCTGTGTAGGATAAATAAACTGATAATCGCACACCCACTGATAACCGCAAGACATATCAGGACATTAGTTACACAAGACACACCAGGACATTAGTTACACAAGACACACCAGGACATTAGTTACACAAGGCACACCAGGACATTAGTTACACAAGGCACACCAGGACATTAGTTACACAAGACACACCAGGACATTAGTTACACAAGACTCACCAGGACATTAGTTACACAAGGCACACCAGGACATTAGTTACACAAGACACACCAGGACATTAGTTACACAAGACACACCAGGGCATTAGTTACACAAGACACACCAGTGACAAAGAACGTGAGTAACAGAAGACACCACAGTTAACACAAATTCAGATTCTCTATGAAACCAGAACTGCCGGATTCCTACGTCACTGGACTTCACCAGGTCTGCGAACCATGAGCAGTGTACGGTACAGGCAAGGCTTGTAGCCAGGAATGCTCTTCAAGAACACTATAACCGGTCCTGCCATTCCACTTCACCACAGCCTTCGAGGGCTAACTCTTCATGTAAATTGTAATAGATCTATTATCTGTGATGCTTCACTGTCCACTTTCAGCCGAAATGCCTGTCTCGACTCCCACATGTATACACTTCTGCTAGAAGCTTGCGCTCTTCATTAGATACACATTTTTAATTCCTAAAGCATACTGTAAGTCATAGACTGTCAGCGTTAGTTTGCTTTTCAGAGTCCATTGACACACGACACGCTGCCCCTCATGAGCGGAGACACAAAGAGACAATGGTCTGATTCAAGAGGGTTCTTAAGACAAATCTTTTTTTCATCAGGTAGAATGGCATTATCTTTTCTTGTGCTATACTTATCCCAAATGTACCTGTGTAAATCCATTTTATTTATGTGTTTTCGTTTGAGAAAAAGTGTATTTGCTTTAGGATGGCATTTTGCATGTGATTCATAATTTTCTTTTTATGTAATATTTTTTTAAATTTTCAGTCTAGAGCAATGAGTGAAGTTTGTTTGTTGCAGTATTTACACATATTGCAAATCGCTTTCAGTTTCTATACGAATAGCCTCCCTTGCATTCCTTCAAGTTAATATTAGTAGCAGCAGTTCAATACAGAGTCAGTGACGTAGAATAGCCTCCCTTGCATTCCTTCAAGTTAATAATTATTAGTAGCAGCAGTTCAATACAGAGTCAGTGACGTAGAATAGCCTCCCTTGCAGTCCTTCAAGTTAATATTAGTAGCAGCAGTTCAATACAGAGTCAGTGACGTAGGTCAAATTCCAGCACCTGTCAGGTCAGTCAAACAGGAAAACCAATAAACAATAGGACACAAATCGCTCGCGACATCGACACCTATGCTGTCCCTGACACCTTACACCACCAGTGATATGGAAACATATCCAGTATTACTAAACCCAAAGAATACCAGTACAATAGAATGCCAGTTACTAAATACACCTGAGTAAGACTTTATTTCACCAATAATAACATTTTAAAACAGAAAGAAGTCTGGCACGTGTGCATATTTAAAACAGAACAATTGACGTATTGTAAGCTAAATTGGAAGCAAGAATTATTGTAAGTTACATTAAATTATTTAACAAATGACAAGATAGATAGATAGATAGATAGATAGATGAGTGGATGGAAAATTTAGATAGATAGATAGATAGATAGGTGGATGGAAAATTTAGATAGATAGATAGATAGATAGATAGACGGTTGGGTAGAGGTATGGATGGATGGATAAAGACAGACAGAGAGACTGATGGATGGATGGACAGACGGACGAATGGATGGATGGGGTGAGATGAGAGAAAGGAGTTTTGTGGTGATGACGAGTGACAATAGCAATTTGCAGTTTTGCATTTTTCAAAGAGCTGCACTTCTCAACATCACGTGATTATTTTGACGTGATTCATATCACACGAACGGCAGGCAAGCTCGGGTGACCTCACGTACGCCTTTCCCTGAAAAACAGCAATCAATCATGCATTTAACAAATCTAATAATTTTCTTTGTAAGGGAAAATATTTTTGAAAATAGCTTAAAAGGAAAAACAGCAACACAGTTGTAACTATACACAGTTGGAAATAATTTGAAACTATCAGCATTCACAAGTGATATATGAAAAAATGTGCATGGTTTGTTGGTGTGAGTACGGGCAGGAATCGAAACTGTAGCAGTCAACTTGCCTTCAGGTGTGTTATGGGGATATCAGGGCCTTCCTATCAAAGGCCAATACCTCAACAACAGTTCTGGTGACCGGGGCGTTTTAGGCGTCCGCCACGTGCAACACCCTGGATACGTTTGGGGAGAAAACATTCTACATGAATTAGGGTCAATTCTTTATTCAAGAGCAAAGAACTGAGGAAGCATTCTTTATTATTTTATTATTATTATTATTTGTCATTGTAGAATTCGAGTGTCTGTCTTATCTTGGCTGTTCCGTGGACTTTGTGCCTCTTATTCGTATGGTCTCGGCTACGTTCGCTATTTTATTCGTATGGTCTCGACTACGTTCATTTTCTCATTCGTATGGTCTCGGCTACGTTCACTATCTTATTCGTATGGTCTCGGCTACGTTCGCTGTCTTAGTCGTGTGGTCTCGGCTACGTTCACTGTCTTATTCGTATGGCCGCATTTTGGCTACGTTTCACTGACTGTGTGTCTCTTATCTGTGTGTCTGAGTCAGGCCACACCCTTGTCCACGCATTACCCTGTCGTTGGCGCTCTTTTATTTATCATTTGCATCCTCAATTAATCGAATTGAGTACCTTCCTTCTTTGTAATAAGGTCCTGCCATCTGGAATGAACTACTTTTGAACTTCAATAAAGTCGCATTTATCATCAATTTGAAAACGTCTCTTTCAACTGTTTATTTTCCTTATGGCAAAACCTATCTTTCGTCTAACATGTGTCTTTGAAAATTCTTCTCATTTCAGGCAAAGGTGATTTGTTATGTCTGTCACCATTTACTTTGGTATGTTTGTCACCCTTTATTTTATGTCTGTCACCCTTTACTTTGTTATGTTTGTCACCATTTACATTGGTGTGTTTGTCACCATTTACTTTGGTGTGTCTGTCGCTCTGTACTTTGTTGTGTCTGTCGCTCTGTACTTTGTTGTGTCTGTCGCTCTGTACTTTGTTACGTCTATCGCTCTGTACTTTGTTACGTCTATCGCTCTGTACTTTGTTGTGTCTGTCACTCTGTACTTTGTTGTGTCTATCGCTCTGTACTTTCTTGTGTCTGTCGCTATTTACTTTGTTGTGTCTGTCGCTCTGTACTGTCTTGTGTCTGTCGCTATTTTGTTGTGTCTGTCGCTCTGTACTTTGTTGTGTCTGTCGCTCTGTACTATGTATGTCTATAGCTCTTTACTTTCTTGTGTCTGTCGCTCTGTACTTTGTTTGTCTGTAGCTATTTACTTTGTTGTGTCTGTCGATCTGTAATTTGTATGTCTGTCGCTTTTTACTTTGTTGTGTCTGTCGCTATTTACTTTGTTTTTGTTTGCCGCCATTTACCTGGACATGTCTGTCACAAAGTGCTTTGGTATGTCGTCAGTGCGCACTTTACACTTTCAGCAATACATTTGTCACGTGTGTCACTGTGCATTTTATATCTGTCAGTATATACTTCATTATGTCTGTCACTTTATAGTTTACGTCTATCATTACATGTATATACTTCCTTATGTCTGTCAATGAGCACTTTATGTCTGTCAATGTACACTTCCTTATGGAGTCAATGTATACTTCCTTATTCCTGTCATCATATACTTTATGTAGGTAATAATTATGTACTTTATATTTGTCAGTATATATTTCATTATATAATAATAAACCTCTTTCTCCTGCAGAGCCACGTGTGGATATGGGTCTGGTAAACACTCAAATACATGAAAACAAAACAATATCATTCATCAAGAAAAACTGTAACAAAATAATATCGTTCATCAAGAAAAACTGTAACAAATATCTATAGTGAAAAGTAGCATTTCGGAATCGTTTGCTGATGCCGTGAATATCTCACCAATCCGAAAACAGTTTCTACACGAGCAGTAACGTAATATTGCGATGCAGTCTTTTAAAATCCGGAAGTAAGTTGCCTTAAATGCAATTGGTTGTATTCATGTCACGTGTGCCTCTCGATTCCCATTAGAGAGCAAGAGTTTTCTCTTTGTTATTCTAACTGACCGCGAAAACAAAGTGTTATTTAAAGCCCCACTCGTAGATGGAGAAATTAGTTTGTTTTCTCTAAGTCACCAGCATCCAAGTGCAATCAGGTCACTGGTGAACAATGAAACATTTATCACCGGCAATCGTCAGAAAGATCAAAGAGGTCACAAGTCATTCCAATTGTTGATGAAATATTTATCACGTGATGGTGGCAGTAGTGTGGTATCGGTGTGAAGGTGTTAGTGGTAGTGTGGGGGTGGCGGCAGTGCTGATGGTGGGGTGTGGTGGTGGTATCGGTGGTGAGGATGATACTAGTGTGGTAGTGGTATGGTAGTGACTGCAGTGGTTGCGGTGGAGGTGGTGATTCTGCTGTTATCGTGATAATGTTGCGGTAGTAGTGTGGTAACATGGGAGTGGAGATATACTGACTGTGCTATAGTGGTGCTGATGGTAGAAGTGTGGTAAAATGTAGTAGAGATATACTGACTGTGCTATAGTGGTGATGATGGTAGAAGTGTGGTAAAATGTAGTAGAGATATACTGACTGTGCTATAGTGGTGATGATGGTAGAAGTGTGGTAAAATGTAGTAGAGATATACTGACTGTGCTATAGTGGTGCTGATGGTAGAAGTGTGGTAAAATGTAGTAGAGATATACTGACTGTGCTATAGTGGTGATGATGGTAGAAGTGTGGTAAAATGTAATAGAGATATACTGACTGTGCTATAGTGGTGATGATGGTAGAAGTGTGGTAAAATGTAGTAGAGATATACTGACTGTGCTATAGTGGCGATGATGGTAGAAGTGTGGTAAGTGCGGTGGTATTGATGGTAGTGAATTTTGTAGTGAGATGGGAGTGTTGGGACACATACCTAAAAGTGTTCTAACTTAAACTTGTTATTTCTATAAATCCCCAAACATAACTATAAGTGCTCTAACTGAAACTTTTTATTACTATAAATCCACACACATACATATAAGTGATCTAGCTTACTATAAATCCCCAAACATAACTATAAGTGCTCTAACTGAAACTTTTTATTACTATAAATCCACACACATACATATATATGATCTAGCTTACTATAAATCCACACACATACTTATAAATGATCTAGCTTACTATAAATCCACACACATACATATAAATGATCTAGCTTACTATAAATCCACACACATACATATAAATGATCTAGCTTACTATAAATCCACACACATACATATAAGTGATCTAGCTTACTATAAATCCACACACATACATATAAATGATCAAGCTTACTATAAATCCACACACATACATATAAATGATCTAGCTTACTATAAATCCACACACATACATATAAATGATCTAGCTTACTATAAATCCACACACATACATGTAAGTGCTCTAGCTTACTATAAATCCCCACACTAAACAATTTGAGTGTGGCAACAAAATACGCATAATTTATCATGCATTTAAATACATACCTGAATACGTGCATATTGGTCTGAAATAACATCTGACTGCATGACCCACATCATGTTTAACGCACAGCTACTAATCAGTTATTAAGCACTTTCGTTTTTACATTTTTCTGTTCTGCGTCGTATCGACAAAGTTTACTTTTCTACGTTGACGCTTCATGAAGGCTGGGCGCTTTTGATAAGACAGTAACTGTTTTTTAAAAAGTCAAATACATGTTTTGTCATTTATAATAATTGCATTTCTTTTTCTTATAATTTTCGGATAAATATTTCAAATTAATGTTAGCCTGCGATTTCATTGCCCAACACGTCGTGTTTAAAGATTAGCATTATTAAATAACAAAAGGTGAAGGTCGTAAAGGTCGTTTGACGTCATGTATGTTAGGACAAAAGAACTAATGCTGACATGGATATGCAAAATGGCGTTCGTCATTTAAAGACATCTTATGGGGTTACATAATTATTGTTGACATGAAAAACTGCCCATTCCTTGGTGCTGATGTGCAAATTACCCAGTAAGGTTAATTGGATCCCATTACTCAGTAAGATTAATTGCATCACGCTTAGAGATCTACAATACAAACGTAAGTGTGATAAATTTTTATTTATCAGCCATATCATACAATTTGACGCCTTCATCATTGTGTTTTACTCCACCCAAGATACACAAATCACAATACTCAGCACAGTTAATAATGCATGTACCAGGTTTAATATCATTTTAAATATATATTCTTTTATATATATATGACACAGCAGTAAACTGTTATATATCTTTAATATCTACGACACATCAGTAAAGTGTTATAAATCCTCTTTAATATATATATATATGACAAAGCAGTAAACTGTTATATATTCTCTTCAATATATGGATGACAGAAGTAAACTGTTACGTATACTCTTTTAACTTATCAGTAAACTTCTATATACCTCTTTAATATATATGACAGCAGTAAACTGTTACATACGCAGTAAAATGTTATATATCCTTAGGCCTATATATGACATATCAGTAAACTGTTATATATCCTCTGGACCTATGTAAATATCGCCAAGCCCTTACTAACACTAAAGAGTACGTGCTATATCGAGCAAGTACATGGACACCCCCATTCCACACCTCACCCCACCCCATATCCCTAAAAAACTAAATATATAAATTAAAAATAAATTCATGTAATTACGTTAGGTATTTACCCCGCCCTCATGAACTCTGACCTTGCCAGTCACTATGGTTCGCTGGTTGACTAAGTAGTTTTCTGAGTTGAGGTGATACTTCATCCGGTTTCAAACTTGGTTCCTTGACCTTCAGACCCCACGAAATGGACTGAGGTATAAGTTTCCTCCTCGGTGTGGTTCACTGAACCGTGAAGTATCTAAGCAAGCGCAACCTGTCGACACACCATACGGTACTCAAAAAGGTAAAGTGCAGTAATTTGTCATTGACAAGTTCACCACGCGGCCGCTTGCCTTTTTAATCTCGTAGTGTGAGAAGGAGAGAGCAGGGAGAGAGGTTGAAAGGGGCAGAGGTGAAAGGGTGTTACGCAACACGTCAGGGAGAGTAATGACTTTTACAAAATATGATTCGATTATTTCTTAAACCCGAGATAAACATCAGACCTACATACATACACTTAAACCTGAAATAAACAACTGACCTACATACATACACTTAAACCTGAGATAAACAACTGACCTACGTATATAACATCTAAACCTCAGATAAACATCAGACCTAGATACATACACTTAAACCTGAGATAAACATCAGACCTACATACATACACTTAAACCTGAAATAAACATCTGACCTACATACATACACTTAACCTTAGTTAAACATCAGATCTACATATATACACTTAAACTTGAAATAAACATCAGACCTACGTATATACACCTAAACCTGAGATAAACATCAGACATACATATATACACTTAACAGAAAATGTACTCATGTTTTCGTGATTGCTGAACATTAAGAAATGTTAGCTTCAGGCTTGTTTCCAGCAGGAAATTAGAGAAGGAAGGGCAATCTGTATGACGTACGCAAGCGAATGCCAAATCAGTCCAACAAAACAAATATGTATGACGTACGCAAGCGAATACCAAATCAGTCCAACAAAACAAATATGTATGACGTACGCAAGCGAATACCAAATCAATCCAACAAAACAATGACGTACGCAAGCGAATACCAAATCAGTCCCACAAAACAATGACGTACGCAAGCGAAAACCAAATCAGTCCAACAAAACAATGACGTACGCAAGCGAATACCAAATCAGTCCAACAAAACAAATAAGCAAACAAGGACTAATGTGAAAAATTTCAGACTGCAAATCCATGGATGAAACTATAGAACATATACTTTCTAGATGTCAGGTTCTGGCTTAAACAGAATACACCAAAAGACACAATGAAGTGGCAAGACTCATACATAGAAAACTATGTAAAAACTATGGCATAAAAACCCCAGAAAGAGATTGGAAGCACCAACCAAAAGCAGTCACCAAAACAGAAGAAGTCAAAATACTGTGGAATTTCGAGATAAAAACAGATCGAGTGATTCCTGCACGAAGACAAGACATAGTAGTTCTCTGTAAGTCCAAGAGAACAGCAACAATCATTGATGTCACTGTTCCACGTAATAGAAATATAAAAGCAAAAGTAAGAGGAAAAAATAGAAAAGTAACAAGACCTCAGATTAAAAATCCATAGACTGTGGAATGTAAAAGCAGAAGTGATACCTATAGTGATAGAAGCCTTGGGGAACATAACATCTGAATTGGAAGACTATCTTAATAAACTCCCAGGAAACCACAAAATTGCCCCACTACTCAAAGCAGCGCTCCTAGGAAGTGCCCACATCCTCCGTAAAACCTTGGATCTCCCAGAATCTTGGTAAGATTCCGAGACCTTGGATCACAAACGACAGTCACACAGAAGTCGCGAAAAAGAGGCTGAATAATAATAATAATAATAATAATAATAATAATAATAATAATAATAATAATAATAATAATAATAATAATAATAACAAAATACAAGCCCTTAATGCATACGCAATACCTGTAGTAAGCTACACTGGAGGTATCATAGATTGGACAGCAAATGAAATAAATAAACTGGACAGGAAAACAAGAAAACTACTCACAATACATAAAGCCTTACACCCCAAAGCAGACGTAGACAGGCTCTATGTATCTCGAAAAATGGGAGGCAGAGGTCTCAAGAAAATCAAACATGTCATTGAAGCAGAAGTCATTGGCCTTGTGGACTACATCTGGTATAACAACAAAGATGATCCACTGATAGAAGCAGTAAAAATGAGTGGACTATTCCAACCCCCAGAAACAGACAAAGAAACATGGAAGAAAACAACGAAGCAAGAACTAGCACATACATGGAGCCAGAAACCTCTGCATGGCCAGTATGTACGACAAGCCGACGAAATATCAACAAAGCAATCAACGTACAAATGGTTGAAAGAGGCAGGATTGAAAGCAGAAACAGAAGCACTCATAACAGCTGCACAAGATCAAGCACTCAACACCAAAGCACACAAAGCGAAAATCATGAAAATTTCAAATGATTCCAAATGTCGACTCTGCAAATCCATGGATGAGACAACAGAGCACATACTATCTGGATGTCAAGTTCTGGCTGGAACGGAATACACCAAACGACACAATGAAGTGGCAAAACACATACATAGAAATCTGTGTGAGAACTATGGCATACAAACCCCAGAAAGAGCATGGATGCATCAACCAGAAACAGTCACCGAAACAGAAGAAGTCAAAATACTGTGGGACTTCGAGATAAGAACAGATCGGGTGATTCCTGCACGAAGACCAGACATTGTAGTGCTCAATAAATCCAACAGAACAGTATCAATCATTGATGTCGCTGTTCCAAGTGATAGAAACATAAAAACAAAAGAAAGAGAAAAAATAGAAAAATACCAAGACCTCAGATTAGAAATCCAGAGACTGTGGAATGTAAAAGCAGAAATGATACCTATAGTGATAGAAGCCTTGGGGAACATAACATCTGAATTGGAAGACTATCTTAATAAACTCCCAGGAAACCACAAAATTGCCCCACTACTCAAAGCAGCGCTCCTAGGAAGTGCCCACATCCTCCGTAAAACCTTGCATCTTCCAGAATCTTGGTAAGATTCCGAGCCCTTGGATCACAAACGACAGTCAAGCAGAAGTCGTGGAAAGAGGCATAATAATAATAATAATAATAATAATAATAATAATAATAATAATAAGAAGAAGAAGAAGAAGAAGAAGAAGAAGAAGAAGAAGAAGAAGAAGAAGAAGAAGAAGAAGAAGAAGAAGAAGAAGAAGAAGAAGAAGAAGTAGAATAAATAATGATGGTTGTTCCGACGCACTTCTTACAAATGAATTCGACAACCACGACAACCACATCTAGGAGAGTGTGTGTCCACTGGAAAAATTATATCGACTGGTGTAGAATTTGAGGACATGACTGCAAAGCTTCCTGCATTCTATTGGATCCCCAATTGCTTAGTGGTTTTCTTTTTCTTCGCTGTGCTCATTCACGTCTTTAATATTTCTTTTTAATTTTGCTTGCAACTCCAATGTTTAAATTTATTTTAAACTGTATTTCATGTTTATTTCATTTCTTTTAAAATTTAGTATTCTAATCTAGACTTATCCTTAATTTGTTGTGTAATTTACCTCTTGTTTAATTGCGATGAGTATTATTTGATTCTTGAATTCAAGGGTCCGCGCTTTATTGTGTTAGTCTGACGAAGAATGCAATGAGACAGTTATGGTTTGTTTTACAGAGAAAATAATAAAATAAAATTTAAAGTCAAAAGTCATATATAATAACAAATGTAAATTAAGGGAAAATGTAGTATTTCTCTGTATGTTTTCTGTTATTTTTAACGGCACTCACACACAAACGCACTCGCAAACATCCAAAAGCGCGCGCTCGCACACACACATACACGCGCACAAAACACACGCACGCGCAATACACACGCACACTCACAACATACACATACACACATGCACAAACACACGCACGCAACATTGTAAAATCTGCATCCTCCTGTATCCCACTTATCGCTTTGTCACAAAGAAAGGAGAGATGGATACAGTACTGTTTCCTTGATGCAAACATCCAATCAGATGCATTTAAAATATTTCCTGCACGTCCAATGTCAGCATTCATAGGTCGTCCGGGCAAATCAAAACACGTGTTATCAAGCGGGGAGATGGCATATCAGCATGACGAATGTTGAGCAACGTACAATCGGTATGCGAACTTTTTAATTAACATCTTTAGTAGTCAATTTAAAAAGAAACAAACAAACAAACTAATTAAGAAACAAACAAACAACTAAGAAACAAGCAAACAACTAAGAAACAAAATAAGAAACAAACAAACTAACTAACTAAGAAACAAACAAACTAACTAACTAAGAAACAAACAAACCAACTAACTAAGAAACAAACAAACAACTAAGAAACAAACAAACAAAGAAACAAACAAACTAACTAAGAAACAAACTAAGAAACAAACAAACAACTAAGAAACAAACAACTAAGAAACAAACTAAAAAACAAACAAACAAACTAATAGGAAACAAACAACTAAGAAACAAACAAACAAATAAACTAAGAAACAAACAAACAAACTAAGAAACAAACAAACTAAGAAACAACTAAGAAACAAACAAACAAACTAAGAAACAAACAAACTAAGAAACAAACAAACTGAGAAACAAACAAACAAACAAACTAAGAAAGAAAAAAGAACATTTCCTAAAGTATGGCACTGCAGGAACGCGTCTAGCTGTAGAAATCTGGCCGCATTGCCGAAATGAAAATATATACCCGCGTTAACTTTGATTTCATGTGCTCCAACTCTCAAGTTCCATAAAAAATACTGATTCACGCATACACCACTCTCTCACACACACACACTACAATTACATTCACGTTAAGCCTACCCTCTTCCCTCCAAATCATGGAATTTTAAAAGTGTGTTGTTAATATTAATGATTATCTCAGATACCTTATTTGACATTGTTACAATATCAGATACAGACATAATTAATTAATTAATTAATGAGTTAATTAATTTTAATGAGTCAAAGAGTAAAATGAGATAACATTTGTTTCATTCGCATACTGCTGCATATTCCCCCCCACACACACAAACACACAATTCTTATATGCAACAATATTAAAGATTTATTTAAAATGGCGGTCATTTTTCCAGCTGACAAGCAATAGATTCTCCACTCTTGGTTGGTTGTTGTCGTTTAGATTCAGGCCAAAGTTTGTCTTTTTTTCATTTCACCCGAGTGACTTCTATTTATTATTCTTTATTGTGGCTTCTGCATACATACATTGCTTCATTTTTGTTGTAGTCTTTGTCTTCTTTTTTCCTCGTGGAAAATTTAAAATGGATGTGTGGTGGTTGTTAATATGGGAAATGTTCATGGAGCACTTTTACTGGGTTAGTAATAGGCGCGGATGGACAAAGTTCAGACCCCAAGGAAACTGAATTTGTTTAAGATAAAGTATGATGCATACCCATCTGCCTTTCCAGCTGCCACTTTACATTAATAATGTTGATATTGCTTCTGCATGCAGAGGTAATTTGTGTTCTTATGTAAGAACGTGTCAAACAAGAGATCTGTGACAGAGTAAAATTCCCTATCCCTATTTCTAAATTTAATTGTTATATAAATTGTTAAATTGTCGAAGTGACCCGACCTTGGACACTCATTATGGTGTTAATTTTGTAAATGTCAAAAGTTGGAGTAAACACTTGAGTTGGGAATATGCTAGAAATTGCTGATGCAATGCAAAACATTTCCTTTTTGGATGAGTAGTTTTTATTATCCAATGGTTAAGATTTATGAGAACGTGACCAGCCGATGGGCTGAAATGAAATGTTTACATGCTGTAGAGAATTCTATTGTCTAATCACTTGAATATTGTGTGACAAGAAATTCCTGTCACGAAAGGCTGCCGTTAGTTTCATGGTGAGTTAACTGACTGACTGAGAGAGAATTATGTGAGTAGACTATTATTTCTAGAAATTTTTAACTATGATGCTTATATGTAGTATGCTAAACACTTGACATTGTTTCTAGTGAACCCTCTCATAAAACTGATATGCTGTTATTATGATGTGTGCATGTATTGGGCTAATAAATACTGATGTATGAGACTCTAAGTTGAGATTTGAATGTAAGAAAGAATGGAGTTTAAAATGTAATAAACTTGAAACTTAGTGTTTGTTCCCTAATTATATTTTTACAGAGACAAAAGAGCCTTTCCTTGTGGTATCTGAATCACATGGTTTACTGATTATAAACCGTTATGACCAAGGTAGATGCGGGTAGTCTTTGCTGCAGTGTGTAAGTGTAAGAATGCACTACACTCCATTGATGTACTGGGGCAAGGTATGCTGACTATATCAAGCAAATTCTAGCACAAGGAAGTTACTAGAAATTTGCTACAATTGTTGTTCTGCTTGAAGGAGCTTAGTACGGAGAAGAAAACACCCATGTTAGTTTCAAGAGAATAGCAGTGAATCAGTGTTTACAGCATGAGGAGAGAAACACATGGAATTGACATGGACAATAAGCTTGTGACTTAGATATGAAAAGTGTGTGAAAAAAAACAATAATTGCAGCTTCATCTATATAAGGTTACATAGAATTTATTATTGCTTATCTCTGATAACTCCATTTCCATTCTCTGATAAGAACTATCCTGTGATTTGTTTTGACACTATTGTTGTATTGTATTTTAGGATATAAGACTGTATAGATATAAAAATTATTTGAATTTGGTTTGGTGGAAATATTGATGTCAAGTAATCTTTTCACTGCATTTGTTATATGTATATTTGATTGTTGATTTAAGAAATTTATTGACCTTTATATATATATTGATAACTTATGTTGGAAAGAAAGTCGGTGGATGGGGCTCACTAAATATAGATTAATGACGGGTTTGTCTTCTCTACGGAAATATTGTGTGATGGTAAATGTATGGTCTTTAATATTGTGGAAGAGAGAAAACGTTTACATCGCCGACATAATCGTCAAGTGAGAGAGACGAGTGGTGTCTGCTGGAGAATTATTAATAACATAAAGTAAGATTCTCATCACTTGTAATTAGTTATGGACTATTAATTAATTATTAATAATAACAGCCATTAGCTAAGAGGCGTTGGCGTCACAAGATCCATATCACAGAGCCATGGTCGCATCAGAAGTGCATCATTGGTGTGAGGATGTCTTGGGATTTTAGTTGTTGACTAAGGCATTTGGTCTGTAAATTATATCTAGGTGTATGCTTGTTAATTAGTACTGCAGAGTACGGATGTGTGCCTTTTCTTAACCGGCATGGTTCAAGGTCATCGCTAAACTGTAGCTGGTTTTCTAATTTAAGTTGTCATTATCGGGCCACTTTGCATAAAACATCATGACCTTGCACAGTTTAATGTGGGGAAAGGCTGGTCTTTGATATTTTTTTAATTTTTTTTTATAATCTATGTTTAATTTAAACTACTCTTTAAAGACATAACTCATCTTTCATCCTGTTTATCTGTGCTTAATTTAAACAGTAAGACCTTAATAACTCCCTCTATAAAGAAACAACTCATCCTTCATCCTGTTTCAAACCGACAGGCAACTGGTAATGAACTGTGACGATTGCTGTTATGAACGAAATCAGTGACCCTAGGACAATTGGCGCGAGACGCAGTCATTGGCAATGCTTTAGCAGAAGTTAATAGATCAAATTATATTCCATACAGACTTTCAGTGTGCAACCTGTCAAAGAAGTGCATCATTTATAAAATGTCACACTCACATGTATATACTAACACTCAGACATGCATACACACTCACAGACAGACAGACAGACACACACACACACACACACACACACACACACACACACACACACACACACACACACGCAAACACACTAGTTTGTGGGGGTTTAAAAACGGACTATAATAAACTCAGTTCATCATACAGATTTACCGCCATTAACCAGGAGAATTAAATTCGCTGCATGCTGTTGTTAATGCTCAGACCAAAGTTCTAGGGAAAACCCGAAGGGACGCTAATAATAAGGGATTTTGCTGACTCGAGTTGACTATTTCAAAAGGTCGATGAGGGGATGAGGTGAGTGAGGTGACAGAAAGGAAAATTGCATGTCGTAACATTTGCTGAGGAAACCAAGAAAAAATCGCACACATACTGCTAATTGTTAAGTGATAGTATGAAATGGATACTAAACTCATCTTTCCTTTAATGGCGACTTCAAAACTGCATACATGACGACATACAGAGATACTACATACACGATGACATACAGAGATAATGCATGCACGATGACATACAGAGATAGTGCATACACAGTGATATCAGGAGAAAAAATGTAAAAGTCGACATACAGAGATAGGGCAAACACGACGACATACGGGGACTGTGAATACATGACGACATATAGAGATAGTGGATACACAATGACATGCAGAGATAGTGCATACACGATGACATACAGAGATAGTGCATACACGAAAGCATACAGAGATAGTGCATACACGATGACATACAGAGATAATGCATGCACGATGACATACAGAAATAGTGCGTGCACGATGTTATACAGAGATAGTGCATGCACGATGATATACAGAGATAGTGCGTGCCTGATGTCATACAGAGATAATGCATGCACGATGACATACAGAGATAGTGCGTGCACGATGTCATACAGAGATAATGCATGCACGATGACATACAGAGATAGTGCGTGCACGATGACATAAGGAGAAAATATGTACACGATGACATTGTGTTAAGATCATAGTTGAAGATTTTCGTGTGCAATAAACAAATCTCCTTAGCACCGTGTCATCCTTGAAATGGTGCGAATGTCTTCACTTTTTTTTCAAGGAATTATAGCAGTGATATATATAGTAGTACATAGAGTTTCATTTCAAGAGTTCGTGATCACTTTAGACTGTTATGCAACTATTTGGTGTTTGTGTGTGTGTGTGAGAGAGAGAGAGAGAGATTGTGTCTATATATGTGTTGAGGATAAATATGGGTGTTGACTTTCATTTGTGTATATTTATATGTATGCGTGTGTGTGTGTGTGTGTGTGTGTGTGTGTGTGTGTGTGTGTGTACCTGCATGATTGCTTGTGTATGTGTGTGTTTGTGTGTGTGTAAACTAAACTAAACAAAGAACATATGTCCATGGAAATTATCACCCTGCTTGAACACGTTTACACACCGCACTGTGTTTTTGCAGAATTAAAACGACCTTAACAACTAATCAGTTCCTTCCTTGCAGACAGTAATTTTAATCGAAATTATATAATTCTTCAACTTTACCATTAATTATTCAAGTCAATTTTTTTCTGCAATCGTACTTTTCCTTTCCCTCATTTCTTGTCTTTCGTTTTTTTTTAATTTCTGTATACCTGACAGTTTTCCAAATTAGATAGTGAATTTTTTAAGAAAGTCCTTTTTTTTGTTGAAAGATTGCACTTTAAATTTATTTTATATATTTACGTAAATATAATCTAATAATAAATGAGTATTTTTCTGTTTCCAAAACAGCACGAACGACAGAAATAAAGTTAACTTTACAGAGCGGTAGATTTCCAGGTGTTCGAGTCATGGCTAATAACAAACAAGGATGGTGTGCTTTTCTCTCAATACTGGTTAAGTTACTTATTGTGGTTAAGTTACTTATTGTGGTTAAAGTTACTTATTGATGTTGAGTTACTTATTGGTGGTTAAGTTACTTATTAATAACAAACATAGATGGCGTGCTTTTCTCTCTATACTGGTTAAGTTACTTATTGTGGTTAAAGTTACTTATTGATGTTGAGTTACTTATTGGTGGTTAAGTTATTTATTAATAACAAACAGATGGCGTGCTTTTCTCTCAATACTGGTTAAGTTACTTATTGTGGTTAAAGTTACTTATTGATGTTGAGTTACTTATTGGTGGTTAAGTTACTTATTAATAACAAACATAGATGGCGTGCTTTTCTCTCTATACTGGTTAAGTTACTTATTGTGGTTAAATTACTTATTAATAACAAACATAGATGGTGTGGTTTTCTCTCACTACTGGTTAAGTTACTTATTATGGTTAAGTTACTTATTGTGGTTAAGTTACTTATTGTGGTTACAGTTACTTATTGTTGTTGCTGTTGTTATTTTACGCTGTAATAGACATAATACTCGTGAGCATTTGAGGAGATGGAGAAATGGATAAACCGATGAGAGAGTGATGGAGTATGAATGTTCTGTGTCGTGTTAATATTTGCGCGCGTACGTGTGCGTGCAGGTGTATGCGTGTTGATGCATGCGTCTGATGATATGTTCTCACTCGAGTACCATGGTGATGATAGGATCTATGTCAACGGCAGGGTGGATGTGTGGACTGGTGGTTG
This sequence comes from Sinotaia quadrata, assembly GCA_028829895.1. Taxonomy (NCBI): domain Eukaryota; kingdom Metazoa; phylum Mollusca; class Gastropoda; order Architaenioglossa; family Viviparidae; genus Sinotaia; species Sinotaia quadrata. The sequence continues at coordinate 9,326,426 of CM054184.1, forward strand.
TGTTTGCGTTACGGGGATCAGTGGATGTCATTTCACTTCCGCTGCATTATTTCGCCTCTGCCAAGAAAAACCTGATTGGACAATGACTGTTTAGCCTTGATTTGTCAAGAAAGACCTGACTGGACAATAACTGATTAGCTTTGCTTTTTCTTCTCGGAAGATCTGATTGGACAATGATGCCTAGTTTCACTTTTGTCAAGAAATACCTGATTGGACAATGACTGCGTAGTTTCGTTTTTGTCAAGGAAGACATGATTGGACAATGACTGCTTAAATCCGCCTTTGTAAAGAAGGACTTGATTGGATAATGACTGGTTAGAGATGCCATGGCCAGATGAGTGCGTGACAGGTAGGTAAAGTTAACTAAGGTGCTTGTTAGAATGTCATGTTTAAAATTCAGGCTTGACATAATAATTTTTAATGAGTTGTATTCATTGGATAATGAAACTTTTCCAGTCATAGACTTTCTGTGGCACGTCCGATACCTGCTATACACGGTAAATTTTCGCTTTCCTTTTGGAATAAATTTCATTTAGATTTCCTATTCCCGGTAGAACCAGCCTGCTAGTGTCTCTCTGCAAAAAAATAATGGTCTAGCATGTTTGAAAGAAGCATTCGACTCAAGCCGGTTAACACTATTGTTTACTTTCATTAAGATCTGGCGCAAACATAATGATTTTAAAATATGGCTTTACTGCAAAAGAACACAAGCTTTCGATTTGCTTGAAATAGCTAAAGAAACGGTCTTTATTGTGGCCTTTCTCAAAATAACCAGAAGTAGACATTTACGTTTATAAAACAATATGAAGTTTCACATGACCTTGTGAAATTTTCACTAAAAACTTGCAAACATATTACAATTTTCACCAGGGCATTGCTAAATAGTACTGTTTTCACCAAGGCCTTGCTAAAACAGTAGTTTTGAAAAGGCCTTGCTAAACCGCATATTTTTCACCAAGGCCTTGCTAAAATAGTAATTTACTCCAAGGCCTTGCCAAATAGAACAGTTTTCACAAAATAGTAGCTTTCCCCAAGGCCTTGCCAAATAGTATAGTTTTTACCAAGGTCTTGCTAAAATAGTTCTTTTCACCAAGGTGGTCTTGCTAAAATAATAATTTTCATCAAGGCCTTGCTAAAATAGTAGAGATCTCTCTAATGCCATGCTAAAGCAGTCACTTCTGCTATAGCCTTGCTCATATAGCCGTGTCCATTAGAGCCCCAATAAAATAGGATTTTGTTTTGAATGTATTCGGCTAAAATTGTGGGGATTTTCAGATTTTCACTACGTATGAAGAACATAATAATTTGTCTCTAACTCATCTATAACATTTACCATTCCAAACAGTGGTCCCGGAAAATATTAGCAATATTCCGCTCTGGCCTTGCTGAAACATTCTAAGTGCCTCACTATTGTCTGGCTAAAGTAATAATTTATTTCTAAGATGGCGACAAATAATTGTGATTTATTTGCCAGCTATAGGTGTCCTGAGCTATGGCCGACGGTCTCTCTTGGTCTTGCCAATGTAATCAAGCTTTTCCACTAAGGTTTAACTAAATAAACTAAACGAAGAAAGATTTTCTACCATGGGTTTTGCTCACATAACAGATTTTCGAAAAATGGAAAAGTCTGTTTGAATATGCTAACACAGAGAACTTCAGTGGGGGCCTTAAAATGGTAACAAAAAGAAAACTAAATTACTTTCGCTGACTTGAAAGAAACTTTCCCTTTTGTCTGAGACGTGACACACACACATAATACAATCATTCTGGAAATGTAAAAATGTTATTTTACAATGTTCTCAGACTTGACAAATCGATCATTAGGTAAGATGGGCCTTGAGGGTCTAGCCCCCAGAGAAGGTGCCAGGATATTCAAACATGAAGCTATTTTAGATATCTGTCTTAATTAATCCATATTAGTGATTTTTAGTTTACAAGTTCAATCCAGGGCAAAGCTCGGCGACTTTGCAAGCAACCTGAAGCTTTTCGATCGACTTATGCTTTTCGATCGACAGATCTGTCTGAGACTTTGGCATCCTCTGTCTGAGACTTTGGCATCCACAGAGTGCGCTATTGAAATGGGATACACGATGCATAGAAAAGGCTGATTTATAGTTGGACTTTTTAAAAATATTTGATTGTAAGAAATATGTTTAGATGTTGTTCCCATTTTAAGAAAACATGTCTGTGGCCTTATCTGCACTGGTGAAAGAAAAACAAATAAATAATGTGTTTTTTATTCTCACATTTTATTTCTTATTTTATCGGATGGGTGGGTTTAGTAAAGAGTGTTACTTTAGAAAAGGTTTAGGACCCATACTCCTCAGAGAGGTCGTTAACTCCTTTCATTAAGGCAATTTTTTCACGGTTGTATCTGCAATAATTTTTTTTAGATCTTTAATGTCTAGAATTCGGTTAGCTCATTACATATAATGTTGTGACTTAAGAATCAGATCTGTATAGTGTATGCTATTAATATGTATGCACTCGTTTAGTCTATTTATATATGAGGCTTTTATGTATAAATTTAAATAGATAGATAGATAGATAGATAGATAGATAGATAGATAGATAGATAGATAGATAGATAGATAGATAGATAGATAGATAGATAGATAGATAGATAGATAGATAGATAAGATAAGATAAGATAAGATAAGATAGATAGATAGGTAGGTAGGTAGGTAGATACATAGATAGATAGGTAGGTAGGTAGGTAGATAGATAGATAGATACATAGATAGATAGATGGTTAGATAGATAGATAGATAGATAGATAGATAGATAGATAGATAGATAGATAGATAGATAGATAGATAGATAGATAGATAGATAGATAGATAGATAGATAGATAGATAGATAGATAGATAAGATAAGATAAGATAAGATAAGATAAGATAAGATAAGATAAGATAGATAGATAGGTAGGTAGGTAGGTAGATACATAGATAGATAGGTAGGTAGGTAGGTAGATAGATAGATAGATACATAGATAGATAGATGGTTAGATAGATAGATAGATAGATAGATAGATAGATAGATAGATAGATAGATAGATAGATAGATAGATAGATAGATACCAGAGCCTGATCGTCACTCCATGCAGTGTGTGATAGGGACTCCAGGCGGGATGAGATCGGTGCTTCAGAAAGGGATTGATTAATCATGAGAAGCCCTTCAGGCAGGTTATAATAGGGTCTCATGGGAAGACGTGGAAGGGCTCCAAGCAGGGCGTGATAGGCTCTAGACAGGGCTCATCAGGGTTCCAAGCAGGGTGTGGTAGGACCTCCAGCAGGGCGTGATAGGCTCCAGGCCAGTCAGGATAGGGCTTCATTAAGTGACTCTTATTTCTTTAATAAAGAGAAAATTCTGCGTAAAATATTCAGGAAGGAATGCATATTAAATTCCTTTCCACTAAACTAGTATAATTAATGCAAAATACCACACTCAATGAATTGAGTTATTCCTGGTACTAGTGTCATTGCCAGAGACAACTCTAGTTTGAGGAAAACAAGGCGAAAGAATGTTGAAAGAGGGCATGCAAGAACAAGTTCAGACCAGTGTGCGAGCAACAGAGTTCAAAACAATGTTTGTGGTATTCATGGCGGGGATCGGGGAGAGAGAGAGAGAGAGAGAGAGAGAGAGAGAGAGAGAGAGAGAGAGAGAGAGAGAGAGAGAGAGAGAGAGAGAGAGAGAGAGAGAGAGAGAGAGAGAGAGAGAACAAAACCATTGATTTCCTTGTCGTAGTCTACAGTTTTCGGTCAACGGAAATAATTTAGCAAATGCAAAATACAGCTCATAAAATACGGTTTGTAAAGACCTTGTTCCGGGCAGTTCCTTTAAAGACCTTCAAGGATCGTTTTTACTTGAAAATTCTAACAAACATTTTCAACTTAAACGAAGCAATTTCTTCATCTCTTTGAGGGGTAGGCCACAGCAAGAAATGTAACCTTTTAAACCGAATGCTTTCAGCTGGAAAACAATGCAAAATACTTTTTATTCCCAGTTGAATCGAATCAAGTTTAGCAATTAATGCAAAAAAAACCCCTATCTGCCTACTTGCCTTTGAAAGACAGTTAATCTCGCCATGAGTGCTTTAACCACAGGAATGTGATGGTTTCATTACTGACTTGTTAGACTTCTATTTTGTTTACATTTATTTCTTCAGAAAAAAAGAATGCTTAATTTTATTACAGTAGAAAACGCTTTGCATGTTGTGCTGTTTCAAAGCACTGAATAAATGTATAAAGAAAGTGAGCATGTCCAAACTCTTTCATTACAATGTTATTCACTGCACATGTCCAAACTCTTTCATTACAATGTTATTCACTGCACATGTCTAAACTCTTTCATTACAACGTTATTCATTGCGCATGTCAAAACTCTTTCATTACAATGTTATTCACTGCGCATGTCTAAACTCTTTCATTACAATGTTATTCACTGCGCATGTCCAAACTCTTCATCAGTTAATCACTGCGCATGTCAAAACTCTTTCATTAGTTAATCTCTGCGCATGTCCAAACTCTTTCATTACAATGTTATTCACTCGCATGAATTGCACAACAAACGGGGTAGGATGGTAGGAAGGTATAGTCTGTAAACGCTATCGATACCCTTATCTATCCATCCAACTCTTGCACTTCATTGACCCCGGGGCAAAAGCAACGCACTGCAAAGTGTATCTTGAAAATCCGAATGGATAGTGACCTGAAAGTACTTGCAAGGTCCATGAAATTATCTCACGTCACCTCTCTTAATCTGGCCACAATCATTAAACAGAATTATTGCTACCCGCATTAGTCGCTTGCATTAGTCTCCGTAATCCAAGTTATCCAAGGGATTAGTCTATTTCGTGGCTGATTAGTCACCTATCTTGCCTTACTTAATGGATCTCTAGGTGGCTGACTCCTTCGAAGTCTGTTGCCAGGCAAGGAAATGGCGTCATGGGTCGTCGAGTATTCGTATCAGTAGGCGGTTCGCTTCCTTGTTAATCGGGATTATCATCGTCGTCATTATCATCATCAGTTTTATGATTATTATTTTTATCTAGCATTTCAGAGGAGATAATGTATTAGACCATAAACATGTTCGCTGTCACGTGATGTAGCTTTTGACAACTAAAATGCCTATTTTGAAATGCCTATTAAAAAAATAAAAGAAAGAAAATTGGAGATGTAATGTAGAAATGTTGAAAATACATTGTAAGCATTTCGACAACAAGCTCAAGTGCCTAGCTTCTACTGTCAAATATCAAATGGTTTAATCACTAACCTGTTTAACTGTTTTGCCTATTTACTCACACAAGAATCAACTTGTCATATTTCTTCAATTAGCTGTTTACTTGCGTACTAATTTATTTATTTCGTTAATAACTTATTTACTTACGTAGTTAATTACGTAATACTTATCGTAATTATTTATTACTTTTGTACATTTTTTTCCTGAAGAAAGCAGCACAGCTAGAATGAATTAAAGGATAGAAATTAAGACGTTTTTCTCCCACCCACCCACCCCATCTCTCTTGCGCAATATCAATATTTATTAAGCGAGAACGCCGTGGGGGTCAATGACCTTTATGTACTTATGAAGAGGTGACAGGCAGTTAAGTAGATGAAAATAAAGTGACATTCCGTAGCACACGATCGTACATTGACATACTGTATTAGAAAGCAGGAATGATTCACAAATAAATTTGCACAAAGTTCAGCAATAAAGAAATGCTTTCCCACACTCAGGAAACAGTTTAAAATTTCATCAATGCAAAACTATCAAATTGGTATTTAATCTGACCTCGTGATCTGGTTTAAAACAGCTCATGGAATTATTTATAGACCTTTCTCAGGCTTTCCAGGTATTCTAAAAATGACGCAACGTGACGTGGCAGGCGGGCAGGCTGTCATATTTACATAATGGCTGCTGTAACAAAAGTATCTAGGAAAAGTTACGTGCAAAGGTATTATTACTTTAGACAACATTACACAATACTTTGTACACAGACTTTCTCAAAGCAAACAATTCATGTTTTACTAATCAGTAAAGTGAACTGTTCATCCCCTTCAGTCCTTAATAATGCAAATGACAGTAAAGATGAACTTCATAACAGATACGAATGGAGATTGTCTGTTAAGAGTAGACTCAAACGAGGACAATGCTGGAAAACAATGTCTCAGTTTCTGCTTGGCCCATTTCTGATGCAAGGCAATCCACGACTTTCCAGACCCTTGCTGCTATTTCTGGCTACCAATCTTCTTGATCCTAGACCTAGCTATTAGACACTTTTTTTTAAAGTCAGAGGTTCTCTCTGTGAATATATCTTCTATTAGAGTCTACAGTGGGTTTATAAATATCTACCCCGCCCCCCAGCAGAGATAATACTCGGGCAGAATCAGCTTCCCTAGAGGAATTAACATAATACAGTCTCGTCATCTCTCTTAATAGAGTGTACTCATAATTGTAGTTGTAATATTACTTATATAGACATTACATGTATGTAGTGTTATATACCTGTAGCTTTAATAATACTTATATAGACATTACATGTATGTAGTGTTATATACCTGTAGTTTTAATAATACTTATATAGACATTACATGTATCTAGTGTTATATACCTGTAGCTTTAATAATACTTATATAGACATTACATGTATGTAGTGTTATATACCTGTAGTTTTAATATTACTTATATAGAAGTGCTTTGAATGTTAGCGTACAAACAAGCCAAGAAATAAGTATGCAATCTGTTCAAATGCAGTGTTACGGTTTATACATCAATCACCTAATTTCCACTGTACACCTCTACTTTATGCAAATAATAAAGACCCTCACAGGAATGGTCTATCTCTACAGCATGTAACAATGCCTGAATAAGGTACCATATTTCAGGTACCACTAATTTATATCATGTGACCGTCAAGTTGGGAATGAGAAGTGGTTTTGTTTATGCAGTAGTTAGTCTTTATAGCAATTAGTACCACAACATATGATACGGCACCTTTCTACACCAACAGTATTGTCGCATTTTATAGCAGACATAATGGATTATGTAAGTCAGCCGTCATGTAGATTAAATGACAGGTAGGCATCTAAGTCACCTATTTAGGTCAGCCGTCTGGCAGCATTAACTCCAGTCTTCTTGTAATGCGTCTTACGGGAGATCAGAGAAAGATTTTTGCAAACGTATTGTGTCTCATCAAACATTCACCAAGTAATGTGAAACATTTCCGATCTCTATCTATCTATCTATCTATCTATCTATCTATCTATCTATCTATCTATCTATCTATCTATCTATCTATCTATCTATCTATCTATCTATCTATCTATCTATCTATCTATCTATCTATCTATCTATCTATCTATCCATCCATCCATCCATCTGTCTGTCTGTCTATCTATCTATCTATCCATCCATCCATCCGTCTGTCTGTCTGTCTATCTATCTATCTATCTGTCTGTCTGTCTGTCTGTCTGTCTATCTATCTATCTGCATATAAAAAGCACGCACGCGTCAACACACACACACGCACTGGACGTCCTCATTTGATCATAAGTGAAGTTGTCAGTCGTCATTGGTCACACCGGAAGTTATCAGTCCTCATTGATCATACTGGGAGTAATGCCGTCATTGACAATACGTGAAGTTATCAGTCGTCGTTGATCATATTTGAAGTTATCAGTCCTCGTTGATCATAATAGAAGTTATCAGTCTTCATTGATTATACGTGAAGTTATCAGTCCTCATTGATTATACTGGAAGCTATGAGTCCTCCTTGATCATACATGAAGCTATCAGTATTCTTTGATCGGACGTGAAAATATCAGTCCTCATTGATTATACGTAAAATTATATCAGTCCGCAATGATAATACTGGAAGTTATCAGTTCTCATTGATTATACGTGAAGTTATCAGTCCCCATTGATCATATGTGAAGTTATCGGTCTTCAATGATCATGCTTGAAGTTATCAGTCCCAACTGATCATACGTGAAGATACAGTCCTCATTAATCATGCCTTAAGTTATCAGTCTGGCTTATCATGCTTGAAGTCATCAGTCCTCCTTGATCACGCATGAAGTTATCAATCCTCATTGATCATACGTGAAGTTATCAGTCCTCGCTGATCTTACGCGGAGTTATCAGTGTTTATTTAAATCGGACGCTTAATTCTACCAGCTTATGAGGTTAAGAGTTCACAGTACGGAAGTTTGGTGCACTAACTTTAATGTCGTCAACAAATTAGGTCAGTGCACCCTAACTTGTGTGATGACATGGTCCTTTTCTTTTTTAATTACTATCCCACGCTACCGATAGCAGGCTGTCAAACCGTGACATTCTGATTTTGAACTGATTGTGTCAAATCGTAATGCGAGAATCACGAATTGTACCTGTTTAAGTTCATGTGAATCATGAAACGCGGTTGCTTTGGGGAGTTTTAATTTATTTACTTATTACAATTTTCTCACGGGTGTTTGAAATCTTGTCCAAAGTGTAACCAGGTCGTGACGATCTATGCTCGTCTTGCTGACTTGTGGGAAAAGTCCACTGTAATATATGCGTATCATTGAGTGCCTAATATTTTGATACTCTCTTCCAATCCTGCTTTCTCCAGAGTAAGCAGGATTTTCTCCAAAGTCTATGTCTGTGTTCTTAACGCTTGTATAGTCTAGGCCTGTGTTCTTAAAGTTTGTATAGTCTAGGGCCTGTGTTCTTAACATTTGTATAGTCTAGGGCCTGTGTTCTTTCTCTCTTCTGCAGAAAGTTCACTCCAGTGCATTTCTCTCAGGATGCGCCTAACGTAGACCTTGTCTATGCTTCCCTTTTTCATTTCAAATGTCTGTGATTCAGTGCGCTTCTAAAGTTGGCATTGCCTGGCTTTGTTACTTCTGGGAAACTATGAGACTCTGTGTGTTCTGTTATGCTGGTAAACTCTATGAGTGCCATTTTGTGTGTGCATAAAATGCAGTCTTCTATGTGACAGAATCTTACGAAATATTGCTACACGCTAGGGCTGGCATTTACATTTCAGGAGAAATTCCAGAGCAATATTTGACTGACATATCTTCGTGAACCTGGTCACAGTCCATGTTTGTCATTCCCACTTCTGGAGAAGAAATAATATCCAGTATTCTAAGTGAGAAAATATGTATACGTGAAAATGAAATAGTATGCAACAGTTATACGCATGTGTGTCAGAGCACAGAGGTTTTGTTTTTTATAGAATGATGTCATGACAGGGAGAGTCTGTTACAAAAAGCTTTGTTATACAGTCATGCAAGTAACAGGAACAGTCTATTATTATAAATTTACGTCATAATGTATTATCACATATAACACTTGATTGTCATCCAGGCGAGAGAATGGCAGAGGGGTGGTTGTGTAATATTTACGTCAAAATAGTTTGCCACACAAGATGATATAATCCATAGGTGAAAATGACATGGATGTTCAGAAATAATATTTTCATTAAAATGCTTTGTCGCATTTAAATCTTGACTCGTCATCTAGGTGTTGTGTGCGTGCGTGTGTGTGTGTGTGTGTGTGTGTGTGTGTGTGTGTGACACAATGTCACTCAAGTCACATATCACACACACAATGTCATCCACATCACATATAAGAAAGTCATCTACGTCACATGCAAAAACTTGGTTTTATCCAGGAGTGGAAATAATTTGGGAATGATCTGTTATTAATTAAAATGTTCTCTCACAGCTAAGACTTGATGTCGATGATGATATGAAAATAAGCAGCAAACGTTACTAGCCTTACGTAAATACCATCCATACAGTTGATTGGAATTTATCTTGACGCGAAAACGACAAATATAATCTTTGATTCCAGAATCGATAGTTTACTGGTTGTATTTTATTTTTGATAAGATTTGTAAAAAAAACAGGTATTGTACAAAATTACAAAGAAATATTCAACAGCTTTAAAATTCTTTTTTCTAAAAAAATGTATTATAAGCATAAGAAAATTAAACTAATAATTTTATATAATGTTTCTTTTATAATGAATAAACGTATTGCCAGAACATAAGTCAAGACCATTATAATATAGAATTATAGTTGACTTCCGGTTACGAGAAGAGTCTAAGAAGAACTACTGGAACTCATTTCCGGTCTAACTTCCGACTTGTAAGCACACTTTTTTTTATAAAGCCGTTGCGTAATTGCAGGAAGCTGCTTAATTAATTAAGTGTTCCAGATGTTTCGACAAGGCGTTGTGTACTTAAAGTGCCGATAACGTGTTAATTGTAAGCTTTGATGATTGTGTCTCTGTTATATCGACCTTGAAACTGACCGATGACCATAATGCCTGGAAGGTGTGCGCAAAATCAGTTGCTTAGTTTGTTTCCATACACACACTAAGCTGAGAGGAGATTGAAGAATATATTATTAACGACTCTCTTTAATTAAATCTTTGAAGAATCCAATTAAAATAATTCTTATTAAAATATATACCTGGAAGTAATATTTAAAGAATCTTGATTCCACTGTACCTGAATATCGAACTGAAAGTTGCTGCAACCAGTCATCTGAGTACGGTCTGGGTGTGGTCTGGGTGTGGTCAGGATTTGGAATTGAAAGTGATCTGCACTAATATTTTTCATGGGTGTCAAATATAAACTTTATCAATGGTCATTAACTATCGAATTAAAAGAGTTTTGCATACGTTAAACCTGGATATCAAAGGCATGCTAAGTGTATTACACCTGGGGTAGTCTAAAGCATGTTAAGTGTATTACACCTGGGGTAGTCTAAAGCATGCCAAGTGTATTGCACCTGGGGTAGTCTAAAGCATGCCAAGTGTATTGCACCTGGGGTAGTCTAAAGCATGCCAAGTGTATTACACCTGGGGTAGTCTAAAGCATGATAAGTGTATTACACCTGATTGATTATTTGATTGAGTGGTTGTTTTTGTCGGTCTCTTTATTTAATTCTTGTTGGTTGTTTGTATGGTTGTTTGTTTATTATTTATTTACTGATTGATTGTTTATATGTTTGTGATTTACCCCCTGTTCACTTCATTATTAGCTTGTCGGAGTTTGGTTGTTTTCTGTCATTTTGATGACTTATTAGGGCTGGTTTGACTAGTTTATTTGTTTTTTGGAAACAATCTTAAAACTTATTTTGTAAATCAAGAATTTTGCTGATTAGAATATGCGCAATATAACTTTTACGGTTGTATTTTTTTCTCCGAGAGTGAGGCCACTTTGGCAAAACAAAACACGAAATTCTCTCTTCCGACGAAAAAAAAAACCGCATTAATTGGCTGACGATATATCAAATTATATTTGATATTTTTTACATAACTGTCACGTCCAATGTCGTCATATTTCAAGTCTGAGATTCGACCGTCGTTTTCACAATTCCGTTCACGGGGAGATTAAAACGTTTCATTAAATTTCACTCGTGGGTGGATGGGGGTCCACAAACGCGATTCATCTCCCCTTGATATTTATTTATACACGTCAGACCGTTGCTACTTGTGTGTTTGTTTGAAAACCATGTTACTTCACGTCCGAACGATTGATTTAGAGCAAATGAAGCGTGTCCGTATTTCATGTTTGCTTTTCGCATATTAATTTGCGGTTTGGGACAAAGCGTACTGAGGAATTTCGATTAAAGATTTCTCTTTCTTGGGCTGGGACACTGCAAGAACTGGAATGGTTTAGAAACAACGCGCGAAAGAATGCTCCAACCTTCAGACAGTGAGGTCATGTATCCCAAGGTTTGGGATAAGGGGAGACAAAGCATTCAGTAATCTAGAGAGAGAGAACATTTGTTTGAGTCAAAGTATACCTTTTAACTTAGTCAGACTGTGTAAATGCGCTTAACTTCATTTCGATACAAACAACGCTTGGATTGTGTTTACGTAAAATTATTTTTCACGAGAAACAGATCGCTATCAGTGACCTTCACTAGAGGCTTTCTTTCTGGACAGGGCGCCTAGAAACGGGTAACTGAGTTCATATTATCCCCATCTGTTATTGTTGTTCTGATATATTTATTGTGAACATTTTGACGCATAACACAGCAAATATAAATCACCTATAATACTTCACTTTGCCCCTTAGGCGTAATCACGCTACGTAATTTTACGTCTCTATGGAAGAGAAACCAGCAAAATGGTTCCATACCACGCTTATAATTACGCATATTTAATACACGGCAAAAGCATACCGCAACCTTTGTAAATACCATGAAAATAAACATAAGCAAGCACGAATAAAATTGTATTCGACAGTTATTGCCCGACCCATTAGCTTTATTCCCGCTAATTCCAAACTTCAAAGCTCAATGTTCCATCTCCAGTCCCAAGTCATGCGCTGGTAGTACATAGATGTCGGATAGTTCATAGATAGTACGCATACCGTTTATTATCACGAGTTGTCTTTCTTGCGTTTGGTTTTTCAGACATAAGCCTATGCTGAGTCAGTCATAGGCTGTTTTCTTGCGCTAATGCAATATGGATTTCGGGCATAACCCTGTAAAGTATGTGTCACGAGTTACCTTTCTTATCGCTAGTGTGACGTATGTAAGAAATGTTTTAATCGTGTTCCTTGTGGCCAAAATCAGGCATCTGCCATCTTTGTCAAGATGTTGGAGTCAGTCGCCGTGGTGGGATGAGAAGAGTGTAATGTGTGTGGAAGGTTTTTTACTTTTATTTATTGTTGCTTTGTTTTGCTTACGATAGTTTTATTTTGGGAGGGTATTTGGATTTTTTAAGGGGAGATAATTGATTGTTTGATTTTAATTATGAATCTCACATCAGAAGAAACTTTACAAAGAAAAGCAAAATAGAACTCACTGTTGATTGTATTTACTTCTTCCGGTATCTGGTCCATCAGTGGTTCTCAACCATTTTTGCTCCATGCAACCTTTTTTCCATATGTAAGAATGTCATTTCCCCCTTTCACCATATGTAAGAATGTCATTTCCCCCTTTCACCCATATGTAAGAATGTCATTTCCCCCTTTCACCCATATGTAAGAATGTCATTTCCCCCTTTCACCATATGTAAAAATGTCATTTCCCCCTTTTACCATATGTAAGAATGTCATTCCCCCTTTCACCATATGTAAGAATGTCATTCCCCATTTCACCATATGTAAGAATGTCATTCCCCATTTCACCATATGTAAGAATGTCATTCCCCCTTTCACCATATGTAAGAATGTCATTCCCCATTTCACCATATGTAAGAATGTCATTCCCCATTTCACCAAATGTAAGAATGTCATTTCCCCTTTCCAAGGTTGCCGGGCTCAAAAAGTGTATTCCAAATAATATGTATATAATACTGAAAAACTTTGTTTTTCTATATTAGTACATATACGTTTACTTGGATTATTTTTTTTATAAGTTCCACGGATAAAAGTGATATATTTATTTTTAATTTTTATATAATCTGTGATATACAATAAAGTGTGATGTCCTGTAGGGGATGTACAACCTATAGAATTGTAGTTTGTAGAAAGATCAATATTCCAACAATTTGAATCCATGGTCCCAATTTCACCCACTCACCCCCAACTCTCAAATTCCCCCTGGTTGAGAATCTCCGAGATAGATAGATAGATAGATAGATAGATAGATAGATAGATAGATAGATAGATAGATAGATAGATAGATAGATAGATAGATAGATAGATAGATAAGTACATAGACGATAGATACAATGATTGCAAAGAGAGTCATCAAACCTTTTCCTACAAAACCGTCGTCACCGTTCCAGCGGTGTTGAAATTTACAATTTCTAGGTAGGCGTTGCAAAATGTACACTTGAACACAAAAACAAAAGAAAATCGCTGATCTGATCGTTAAGATTAGAACTTTCAAAATGTACAGTTGAACACAAAAACAAAAGAAAATCACTGATCTGATCAATAAGATTAGGACTTTCAAAACCTCTGTTGACGCAGAGTCTTTCCTCGTTAACCTCATGAGAAAATCCGTCAACAACAGCTACAAGACAACGTGTCATCTGCATTCCCTCTGGCGTCACACAAGGTCTTCGCTTTGTTTACATTTGGCCATAAAATCATCGAGTCCAGACGTTTGGGACGAGTATCTCGGTATGTGACATGTGCACTCCAATGTCAGCATCCATAAACGTTTTCCGTAATCAACTACGTCACCTCTGCAAGTCGTGAGTATTTGCTGCCCGGAGCTCAAAAATGAAATAATCTTTTTTTAAAAAAAAATATAAACTTAAGAATGTACCTACAGGCCCCTCAAACATCATACCGCAATCTTGATACGTAAAACCGTTCCCACCACAAATGCAATTTCTAAGCTAATTACAAACATCCGCTTCGAGAGACAAAATTACATACATAAAAATATACTGTACAGTTTTTTTTTGTTAGTCTTATTAGTGTTTTGATAGGCAGTAGTAGTTGCAGTAGTGTAGTAATATTATAGCAAACGTACTGTTAGCTGTACTAACAGCAGTAAAAGTTGTAATATAGCAGCAGTAATAATACAGCTGTAGCAGCAGTAGTAATAGTAAAACAGGATTTAAAATAGCTGTTGAAGTAACGAAGAAGTAGTTATATAACAGGATAACACGATAGCGGTGGCAGTTGTAGTAGTGCTATAATAGTAGTGGTAACATTGTAGAGGTCGTAACAGTAAGTAATAGTAACATTTTAGAGGTCGTAACAGTAAGTAATAGTAACATTGTAGAGGTCGTAACAGTAAGTAATAGTAACATTGTAGAGGTCGTAAAAGTAAGTAATAGTAACATTGTAGAGGTCGTAACAGTAAGTACAGTAAATGACAGCACGATAGAAGACAACATGTACATATTTAAAGAACTGTGGCATTTTACGTGAAGTTTTATTTATGTCTCTTGAACTATGACGTATACAAAACAATTTTATGGTTGCGCTAAAATTTCAGTATCATATCCTCCAAGCATTGTTGTTCTTGCTGCTGACGTTGCTGTCTTTGTCGTATTCGTTGCTTTTCGTTTTTATCTTCTTTTATTTCGACTGCTGCTTATATAGTTCCACATCTTGACTTGCTTCTGCTTTTCTCCTAACGCTTTGGTCAAATGGCGTTCGTCAAGCTACAGAGGAAGAAGGATAGTAAAGATATTATGGTAATTATGAAAACGAAATGAAACATTATAAAAGAATGTACACTCCCAGTCTTCGGCTTAGAAAATAATAACAAAACTTTAAAAAGAAAAAAATCCCCTTGTTTACGCGTTTCTTTGGATATACTTGCCATTTATTCAAATGGGTCAAGGACTTGGGGGGGGGGGAATGGGTGGAGCTAAAGGAACATTTCTGGTAAGAAGGGTATGACCCTGTGACGTGGAAGATAGATTTCTTTTCAAACCGGATCAATGATAATTTAGATCCTAAGATATATTTCTCCCAGAGATCTGGTATCTGAAATTAGTGTGATTAGAGATTAATATTTCCAGAATGCCGACTTTCTGAGCAAGATGACAAGAATTATCTTGCCCTTTCGGTAATTTAGTTGTGAGGTCGTTTGCGAGAGAACATGATTAAATTAAATTGCGCTGTGCTTTGTGGTTTTAATCATATCAAACTGTCAGCAAAGCCTTGTGGATAAATAGAACTATTCCATGAGAAAAGGCTGGCTCGTTGATAAATGTGTTTGTCTGTGAGAGAAATGGATATATATATATATAGTCGCATGAAAACTATGTTCACATATTAATTAATACACACATGGAAACACATGAAATCTCAATAATAATAATAATAAAAAAACAAAATTACTGCGAAGAAGTGTTTTGATATATAAAGCATTATGGACCTTTTACACCTAGCCTGTGGTTCTGTGTTTTAATATGCGTTGGCCATTATTTCCTTTCTACTTTTCATAAGTAACTGGAACACATTGTATAGTTAAAAGCGTGTGTTCTCGTTTTACTGGTAAATTATGACTGTATGTTTTCTTGTGTGGCAGTTATTGGTTATGACTGTATGTTTTCTTGTGTGATAGCTGTTAGTTATGACTGTATGTTTTCTTGTGTGGCAGTTATTGGTTATGACTGTATGTTTTCTTGTGTGATAGCTGTTAGTTATGACTGTATGTTTTCTTGTGTGGCAGTTATTGGTTATGACTGTATGTTTTCTTGTGTGATAGCTGTTAGTTATGACTGTATGTTTTCTTGTGTGGCAGTTATTGGTTATGACTGTATGTTTTCTTGTGTGATAGCTGTTAGTTATGACTGTATGTTTTCTTGTGTGGCAGTTATTGGTTATGACTGTATGTTTTCTTGTGTGATAGCTGTTAGTTATGACTGTATGTTTTCTTGTGTGGCAGTTGTTAGTGACTGTATGTTTTTCAGTTGTGTGATAGCTGTTAGTTATGACTGTATGTTTTCTTGTGTGGCAGTTATTGGTTATGACTGTATGTTTTCTTGTGTGATAGCTGTTAGTTATGACTGTATGTTTTCTTGTGTGGCAGTTATTGGTTATGACTGTATGTTTTCTTGTGTGATAGCTGTTAGTTATGACTGTATGTTTTCTTGTGTGGCAGTTATTGGTTATGACTGTATGTTTTCTTGTGTGATAGCTGTTAGTTATGACTGTATGTTTTCTTGTGTGGCAGTTATTGGTTATGACTGTATGTTTTCTTGTGTGATAGCTGTTAGTTATGACTGTATGTTTTCTTGTGTGGCAGTTGTTAGTGACTGTATGTTTTCAGTTGTGTGATAGCTGTTAGTTATGACTGTATGTTTTCTTGTGTGGCAGTTATTGGTTATGACTGTATGTTTTCTTGTGTGATAGCTGTTAGTTATGACTGTATGTTTTCTTGTGTGGCAGTTATTGGTTATGACTGTATGTTTTCTTGTGTGACAGCTGTTAGTTATGACTGTATGTTTTCTTGTGTGGCAGTTGTTAGTGACTGTAACTTTTCAGTTGTGTGACAGTTGTTTATGACTGTATGTTTTCCTGATCACATCCCTGTTATTTATTATTAAATATTTTCGAGACCTGCTTAATTGATCTGATAATCACTGATGTATGAGGGCTTCTTTTGGTAGCTGGTGTTATAAATGACAGTTTTCGAGACTATAAGTATGTGTTATTGGAGTAGGTTTTCCAGACCTGCTAATTGGTAGTAATGTAAGTATACTTTCCAGACCTGCTAATTGGTAGTAATGTAAATATGCTTTCATACCCTAGTAGCTGATAGTAGTGAGTAATGTATTTTGTCTTTTTGTGTATTTTCTTGTCTTCATGAACTCTTAGGTAATAAAGTAATGTTTCTTGATAATTAAATAGCTACTATTAATAATTAATTGTTCTCTTGTCAACAATAGGTGGCTATTATTAATATATGTTCACTAATCTTCAGTAGTTGGTTCACAGGTCTTCAGCAGTTGGCTACTATTACTATAATGTTATCTTGTCTTCTATAGTTGATTAATATTAATATATGTTCTCTTGTCGTCTATAGTTGATTAATATTAATATATGTTCTCTTGTCGTCTATAGTTGATTAATATTAATATATGTTCTCTTGTCGTCTATAGTTGATTAATATTAATATATGTTCTCTTGTCGTCTATAGTTGACTAATATTAATATATGTTCTTTTGTCGTCTATAGTTGACTAATATTAATATATGTTCTCTTGTCGTCTATAGTTGACTAATATTAATATATGTTCTCTTGTCGTCTATAGTTGACTAATATTAATATATGTTCTTTTGTCTTGATTAGTTGGCTGATATTAATATATGTTCTCTTGTCGTCTATAGTTGACTAATATTAATATATGTTCTCTTGTCGTCTATAGTTGACTAATATTAATATATGTTCTTTTGTCTTGATTAGTTGGCTGATATTTATATATGTTCTGTCTTGATTAGGCTACTAATAATATGTTTTCTTATCTTCAGTAGTTGAATGTAAAATGTTACATCTGTTGCTTGCTTGGCTGAGAACAACGTTGTTGCCTAGCAACGCCCGTTGTATGAAAATGTATATATGGTTCACCTCATTTTTTTTTTTTTTTTGCGTGTGCTCTCCAGTCTATGAAATCTTACTGTCACAAGGAAAGCCATATTGGACCACGACCACACATGCACATACACACACATACACACACAATCTCCCATCCTCGGTAAGAAAAGAGAAAGCTCTTCTTATTATAACAGTAATGTGTTATTTGCCACCAAGGTATATTACAAAGAGAAAAAAAACTAAGATTAATGTTTTCTAACGACTTATGTCACCATGATAATCCTTGAACAAGGACAGGAACATAAACTCTAACCGTTTGTCGAAAGATGGCGGGAAGTGCAATTTAAAACTAGGCAGCAGCTATCGGTGGGGTTCTAACTTTGAAGACACCGGGATCTGAGTAGTGCCATTTCGTCATTGATTAAAATATTCCTCTGGTGCAGACATGTCATTACAGAGCGACAGATGTCTTCGGCATTACTGAGGTTACAAGAAGATTTGGTTTTTCCCCCAGACAATTTTCAAAATTGGTTGTGACAAACTTTTCAGAAAGATGAAATCGAACATTTGAGAAGAAAAGCGCCATTTTTGGATGTGCATATAGTATATACATCGTCTACACCGTCCTCAAGTATCATTTTCATCAAATTCATCAGCTTCAAAGACCATCATCGTCAACAACATCATCAATCGTCAAAAGGAGCAATGCCATCACCATCGACTAAATTAGAAATGTAATGTCAATGACGTCACTGTCATCAATGTTATCGAAATCGGTTTTTTCACCAAACGTAGAATGATTTACATCAACATTATATCATCAGCATCAACAATAGCATCGATACTATCAACATTAGCATCGACAACATCAACATTGGCCTCGTCATCATCGACAATAGTATCGTCATCATCAGCAACATCGGCATTAACATTAGCATCAGCAACGCCCAACATTAGCATCGACATCATCAATATTGCCATCGTCTTCAACAACATCAACATTAGCATCTTCCATATCAATAGCAACATCATCAGCACCAATAGTAACAGCATCAACATCAACATTGGCATCATGAACATAAATAGTGACGCTAGTTCAATGCATATTTTCACTCGATAATACAGCTGAAATGTGAACAATGTCTAGTCTCAAAAATGTGTATATGGTTGTGAAATGTGAACACTGTTTTGTCTCAGAAATGTGTATATGGTTGTGAAATGTGAACACTGTTTTGTCTCAAAAATGTGTATATGGTTGTGAAATGTGAACACTGTTTTGTCTCAGAAATGGAAATGAATGTGAAACGTCAACACTGTCAAACCCAATAAATGGAAATGAATGCGAAATGTGAACACTGCCTAGTCTCAGAAATGGAAATGAATGTGAAACGTAATCTATGTCTAATCTCTGAAACGGAAATGATTGTGAAACGTGAAAAATGTCTTCCTTCTGAAAGGGAAATGGATGTGAATGTGTGAACAATGTCTTGCCTCTGACAGGGAAATGGATGTAACAAGTGAACAATGACTTGCCTCTGACAAGGAATTGAAATGTTTACCCCTTTTAAAACAGCAACAAATACTTTTCAGTCGAATTTGCACACATCTTATGCAATAGTTATTTTATTAACCCCTACTTTCATGCATCTTAGAGCCATAGTCATTTATTAATCCCTACTTTCATGCATCTTAGCACCATAGTCATTTATTAACCCCTAATTTCATGCATCTTAGCGCCATAGTCATTTATTAACCCCTACTTTCATGCATCTTAGCGCCATTGTCATTTATTAACCCCTACTTTCATGCATCTTAGCGCCATAGTCATTTATTAACCCTACTTTCAAGCATCTTAGCACCATCGTCATTTATTAACCCCTAATTTCATGCATCTTAGCACCATAGTCATTTATTAACCCCTAATTTCATGCATCTTAGCACCATAGTCATTTATTAACCCCTAATTTCATGCATCTTAGAGCCATAGTCATTTATTAATCCCTACTTTCATGCATCTTAAGTCAATAAACACATCATCTTAATTAACTACTTTCAGTTATAGAAAAATTCCAAATTATGATTTTTTTTCTCCGATGACTAGAAGTAATTTGTGTGCAAGCATTTATTAAAATTCCTACAGAAACAGTTTTTAAATAAATGCTCGATTTCTCTCTGAACTCAATTAAGAGATTTTCTTCTCGATGAAACCGTAAAATATGCAAATGAAGTATAACAATCATGTTGTAGGTACGATGCTTGTTCCTATTGTCAAACACAAACATCCCATAATTGTCTATATTTACGTAAACTGTATCTAATGTTATTACTACTGTCTCCAAAGGATGATGACTCTATAGTCTATAACATAAAATATGATTCAAAACGAAACAAAACAAAACAAAACGAAACGAAACGAAAGAAAACGAAATGAAAAGAAAAGAAAAGGAAAGGAAAAGAAAACGAAATGAAAAGAAAAGAAAAGGAAAGAAAACGAAAGAAGAGAAAAAGAAAAGAAAAGAAAAGAAAAGAAAAGAAAAGAAAAACGAAAAGAAAAGGAAAATAAAGTAAAGAAAAGAAAAGAAACTTAAAAGAAAAAGAAAATCAAATTGAAAACAAAAGAAAAGAAAAGGAAAAATAGAAAAAAGAAAAGAAGAAAAGAAAAGAAACGAAAAGAAAAAGAAAAAGGAAGGAAAAGTAAAGAAAAGGAAAGGAAAAGGAAAAGAAAAGAAAGAAAATTATTTCGGGGTAGACGAAAATAAATGAAAATATCACTTGTCGTCCGTTGTTTGTGATTCCAGCTTAGAAACAAAATCCTACGATGTTGGTCGCCTCCGTTGTATTGCAAACATTTGTCTCCCGAGGCTCATAGCAGGGACTCCTATAAACTGGCCAGGCAAGCACACAGACAAACTGATAAATAAATTCACCAGCAAACGGCTGCTTCCTCCAGCAAACGTTTCAACCTCTCTGATCATAGAGACTTAAGAATGACGTCATGGGCGTTCAGTGCCTCTTGCAGAAACAATCAAAGGGCAAGAACTCCCTCACCTAATGACAGTCCCTGAAATCCTGCCAAGCTGCAGAAGCAAAGAATATATTCTTATTTTCTGGCTTATGAACCTCTTTCCCATTCACTGATGACAAATGGCACTGGAGCCAGCACCTTTTGAATTGTTTCCTGAACTCCTGGGGTGGCAATGGTTCCATTCTGATAAATGATGGACAGGTCTATTCTGTCAATCAATTCATATTTTATCCTCTGAAGTACATATTCGCTGATTACTCTTCAAATAAACTGACATTATAGCAAGTACTGAATATACATTTTTAGTAGTGTAATTGATTATAGTACTGCTATTTTTTTAAAAAATATTTTTCTGATTGGTTCCAAACGTTAAATCATTCTTCACAGATCGTATAACAGAGTCTAAAGAAATATTAATTTATAGTCAAATCATTACACATGATTGCTATGTTTGGATAAATGTATGTAACCTACGAATTTACCATATGCAAATAGGTTAAGCCAAAGCTAGAAGTTCGATTAAGAAAACTTTCTTTTAATGCCACAATTCTGAGAGTTACACTGCCCCTCCGCCATCAAACATACCCTTCTTCATAACTGACTTTAAACAGACTATTCAAAATATCAGACGCTTAGCGAACGGTAACCAGACCCATTCTTCACATGGGGTGACCTCACTCCGTTAATTGTATCAGTTGTGCCACCTGTTGAATATTACTAGCTGCCGGCTAGCAGCAAACACGTCACCCACTCACTGCTCATACCCCATTGCTAATAAACCCATTTTCAGACTAGTCACCTTTCACATTTTTCAAGTGATCAGCCAGACCCACTCGTAAAATTCTGAGGGTGAGCCATACAAATTACAGGTTTGCACACCTGCATCAGTCAAGACTAATAACCACTCTGCAATAATTATTGGTTCTCTTATCATAAAGACATAGAATATATAGGTCAAGGTCAATGGTCTTGTGTCGCAGGGAAGCAAGCTGTGCGGCAAGAGACAACTGACATAGATAGATAGATAGATAGATAGACAGACAGACAGACAGACAGACAGATAGATAGATAGATAGATAGACAGACAGACAGACAGACAGACAGACAGACAGACAGACAGACAGATAGATAGATAGATAGATAGATAGATAGATAGATAGATAGATAGATAGTAGCATTATTGAGATAGCCAATAACTTATTAAGTACGAATATAGTAACACTATAGAAATAACAAATATGTGCATATTTCATGTTCTCGTAAACATCTTTTATCACAAATTACTCGATAAATCTCATAAGCTCGTTATAAATTTTGCCTCATTAAATTAAAATATATTTGAGATCATTTCAACTATCTGATTTGCCATCTCCTTTCAGCCATGAATTTCAGTAAATACCGTTAATAACATGAAGGTACTGTCTGTATATTTTCTGTAAACGATCCTAATAAAGTGCATTTTACAGTCGTGTCCTGCTGCTTGATGGACATCACAAATACTTCTCTTACTACTGGCGTTTTCCCATCACTTTTTAAAACTACTATTTTAAGGCCCCTTGTGAAACAACGACAACCTTTAATCTTGATAAAGCTGTTGTCCAATGTCAAATCTATAAAATGTTCTGTAAAAAAAAGTAAAAGAGATGATCTCAAAATCTCAAATAAATCACCTTCACACATTTTTCGGCGACTCAGTGGTTCACAGCCATAACTTCACTGAAACCGTTGGAGTAAAGTTGTGAATGATTTTCTCTCTGCTTTTTGGAAGATGGGGACATTTGAGTCCTTAGACTTCTTACTGGAAGTGTCTGCCATTATTGACTATGATGCATTTCCCCACCAACAACACCACCACGCTGACATCCACGGCATTGCTTTATATGACTGAAATTATACATGTCTGAAAGAAAACAAATTCTGATAGTACAGGGTAAATATTCCTTGTCGTGGTGTCCCACGGGGCTCTACTATCAGGCCAGTATTTTGTATTATGACCCAGGGCTATGCTCACTTACATAGGTCATTTGTCACTTACATAGGTCACTTGTCGCCTACATAGGTCACTTGTCACTTACATAGGTCACATGTCGCTTACATAGGTCACTTGTCACTTACATAGGTCACATGTCGCTTACATAGGTCACATGTCGCTTACATAGGTCATCTGTCACTTACATAGGTCACTTGTCGCGTACATAGGTCATCTGTCACTTACATAGGTCACATGTCGCTTACATAGGTCATCTGTCACTTACATAGGTCACATGTCGTTTACATAGGTCACTTGTCACCTACATAGGTCACTTGTCGTTTACATAGGTCATCTGTCACTTACATAGATCACTAGTCACTTACATAGGTCACTTGTACGATATTATCACAATGGGCACTTGCAAAAGAAAAATAAATTTTAACTCTATATCATTTCTTTCATCAAACCGAACATTAAAAACTTTCAAATATTAACATGTTGCCTCGATTGCATGCCCTAAACAATCACTAGCATTAAAGTTCAATATGGAATCGGCATTGAGATGTCTTGGAATAAATTTTTTTAAGTATACTGGCATGGAATGCATAGAGTTATAAAAGTTTTGATGGCAACATCTTTGGTGTATGGATAATAGAAAGAAATGTTGTAATTGTTTTCATTTTGTCCGCATCAAATAGATCGTACATCTTCGTGGACAAAGCGTGCAGAGTTCCATGTATTAGGCTGCCATGGTAACAAAAATACACTGTACAGTAAGATTCATGCAACCGTTTTTGAATTCAACATCTGCTTGATCATTTTAAGAAATTTACATTTTGTTACGTTTAAATTTTGTTGCATTCGTGTTGTATAAATATATACGATGTGAAAGTGTGCAATGTTTCACTACATACTTTCATTACCAGATACAATGTAATGGTACTGTCCAGAAAGCTTTATTAAATATCAGTCTGGGAGTTGTCTAACTTGTGTGTGTGTGTGTGTGTGTGTGTGTGTGTGTGTGTGTGTGTGTGTGTGTGTGTGTGTGGTGATGGTGGTGGTGGTGGGGAATTAAGACCACAATGCTTACATATGTATAAACGTCTAAATTTTGGATGTAATTTGTAATTTTTAAAATGTAATTTGGCAAGTTCAGAGGCAGGGAAGGGGGTTATGTCAACTTTTGGACCGTGGTTATATTATTGATTCTTAAACAGAAAACTGAAGAACAATAACTTGTAGTTCGCAATTGATTTTCCTTGAAACACACACACACAACAATAAAGCAAGTTAATAATGTGTTTGGCAAAAGTTTGCTCTAACACAAAGAAACTTTGAAAAATTTATAATGTGAACAATGTCAATTTTCTGGAATCGAGAGCGGTTTTGTCCACAATTGTTGCGCAATCAAGAATGTCAGGCGATATAGATATAGTCCAGAATCTAACTGTATTATAAGCTCTTTGACTCAAGTTGTCGATTGTCTGAAACTGTTTTCATTCATTGGCACTGTCTAAAATTTTTGTCACAGTTTCTGACTAGTTGGTACTATCTGATCGATTAGCACTTTCTTGACTGCCAGGCACCGTTTAGAATGATTGGCAATCTTATGATCGATTAACTTTCGTGAGTGGCTGGCGCTGTAATCATTGTCTGGCATTGCTTTGATTAGTAAGACTGTTTCATTTGACTGGCAGTGGTTTAATTCGTAGACCCTATTTTCATCTACTGAAATGCAGGCTTTGCTACATAAATATTGACTGACAATGTTTTGATTGTAATCACTGCTACATTAATATTGACTGATAATGTTTTGATTGTAATCACTGCTACATAAATATTGACTGACAATGTTTTGATTGTAATCACTGCTACATAAATATTGACTGACAATGTTTTGATTGTTATCATTGCTACATAAATATTGACTGACAATGTTTTGATTGTAATCACTGTTACGTAAATATGGCAGTGTTTTGATTGATTGATTGATATCGTAACTGCTTGATTTGTTTTCTACTTTTATATTTTTGGGGGTTTATTTGTTTGTTAGACGAGATTACTTTGCACTGTTTCGATAGCGTTTGTACTGGTTGGCACTTGTAACTGCTTGCCACTGCTTGAACTGGATGGCAATGCCAGACTGGTTTATCCTGCTAAGATTCGTTTAAAATGGTTGACCTGTGTGATTATTAGAACCTGTGTTGGTTTTGGTTTGCACTATTTTGATTTCGTAGTTATGATGTTATGGAATGAGTTCTTTCGTTTTAGTAATGTTTTCTGTCAAAGCTTGAGAATACGTCTCACGTGTGTGTGTGTGTGAGAGCAGATACACACACACACACACACACGCACGCACACACACGCACGCACGCACGCACACACACACACACACGCACGCACACACACACACACACACACACACGCACACACACATACACACGCACACGCACGCGCACACACACACACACACACACGCACGCACACGCACGCACACACACACGCACGCACACGCACACACACACGCACACACACACATACACACGCACACACACACGCACGCACACACACACGCACGCACACACACACACACACACACACACAGTATTATCTCATTCCTAAAACTTCGATCAGTATGTTCTTACCACATCTTTTATTTCCCCTTTTCTTACTGTCTTTCTATTAATTTATTTTTATTGCAAGCCAAAAGTTTACGATCCAGGAAACAATTTGTTGTCACATGGCAAGTTTCAATCTCACTCTCACTTCAACACAGGTATCGTCTTCAATGGCAGCTCTGCCTTAGGAAGGACACAGGAAAGGAAAGAAAATAAATGAAAAAGAAAACAAGCAATGAGACAACGAAACCTGGGCCAAACAAAAAGAGCAGACAGACAAATATAGAGTTACCAACATGTGGAGACATTTATACGCGCACGCACAAAAGTGCGCGCGCACACACACACACACGCACAGACCACGCTTACTTAAAATAGATAACAAAGTTAGCAGTCCTTCAGACGCAAAACATTAATAATAAAAAGTTTCTTGAAACAGAAAGAAAGAGAAAAACAGAAGAGCAAGGTCAGAGAAGAACTACGTAAGTGAAGAAGATAAGTGTCCTCACTAGAATTAGAAACTGTCTTTCCATTTTATACCCTAGCTAAAAGAAATATTAAATATTTTGTTAGAGAATTCAATGATTGGATTATTCATTATTGCTGTTGGTGTTTAATGCAGTGTATGGTAGGATTATTGCAGGCAGCACAGTTGGGTGTAACCTACGGCTACTCTATGACCACTAATGCTTGTTTTATTGTTGTATTCTTGTTGGAACTTCTCCTGGGGGTAGTCATATGTGCTCCTTATTCCTATTCCTTAGAGTTGTGACGTCATGCATTGCTAAGACGTTGTGCTAGCTAGCAAGCAAGAATGCTCTCATCGTCGCAGACATTATCGTCACCCTCGTTTTGAGTGAGTCGATGAATTTGTAGTCAGATTTAAATTTTATCTACTTAGATTCTTTCCCACAATTGACTGGTACTTTTAAACTTTAACACTTAGGTAAACACTTAGGTAAACTGGTGGAGAATCATTGGTTAATGCTGACTCGGATATTAAAATAATTAACATTCTTAACATTACAACGATTTGATGAATAATTAATATTATTAACATCTCAACGTTTTGATGAATAATTAATATTATTAACATCTCAACGTTATGATGAATAATTAATATTATTAACATATCAACGTTTTGATGAATAATTAATATTATTAACATCTCAACGTTATGATGAATAATTAATATTATTAACATCTCAACGTTATGATGAATAATTAATATTATTAACATATCAACGTTTTGATGAATAATTAATATTATTAACATTTCAACGTTTTCATGAATAATTAATATTATTAAATTCTCCATGTTTTGATGAATAATTAATATTATTAACATCTCAACGTTTTGATGAATCTGTTGATTGTGATAAATTGCTGGTCACACGGAGTGCTTGTTTTAGGACGCTTCCTGTTTGAAATGGATATTGTTTTCCTGTGACATAGTTTTAAAAAACAATAACTGGTTTTCAGGAAATATAATAGGCTTTGTAAGTGCCTCTCTCTCCCTCCCTCTCTTTCTCTCTCCCTCTCTCTCCTCTCTCCCCTTCCCTCTCTCTCCCTTTCTCTCTCTCCATCTCCCCTGTCCCTTTCAAACCAGCTGTAATCTTTGTATACCAACAGTCATTTTGCCACTTCATATTGCAACACCCAAAGTACTAACAATGAAAAGGAACTTGTGTATGAATTATATTGTTAACAATGAAAAGGAACTTGTGTATGAATTATATTGCCATCAATGAAAAGGAACTTGTGTATGAATTATATTACTATCAATGAAAAGGAACTTGTGTATGAATTATATTGCCATCAATGAAAACTAACTTGTGTATGAATTATATTACCATCAATGAAAAGGAACTTGTGTATGAATTATATTACTATCAATGAAAACGAACTTGTGTATGAATTATATTACTATCAATGAAAACGAACTTGTGTATGAATTATATTACTGTCAATGAAAAGGAACTTGTGTATGAATTATATTACTATCAATGAAAACGAACTTGTGTATGAATTATATTACTGTCAATGAAAACAAACTTGTGTATGAATTATATTACTATCAATGAAAACGAACTTGTGTATGAATTATATTACCATCAATGAAAAGGAACTTGTGTATGAATTATATTACCATCAATGAAAAGGAACTTGTGTATGAATTATATTACCATCAATGAAAAGGAACTTGTGTATGAATTATATTACCATCAATGAAAAGGAACTTGTGTATGAATTATATTACCATCAATGAAAAGGAACTTGTGTATGAATTATATTACCATCAATGAAAAGGAACTTGTGTATGAATTATATTACCATCAATGAAAAGGAACTTGTGTATGAATTATATTACCATCAATGAAAATGAACTTGTGTATGAATTATATTGCAATCAATGAAAAGGAACTTGTGTATGAATTATATTGCCATCAATGAAAAGGAACTTGTGTATGAATTATATTGCCATCAATGAAAAGGAACTTGTGTATGAATTATATTGCAATCAATGAAAAGGAACTTGTGTATGAATTATATTACCATCAATGAAAAGGAACTTGTGTATGAATTATATTACCATCAATGAAAAGGAACTTGTGTATGAATTATATTGCCATCAATGAAAAGGAACTTGTGTATGAATTATATTACCATCAATGAAAAGGAACTTGTGTATGAATTATATTGCAATCAATGAAAAGGAACTTGTGTATGAATTATATTACCATCAATGAAAAGGAACTTGTGTATGAATTATATTACCATCAATGAAAAGGAACTTGTGTATGAATTATATTACCATCAATGAAAAGGAACTTGTGTATGAATTATATTGTCAACGCAAATCTCGCACGTCACTCGCGTACACTAAATAGTTGGCGGAGTGGTTCCTACCGCGTTTCATGTGACCTTGTGTGTTTGTGAGTTTGTCCATGCATCATGTCAATTCAGTCATTGATTTTGCAGGTGAACGCGACTAAACGTACTTCATGTTGTCAAACAACAATATTGTTTTTATTATCATTTCAATCCTTGAAGAGAGGAACACATGAAATGATTTTATTCCAAACAGTATTTTCAAATGTTTAATTTTGCAAATATTAGATTTTATTTGTTCAAGTTTTGGGATTGTCTTAAACGTTATCAGGTATTGTTGGTGTAATGCTGAGTACTTGCTGTAAAGGTAGAATAGCCTTTGGGTTGACCTTGCAGAGTCGTCTCACATACTAAAGCACATTTGACTATGAGGGACTATCTATTAAAACTGGAAGGGCACTTAATCACAAACACACACACACACACACACACACACACACACACACACACACACACACACACACACACACACTCACACACACACAACTCCAATACGCGAAGAAGTAGTCTAATTATTAACAGCGCTTAGCTCTCTTATTAACGGAATTAGAAACAGCCTATTTGCAGTGTAAGGTCTATTTATAGCACAACTTTAATACCCGAAGAACTAGTCTAATTATTAACAGTGCTTAGCTATCTTATTAACGGAATTAGAAACAGCCTATTTGCAGTGTAAGGTCTATTTATAGCACAACTTTAATACCCGAAGAACTAGTCTAATTATTGACAGTGCTTAGCTATCTTATTAACGGAATTAGAAACAGCCTATTTGCAGTGTAAGGTCTATTTATAGCAAATTTTGTGCAAATATGACGTCAGTAACTGTCAAATTCATCTCCTTTAGGTCAGAATGACCTACATTTTATAGGGAGTACATGCCACCAAGTCCTCAATTTGTGTGTTAATTTCATTGTACATCTACAATCTTCTTTTTCATGCATGAAATTGTAATTTATGTTTTCTGCCTATTTTTGGTTAGAAAATCCATATATAGTCGAGTTTGGAGTGGGAATAATTTATGCAGTCGAGTTGAGGGACCATAATGCATATAGTCAAGAAAGGATAATAATTTCTATAGTCGAGTTAAGGGATCATAATGCATATAGTCAAGAAAGGATAATAATTTCTATAGTCAAGTTGGGGACAATAATGGATATAGTCAAGAAAGGACAATAATTTCTATAGTTGAGTTGGGGACAATAATGCATATTGTCGAGTGGCGAGAAGAAGAAAAATTGTATATAGTTGAACATGACCTATATTTCGTCGAGTTGAGGGACCGTATATAGCTGAGCTGGAGTAAAAAGGAAAAATGCATAGTGTGTAGTTTGGGAGCAGGAACCACTATATTTATGGAAAATGGAGAGTACACAAAACATTTCCTAACTGAAAATTTTCTGCACGCAGATCTGTGAAGTGGTCTTGTCATGGATACATACGGATGATCGGAGTTCAAGCCCATGGATACCGAATATGCTTTGTTTTCTTCAACCTTCCCACCCACCAATCGGCTCTAGATTGTCCATCCGCTGCCCTAACACAAAGGTCTCAAGAGATTAGAGAGTTACAGGAAACGCTATTAAAAATCTGAGTATATTTATTTTATTTTATCGCTGCCTTATCGTCCGTCAACCACAAACTTAGACAAGACTGCTAATATGTCAAAGTACGAAATATATCCTTTCAGACGATTCAATGCTTAAGGAGGGATGGGGGGGACTGGATGGGAAAAGGGGGTGCAAAAGTCATAAAACACGTGATCAGATGAGACGTGTAATGACTCTTATCCTGCTAAGCTTTCTTCGTATCTCATTTTTTGGTGCTGGTCATATAATACACAGATCGAATTGCTCTTGGCATAAATGCAAAGAGATTTTTAATTATTGTAATTTTTAATTAGAAACAATCAAGGATTTTTGGACGCTCGCTTTGTTTTTGGTCCTGACCGAGATGTCTACAGTTTTCTGTGCAACTGCCTGGAGATCTGACGTAAGCTTGCTCCGCCGACTTCCGCTTCCGTTGTGTGTATAGATTTTTTTTATAGCGTAGCTAGTGTGACTATTTTTCCAATAGACACTATAGATATATATTCGGTGCATATGCGTGTGTATTTGCAAATGTCTGTATGTATGTGTGTATGTGGAGGGATGGGGGTATTAAGATGCTATTTCTGGCATTCATCCCATGGAAGTCGTCTAATAATTTTGAGTTAAGAGTACGAACGTTTTACGTATTGGTGTTAGGAAACATATTTGAGTAAAAATAAGACTGCTTGACTGATTTATTGCATGATAGCACCATGGATACGATGTAATAATAAGACTGCTTGACTGATTTATTGCATGATAGCACCATGGATACGATGTAATAATAACACTGCTTGACTGATTTATTGCATGATAGCACCATGGATACGATGTAATAATAACACTGCTTGACTGATTTATTGCATGATAGCACCATGGATACGATGTAATAATAAGAAACGTCTTTGTTCAGCAACACTCACATTTCCTAGATGATTTATTTGTTTAACAACTGTACAGACACTCAACTAATACATAGCATTAGTGCTTCTTAGTAATTGTCTTAAATGAAATAGTTAAAGTCGTAATTGTTGCATGAATCTTACGTTATTATAATGTAACCAAATTTTATATTTTGACAACCACAAAAAAAATTAAATAAAATGAAGTTAATATGTCAATTTGATACCGACGTTGCTTAGCCTTGACTTCTAGCTCTAACCTGTTTGTCTCTTAGCCTTGACCTCTAGCTCTAATCTGTTTGTCTCTTAGCCTTGACTTCTAGCTCTAACCTGTTTGTCTCTTATCTGCAGCTGTGGTATTCTGTACTTGAAATGATTTTTATCGATATTACTGGATTATTCTACCTGTATGTAAATTAGTTTATACTAATTAATATTCTACCGTATGTCACATAATTCAGATGCAGAATTTATCTTTGTTGTTTTGGTGCGCAATTTGCTAATGATTAGATTGTGATTTTTGAAAGTGATGACTTTAAAAAAAAAAACTATTAATGGAAATTGTAAAAGGCACTTCCTTCAGCACCTATTGTACAATGCCAATGTAACGTACTCATTAAATTGCACACGGTACGATTTCCCAAACCAATTTTTCTATTTTAAGAATGGTCTCGATGACTTGCATCTCTCGAGGTCGAGACTCAGTTTAGATTTTGTGTGTTTTATGTTTTAATGTTTTGTGTCGTGTGCCTTGTGTCATTTGTCATATGTCTTGTGTCTTTTTTCTTATGTCTTATGTTTTGTGTCTTTTTTATATCTTATGTCTTGTGTCTTTGTTCTTATGTCTTATGTCTTGTGTCTTTTTTATATCTTATGTCTTGTGTCTTTTTTCTTATGTTTACGTCTTGTGTCTTTCTTCTTATGTCTTATGTCTTTTTTCTTATGTCTTGTCTTGTGCCTGTGTCTTGTGTCTTCTTCCTTATGTCTTGTGTCTTGTATCTTTCTTCTTATGTCCTGTGTCTTGTTTCTTATTTCTTATTTCTTATGTCTTGTGTCTTTTGTATTTTTTCTTATGTCTTATGCCTTATTTCTTGTGTCTTGTGTCTTTTTTCTTATGTCGTATGTCTTTTTTCTTGTGTCTTTTTTCTTATGTCTTAATATATTGTTTCTTCTGTCTTGTGTCTTATATCGTGTTTCTTGTATCTTGTGTCTTATGTCTTATGTTTTCTTTCTTGTGTCTTATGTCTAAGGTCTTGTTTCTTGTGTCTTGTGTCTTATGTCTTATGTCTTGTATCTTATGTTTTGTGTCTTTGTCTTGTGTCTTACGTCTTGTCTTGAGTCTTTTGCCTCATGTTAATTGACTATAACTAAAACAGGTTGGGTGAGATAATTCTAACCTTGAATTGAAGCGTTGCGTGAGGTAATGGGTAAACCTGGTGGAACAATGATGTAATCAGGGTTGTGCCCCTTGAGTCGCAATTAAAATTGGAGTAAATCCAATTGAACAATTATGTCTGTGAGTTGACTTCCAACCCAGACAGTATGCATGTTGGCTTCAGAACCAGTGGAGGGTCTACCACTTGATATAGTAAGATATATTCATTAACTCATTCGTCACTATACCAAATAATGTTCATTGTTTAAAGTAATATGTGTGTGAATATATATATATATATGTGTGTGTGAGTGTGTGTGTGTGTGTGTGTGTGTGTGTGTGTGCGCGCGCATGCGTGTGTATATATATTAACTCAGTCAAGCATTTTACTTAATAATGTACATTCATTTAATCACAGTACTTAAATATTAAACCATCCAATTAGTGCGGGTACCTCCCCCCACCCTTTAAGGAGACAATCTAAATAAAACGTCGGCGACAGACAAGTCCTCTAATCCACTCTTCTTTCCTAACCAGGTTACTGCCGTTAGATATCCAATAGATATTCTTGGACCTATTCCATAATCAAGCAATGTATTGAATAACTTTTTATTATTTTTAAGTAGATTCAGTTTAAATCGTCCAATCTGTGTTAATATTACTTGTAAATGTGGCTACTCTGTGCTTTCTTTGTCATATTGCACATTGATATTCTGGGCGAGACGCTAATATAAATAAATTAAAATACCACACAATCTCAAAACAATCAATTAAGGATTTTGAATGATATACAATTTCTGAAATTATAAATATTTCTTCTCATTCAGATCTCGACAGTTCACTCAGTAATATCCATCCCCCCTCCCCCCCCCCACACTCTCTGTTGTTAATGTGGGGAACGCTTCCGGCTTCCGCCGCTTTCGCGTTTGGCCCCACACTCTCTCTCTCTCCCATTCCTTTCTTGTAGCTTGCGTTTGCGGAAGTTCACGTCACAAAATCAGCGCATGCGCATTGAAACATTTTAACAGGCATACACAAAACATCTCGAAATCGAAAATCGAAAATGTTTATAATTAACTTTCCGAATCGTACATGAGCTCATTCGATTGTTTTGTGTTTGTTTCGTTCACTGATACTAAATTATTTTACAGAAGTCTGTGTGAACGAGTAATCAAATAATTTCTCAGCTGCTGGACACTGATCCGAATTTTCTAACAAATGGGTATTTATCGCTGTGGTACTCTACGCTGACTCAATACTGATATTCAACAATAAATATATTTCCAAAAGCTTGTTGACGTATCGAACGTTCGAATACGTGCATATGTATTACATAAATGAATAAGAAAGAAAGAGTGAAAAACAGAGAGTTTATTGATTGATTGATTGATTGATTGATTGGTTTGTCGATTGATTGGTTGGTTGATTCGTTGATTGGTTGTTTGATTGATTGATTGGTTGGTTGATTGATTGATTGATCGATTGACTGATTGATTGATTGATTGATTGATTGATTGATTGATTGATTGATTGATTGATTGATTGATTGATTGATTGATTGATTGATTGATTGGTTTGTCGATTGATTGGTTGGTTGATTCGTTGATTGGTTGTTTGATTGATTGATTGGTTGGTTGATTGATTGATTGATCGATTGACTGATTGATTGATTGATTGATTGATTGATTGATTGATTGATTGGTTTGTCGATTGATTGGTTGGTTGATTCGTTGATTGGTTGTTTGATTGATTGATTGGTTGATTGATTGGTTGGTTGATTCGTTGATTGGTTGTTTGTTTGATTGATTGATTGATTGATTGATTGATTCCCTTCTTTGTTCTCTATCTCTGTCTGTCTGTGCATGTGTATGATTTTATGTGTGAAGTGTGTTTGTGTAATCGATGTATATTTTTATGATTTCTGTGTATGTGTGTGTGTGTATGTGTGTGTGTGTGTGTATGTGTTTGTGTGTGTGTGAGAGAGAGAGAGAGAGAGAGAGAGAGAGAGAGAGAGAGAGAGAGACTGTATTTTCTCTCTTCTTTCTGGAACTGGATGAATAGTACGTTAAGTGTACTAATAGATAAATAGATGATTGGATGGATAGACAAGCAGAGAACTGAATGGATCACCGTAGGGATGAGCATATAGCTACGACTGGGCATATGTATTTCGGACAAATGGCTGGATTTATATTTATAGCTCAAAAATGGAATGTCCGTCCTGACTATAAAATCTGTTCTACAGCTTACCTTATTTACGTGCTGAAGTTAATACCGATTTATCTACTAGGCCACACACATCAGACCTTACGCCTATCTTTCGGGCAGCAGGTCGTTGTGACATTTTTCCACTGTCTCAGTAGCTATTGGTCGATACCTACAGGTCTGTTAGCCAATCCGACGAAGGAAGCAAGAAGGAAGCAAATTACACGATGAATGATGGGGGTAACGGGAAAGAAAGCGAAACGAAAAGACTGTTGTTGTAGTGTGTAACGCGTTACGGCAGTAGATAACGTGCATGTCCTTGCTTTAAACGTACGGATTTCAGTGTCCAACGCAATTTGTTATTGTTGTCGCTACTGTTTTAGGCACGGTCCTCGATGACAGACCCGATATTCTTAATCATATGCTTTGAGACACAACAACCTCTTTAATAATAGATATTTCCAGTCGCAGCCGTTAACCGGTAGCGAGGTCGATGTTGGCGTGTTTCTGAGGCCGACTGGCTTTGTTTCCCCATCCATCACCTCTACTGTCACTAAAACGTCTCTCTGTTTCTCCGGTCGTACGGGGCCCGCGTCATCTTTACTGCCGTGCACAATCTGCTGTCTATCATTTAGGCCTCCGCGTCACTGACCCACCCACCCATCCCCTCTATCCCTTGCCCCCCCACCATACCACTTCATTTTACTCTCTCCTGCTGATTTCCTCTCTCTTCTCGTCTCTCTCTCTCTCTCGCTCGCTCACTAACTGTACCACACGCATACACAGGGGAAAAAGAGAGAAAGAGGGATAAAAACGTACACAGACTGGTTCACCTGTTTGACAGAATCGCATAGGTAAGTGTAATACAGACTCCTGCCAGTCGAGAGCGCTTGCTAAGTAGATTTTCCATCGAACAGTTGTTAAGTCTGATCTACGTCACTGCATGCTGTGTGCCATCACTTACATACATATTTATCGAATTTTGTACCAAACTGTTCACATTTAGCAACCGCGGCAGAGGAAACTTCTTGCTACATTTTCTTTTTCACTTTCGGTTGTCGTTGTTGTTGTCTTTGGTCTCAGTGCTCGCGGCAGTCACTAGGAACCGAACATTTGTCTTTTAACTGAAGACAGAGGCAGCCGTCAAGATTTGAACCTAACACTTACTCACACACGCGCGCGTGTGTACTACAGCTGTCCATCTGGCTCACGGACTAACCTTCACAGGGCAGCCTAGCTGTACGACGCAGGTAAGATAATGCTTGTATGATTTTTTGCTTTGAGCTTTAAGACGACTCTCTCTCTCTCTTTCTCTCTCTCTCTCTCCCTCTCTTTCTCTCACACACACACAAAAGACACACACACACACACACACACACACACACACACACACACACACACACACACTCGTATTTTTTTTCTTTTTATCTCCCTCCCTATTTAAGTACGCAGACATGTACGAATACGCAAGCACAAAGTTCATATATGTACTTACAAATGGACTAATGTGACTTGCGTACCTCTCTCTCATTTTGCGCTTTGTTTTCATTAAGCAGTTCAGCAGCTGTGTCCTCCTGTGCGTTTGTTAATGCACGTCTCGACGAATGCATGCGTGTGTACGTGTGTGCGCGCGCTCATTTGTGCGTACGTGTGGGTGTGTGGGTTTCTGTGAATGCGTGTTTGCGCTAGAGTACGCATGAAAGCATTTCGTTTGCTTTATGATTTCATGACGTCAGACATAAAACGCTTTCCTCAGTCACCTTAATGCGTTTGGATTTGCAGATAAAATTATATGTTAATTTTAATATTATTCACATTTTTTAAACTTTCACTAATTACATTCTCCATCTTTGTCTATATCAGCCAGCTGTTTAATGTTTACTAATTTGTTTATTTATATGAATATTTTTTACTGTCGCTGATTGAACATAATAAACGCAAGGGACTGCCCTAAAGGCACTTTTTCATAAGAACCATAACTCCTCTTGATTTGTCTGACAAACATAATAATCGCAAGCGACTGCCCTAAAGGCACTTTTACATAAGAACCATAACTTCTCTTGATTCGTCTGACAAGCGTTGTTTATAACCGCATCAACAACATAAAATTGTTTATAACCGCTTGCCATATAAATGACAACATAACATTGTTTATAACTGCTTGCCATATAAATGACAACATAACATTGTTTATAACTGCATGCAATACAAATCAGAGCATAATATTGTTTATAACTGCATGCAATAGAAATCACAGCATAATATTGTTTATAACTGCATGCAATACAAATCACAGCATAGTATTGTTTATAATACAACTGACAACATTGTTCAACATTGCATGCAATACTACTGAAAACATAACATCTCATTTGAGATTAGCATGATGTTTTGCTTTGTGATTCAGTGCTTGATCTTGCGCAGCTGTTACGAGTGCTTCTGTTTCTGCTTTCAAACTTTCAAACTTACTTCTTTCAACCACCTGTATGGTGATTGTTTTGTCGATGTCTCATCAGTAATTTCCAGGTGGTTGATAGGCATGTGATTGGACCATAGTTGTATGGTGGTGTGCCCTTTTTTGGGATTGCTGACCTCTTACGGTGTCTCTTCAGATGGTGACTGAGACCTAGTAACCTTTGCTTTGCATTATCTATTGTGGTCTAAGTAGTTTCTGCAGATAAGATGGTATTTGTTGACTAATGTTGCTTTCAATGTTCCTTTATTATTTAATGCTGCTGTCATTTTGACATTTATTTCATAGTGCAATCTATTTTTTTTTCTATTCTTTTCGTCCATGCTGTAGTGTTAGTTTCATTGTTTGTACTATGGCTGGCATTGCAGGTTTTTCAATTAATTTTGCAGTGGCATATATAAAACTATTGGTTTTTGTGATTTCGTCTGTGGGTTTATGGGTTTAGTACTTTACTTGCATTATGAATTGTTCTTTTAGATCTTTGTTGATTTGCAGCCTTCTTATTGGAGTTTTGCCTTGATGAAACGTATTTGTCCATGAAACCTTTCATGTCTTCTTAAAACATTGTTCTTCTTCAGTTACGTCTTCTTAAAGCATTGTTCTTCTTCAGTTACGTCTTCTTAAAGCATTGTTCTTCTTCAGTTACGTCTTCTTAAAGCATTGTTCTTCTTCAGTTACGTCTTCTTAAAGCATTGTTCTTCTTCAGTTACGTCTTCTTAAAGCATTGTTCTTCTTCAGTTACGTCTTCTTAAAGCATTGTTCTTCTTCAGTTACGTCGTTGGTTATTTCTCCAGGGTAGTCGTCAGCTGTGGTTTGCCTGTTGCGAGGTTGTGGGAGTTTCATTGTCTTCTATTTCAATGCATAGCGTTGTTATATTTGTTTGTAGCTTTTCTATCTTTTTGTAGTTCTAGGACTGTAAGAAGTCAATTTTGCATGGTCAATCTGATCTGGTGCAGGAGCCGAGATTCACTGATAATATCATCTGGATGATGTTTGAACCAGAGTTCGTGCATCCTTTTTCTATATTCTCTTGCTGTGGGTTGACTTAGATAATAAAGGACCGTTACTTGTGTGTGTTCCACTCTGGTCCATCTCTTCCAAGTGTTTGCTTGCGTTCCAGTAGCCCATTTTTCGCTAGAACACCCTGACATATCAATGGCTAACGCATACCTTGTCAATCCGGGCGAAGTCTGATCCGGTATAGAATCAAAATTTATTTCCTGTAAATATTAGTAGTATTTCTTATTTCTTCTTCCTTCAATGAAGTCTAAAATAAAACTCATTAGTTTTCTCAGAATATAAATTCATTGACAGATTGAAATAAGCCGGATAAGAACGGAAACTTTGTTCATTATATAAAGAACATTTTGCGTAAATTATAATTCACCAAATAAAAAGCAAAAACAAAATCATTTTATTAAATTAATTCACACTCAAAATAAATCTGTGTGTATTTGTCCAAATCTTGCTTTATCAATTGCACATTGAATACATCCGCTGCTTTTTATTGGCCATTTTGTTAGCAAATTACAAATACTAGACAGCAAGGTCAAATACTTCTTACGTAACAAAGCTTTCAAACTTGTTCTCATCAAAGAAAGTTTTGAGAGGGCTTAACTCCCCTTGTTCGTATTTGAACGATGGTGGCAAGTAGGTATCTAATTTAATATTAAATAATTATAACAATAATGAAATAATATAATTAAATTGAAAACAAAGAAATCTTCTAGCCAGGATGGGACCTATAATACACTTTTTGAAACTTACATCGCCTCACAATTCCGGTTTTCTGACCTCTTGAATCAGTGCATTGCCTTGTAGTCACAACCCATCATTGCTTCAGCAAGTCGCTTCATTGTTCAAAACTACAGCAAAGCTGTAGACAAATATAAACCAATTGTATTATTTCCCTTGCTTCTAAGCAATTGAAATGACAGTGTTCGTCATTTCATTGATTACAACCTTTTCGTATTGTTAGACTGTTCCTTGTTGCATGATTAAATCTTGGTTACATGGAATTAACAATACTAGGTGTATTTTAAGTGAATTTTCAAAAAGTGTTTGATGCTAGTCAACCAATCCATTTCTAGAAGAACTCTGAGCCGACTGTTTTTCATCAAAACTCTCGGGATCTTTTCGAATTCTACCTGGTTCCATCAGCGGAGCACTAAAAGTTGGTTTTATGCAGGGTTCAGCTGTCAGACCAGTTCTTTTTACTTGTACATAATGATCTTCCACAGCAGAAAAGTAGGCCTAATAATAATTTAGCAAAAATAGTAGGCCTAATACTAATTTAGCAGAAATAGTATGCCCAATTCTAAATTAGCAGGAATAGTAAGCTTAAGATTAAAGTAACAGGGATAGTAGGCCTAATTGAAAACTAGCAGAAATAGTAGGTCTAATATTAAAGTAGCAGAAGTAGGACACGTTTGAATATTACCATCAGGAATTATCAAAAGTAGTGTTTCAATTTTCTTTGTGGAAAAACTGAGTTGTGAGTGCGCATCCACTCGTTTGTTTCGCGTTCTCGTCCTCGTTATTTATCGCCAAAAGACACACACACACACACACACACACACACACACACACACACACACACACACACACATACACACACACATACACACACATACACACACACATACACACACACATACACACATACACACACACACATACACACACACACACATACACACACACACACACATACACACACACACACACACACACACACACGCACATACACACACACATACACACACACACACGTCTTTGTTTTCCCACTATAATTACGTGTGACTCACATAATTGTCCTTTGACATTTTCCGGGTGGGTGAGCGAAACTACACATTAGTAAAGAACGTTAATGTATATTGTATTCCGAATAACAATGTTTCCGCGTTATGCTCACATATGTCTTGACCTAGGACCCAGCCATAGATCTATTACTGCGGTAATATACGTCACTCAGATATGTCTTGACCTAGGACCCAGCCATAGATCTATTACTGCAGTAATATACGTCACTCAGTTAAATGTCTGCGTGTACGAAAGTACA
This sequence comes from Sinotaia quadrata, assembly GCA_028829895.1. Lineage (NCBI taxonomy): Eukaryota > Metazoa > Mollusca > Gastropoda > Architaenioglossa > Viviparidae > Sinotaia > Sinotaia quadrata. The sequence continues at coordinate 9,366,501 of CM054184.1, forward strand.
AGTGGATGTATAAGATGAAAATGACTGTTCCATTCCAGTCCAAAGAAGGTACCAAGAAATTTCCAAGGAACGGAGTAGAAGGAACCTGGAGCTAGAACAAGAAAGAGGGATAAAGAATAAAGAACTCTTTACAATAGGGATAAAGAATAAAGAACTCTTTGCAATAGGGATAAAGAATAAAGAACTCTTTGCAAAAGGGATAAAGAATAAAGAACTTTTTGCAATAGGGATAAAGAATAAAGAACTCTTTGCAATAAGGATAAAGAATAAAGAACTCTTTGCAATAGGGATAAAGAATAAAGAACTCTTCGCAAATTCTGTAAAATACAATTTATGCCCGACATTAATGTTCCATCCAGTGTCTGTTTCTTTTTGTCCTACATTTCTAATTAAGACATCAATGCCATGAAAACGGTAAATGGCAGAAATGCGAGTGGCGGTAACCCTTATAATATACAGAGCACTATTAGCACTTTCCCGCTCACTCTGCATCTAAATTTTTTTTAATAAAGCAAGAAGCTGTAAATTGTCAGAGTGAAATTCCTTGGAAGGGAATAAAGTTACACTTCATTCGCATTCCTGTCACCTAGCAAAACCTTCTTGGGAGCTTTGTAATATGGATTTTTGCGCTGCTTGAAAAGTATGTAATACGGAATATTAAGTCAACTCAGAAATGCAGGCTTAAAGTTAGTAATACGGAATGCTAGTTCGGTACACGGAATGTCAAGTCAGTAACGCGTAATGTCACATCAGAAGCGGTGGGATTTCAAGTCCGTGACATGGAATGCCGTGTCAAAAGCTCAGAATGTCAAATAGGTTACATGGAAGGGAATGTCAGAAGCGTGCTATGCCAAGTCAGTAATACGAAATTTCAATTCAGAAGTGCGAAATGTCAAATCAATAACACGGAAGGTCATGTCAAAAGCGTGGAATTACCAAAATGTAACACAGAATGTCGAGTCAGAAGCGTGGAATTGCCAAGAAAATAACAGAACGTCAAGTCAGAAGCGTGGAATTGTCAAGTAACACAAATCAGAAGAGTTAAATTGCCAAGAAAGTAACAAAGAATGTCAAGTCAGAAGCATGGAATTGCCTAGAAAGTAACACAGAACGTCATGCCAGAAGCGTGGTATTGCCAAGAAAGTAACACAGAATGTCAAGGGCAGAAAGCGTATAATGCCAAGTCAGACACAGAAAATGTCAAGTCAGAAGCATGGAATGTCTAGTCAGTAACACGGAATGTCATGTCAGAAGCACGGTATGCATAAGTAAGTGACACGGATTATCATGTCAGAAGTGCAGAATAAATGCCAAGTCAGAAGCTCGGAATGCCAAGTCAGATAATAACTAATCGAGTCTGTGACCTACTAAAGCGACTTTACCACATCCAGTAATAATGGGTGGCAATGTCAGTCTCACGGTGATCAGTGATGTCAATTAGTGTCTTTGGCCACGTGTTCAGCAGTTTTGTCACGCTACCCAAAACAGCCAATGGCTATTTCTGGAAATTGCGCAAGACTACTCTGCTACGTCCACGTTCCGTTCCCACTTGAGCGAAGTGTTCCTCACATGCTGCACGTGCTGTGCGAAAAGCAACAACCATCCTCTTCTGACAGAGGCATCTTTCGCGCCCCGCTGCACACGGACCTCTGATGCTGCTGACCTCAAATTGGTACCGGGCGATTCGTGTGCCCTGTTCACTACCCGAGATAGTCATGCCTTCCGCAAATGAGTACACTTCTCGTCCAGCATTGTTCAGTTTTGTTTTAAATTTTAATCCGTCCGACGGGGACGACGTACTCGATTCTCAAGGTATAGTCCGCGCATGCGAAAGAACCCTTGGCAGTTTAAGATTTAAAAAAAAATAGGTCCTTGGTTGCCTGACCCCACTGAAGCAATCACTTCCCACCCGCACACCCAGCCCTTGGCACTGTATTTCTCTCGATAAGAAACGAAAATCTCTCCTTGGTGTTTATGTCCGTCCGCGAAATAAGAGGAACGGGTGTGAACTCGAAACAAACATCAAACTCTTTTCATCTATTTGCAACGTGTACACGTGCCGGTTGGACTGTTGACATGAAAGTTATGCTTTGTCTAGTAGAAATATTCCGTCGATTAATTTTCATTGTGTTCGGAAATACCATATTCATCATACTAATGGCACTTACTTGAAAATACAGGAACATACATCAGATATTAAAGCATAACATTACAATTCGTCCAAATTATTTTTTTTAACAGAAATATTAACTATATATCGATTCTTGTATTTTTTTTAAATGGTTTATTGATATGAGTCCTTCGCCGAAAGTAAATTGAATTTGATGTGGGTTGTGGTTAAATCTGCAAGGCCATCAACTTTTCATTCAGTTTTCCAAGGGAGATAGGCTTAGAGCCCTACGATTATAGTGTACGCTTGTGACATGTCCGATAGGCGTGACCATATATATATGTCAAGTCAAAACCTTCTGAAGAAGGTTCACGTCAGCCCTTAATTAAAGTGAACGCTTGCGCCATTAATCCTAGATCAAATAAATTCAAAATGCAAAACTGTACCTATTTACCTGAAGGGGTGCCTCTTGCCCGTTGCATCCGGTTTGCCTGTGACGCGCTGCATGAAGTGTGATGTACGTCAGAGCACATTTCCAAGGTCATTGAAATCTAAGTTGATCTTTTATCGATATTCAGTTTAAGTTAGTACTACCTCACACACACACACACCCGCCCCTGTTCCATCTCAGTGCCTTTAGAACGAAATTAAAGTGCGCTTTTTCATTCATCCGTAGAAACGAGTCAGGCGTGACAAAGCGTGTTATTTGTAATAAACACCCGCCCGTTGCATTTTTTGCGAACTCCTATCTACTTTTTCACATTGTCGGACCGGCAGACCAGTCAAACACTACAAATTAATCACAGTAATGTTTGGCAGATCAGTCTGTAATTTGTCTGTAATTTCGCGAGAGTCCAAAGATCAAACTGATGCGCTTCTTGATTGTATCGGTGTTTTATAAGCCTGTGAGTCATGGACCATTGGGCCCTATGAAGAGTTTTTGGCCATCGTAGAAAAAACGATAAATGAAATGGTATGGGCATGTCACACGATCAACAGGGCTTGCCAAGACTAATCATGCAAGGAGGACGAAGGAGAGAAACACAAGGAAACGATGGGAAGATAACATCTCAGAGTGGACAAGACTGAATCTGAGCAATACGGTAAGATTAGCAGAGAACAGACTGGAATGGAACTAAACCGGTTGTCAGGTCATCAGTGGTGCCCCAACGGTCGACAAGACTAGATAGATAGATAGATAGATAGATAGATAGATAGATAGATAGATAGATAGATAGATAGATAGATAGATAGATAGATAGATAGATAGATAGATAGATATTACAACTTTATTGAAAACAAAACACACTATCAAAACATTTACTGAGAACAAAACACATAATAAAACATTTACTAAGGCTCTCCACATTTTCTGAGGACAAAACACACTTATCAAACATTTAAAAAGACTATCCAACTTTACGGAATACAAAACACACTTATCAAACAGTCACAAAGGCTAACCATATTTATTGAAGACAAAACACACTTATCAAACATTTACAAAGACTATCCACGTTTATTGAGGACAAAACACACTTATCAAACATTTACAAGACTATCCACGTTTATTGAGGACAAAACACGCATATCAAATATTTACAAAGGCAATCCACATTTATTGAGGACAAAACACATTTATCAAACATTTACAAAGACTATCCACATTTACTGAGGACAAAACACACTTATCAAACATTTACTGAAGACAAAGCACGCATAACAAACATTTACAAAGGCTATCCACATTTATTGAGGATAAAACATGTACATCCAAGACTGCGCGAAATTGGCCTAAGCCGGAAGCGCGTCCCCAAATTCATCATCATCATCATCATCCTCATCATACCCAACACAAAATGCACACTCAGACATACATAACAATGATATCACTTATGCTAGGTATAATATCTAAAAATAGTACAAACGTATTTGCCTAGGCTAAATTAATAATTCTATTAACAATCCACCTCACTTTGGTAGAGTGAAAGCACAATATAATTTACCATAGTTTGAATTTGTTTACTGTCTAATCTAATGGTTATGGTGATAATTCAAAACGTTTGCATTTGACCCTTGACCCTTCCAGTAACTGACCCACCACTATTTCTGATCTCAATGAAAAATCAAATTCATGGTAACGTCCCTGTACAAATTTCTCATAGCCCGTTACACACAAGTCAACATCTAATGATATATGATGATCCATTGTGTACAACATTAAGTGCAGGTTCAAAGGTTACAGACTAGTTTCTAAAGATGATGAGCATGTCAACAAATGATATTGCAGATCACATCACGTGACCCTATTATTTGTAGTGCTAGACATAAATGTGAGTTACTGTCTAGACAACTGTCTTCTCCGCTGCTACCTTTCCTTTTTTTTTTTTTTTTGTTTCTATTATCTTATTGATCTCTCTATCAGTCTATTTATATTTTTCACTCAGTCTATCTGTGTGTATCAATATCCGTCTATCACCTATCAGTTATTATCAATCTATCTATTTGTATATCAGTTTTACCTGCCTGTTAGTCAACCTATATACCTGTTTATCAGTATGCCTGTTTGATCTCCCAATAACCCTCCTACCTCCTGTCTGCTTCTCATTCGCTTTAGCAATATTTTCCGGAGGGCAAATCCTTACACTTTATATTTGGCCAACTGATTGATCTTGCTAACTAACGGTATGACTCAGGACATGATTTAATCGCAGGCTGATTTGTAAGGATGTGTAATGCGATAGGGTGAATGCATCTAAGGGATTTAATTGGCTGTTAAACGAAATCTTCATACCTAGCAAAAACAGCAGAAATTAACAGTGAGCGTTTCATTAGGGGAAGCAGAATTAATCACGGGGGTGTTTTTGCAGCTTTTTGTTTCGTTCTTGCTGATAACTGACTTAGTACACAGTAGCTACTGTTGTTCGCAAAATGTCATTATGCTTTGTTGATGTGAACGTTCATATCAGTGTAATTGTTAATAAATAATAATATTTAACAATTTTATTAACCTTTCATAACGTGAGGTTTCCAAGCGCTTCACGATTCAGTCGGTATTAACCCCCTGCAAGTACGATCATGTGTCGATCGGAAAAATCCACTCGACTGAGATGGGTTTCAAACCATTTACCGCCACGGATTCCTCCACGAGCGTACACAACTGTACCTTTACGACTACGAAGTTCCATTACCGTTAAAGCTTACCTGTTCGTTCTAATAATGTCATTGTTAGCAGCGCAGAAATGCGATTTTTAGATTGGTCTAGAATTCTGCTTTGCGTTAGAAATTCAGTTCGCATTTACAGACTTCGTGCATTCGATGTTCATCAGGTTTTGGGTGGTATAATGCAGCTGAACCCTCATTCTTGCTGCATCACACGCAGGCGTGAAGTTATCATGTGTGTTTTGCATTCAATACAGACTTGGAGCTCTCATTATTATTGCAAAAATGCAGGCGTAAAGAATTTGTTATTATTGCGTTAAATGTAGATGTGAAACTCTCATTAAATTTAGGCGTGAAGCCCCCGTTATTATTTCATTAAATATAGGCATGAAAATCCACATTATTTTTGCACTGAATTTGGGCAAGAATCTATTATTATTATTATTATTATTATTATTTAGCCTCTTTCCACGACTTCTGTTTGACTGTCGGTTGTGATCCAAGGTCTCGGAATCTTACCAAGATTTTGGGAAATCCAAGGTTTTACGGAGGATGTGGGCACTTCCGAGGAGCGCTGCTTTGAGTAGTGGAGCGATTCTGCGGTTTCCAGGGAGTTTATTCAGGTAGCCTTCCAATTCTGATGTTATGTTCCCCAAGGCTCCTATGACTATTGGTATCACTTCTGCTTTTACATTCCACAGTCTCTGGATTTCTAATCTGAGGTCTTGGTATTTTTCTATTTTTTTCTCTTTTGTTTTTATGTTTCTATCACTTGGAACAGCGACATCAATGATTGTTACTTATTGAGAACTACAATGCCTGGTCGTCTTGCAGGAATCACCCGGTCTGTTCTTATCTCGAAGTCCCACAGTATTTTGACTTCTTCTGTTTCGGTGACTGCTTCTGGTTGATGCATCCATGCTCTTTCTGGGGTTTGTATGCCATAGTTCTCACACATCTCCGAACTCATAAAATTGTTTTATTCCTGTCCGAACCCATTAGCATTCTTGTGTTCATCTCCGAACTCATAAAATTGTTTTATTCCTGTCCGAAGTCATTAGCAGTCTGCGTTCAATCATGATTTCCTCATCAGTTTCGTAGTTTTAACATCTCATTAGGTGTCTATTTTTAGCTTAACTATTTTAATTAGTTTTAGCCGTAATTTCGCAAATTCTCCCCTAAGGATAATTTAACTTTAAGTGTGGGAATGTTGGAATGGGTGTGGTGTCGGTATTTGGATAGGAGAGTGTGTGTGTGTGTGTGTGGGGGGGTCTCGATGTTTAATTTTTACTCTGGCATCACTCTGTCTAACGCATATCACGTGTGTTTGTTTTCCCAGCAGTGAAAATCAAACTGCCCTCGTGGTTATTAAGGTTTCAGCGTGTACTAAATATACGAGATAAGTAAGAGTTATATTTCCTGATGTATTCTTTGGTTTCATACATTACAATCGGTAGGACGACAAACGACTAGAGGCAATGAGATGTTACTTCCATTATGTCGATAGATTTCTTTTCTTTTTTTTATAAATAAAAGCACATCTTCACTGATTTCTTTTCAAGGTCAAATGACTATTCTTTAACCCAAACCTCAATAGGAAATAAAATATATTTGAATTTGGCAATGGGTGTTCGAGAGCTAAATGGATTTATGAAAATAAAATCCATTTACAATTGTCTGATTTTAGATATATGACCATATTTTTAAAAGCACGCTTCACTCATATGTCATATATACAAACAGGCACACAATATGGACGGAGGGATGGACGGATAGATACATAGACAGATAGATAGACAGACAGATAGATAGATAAACAGACAGACAGACAGACAGACAGAGAGAGAGATGTGCACACATGCATTTGTGCGCCCGTCTTTAACTGAACTCTAGACTCATTATATATAACTCTATTTTCAGTAATTTGACAGTGTAGTTTGGGGTTATCTCTGGACGCACTAGATTTCTACTTAGAATTGTATTCCTTTTTGGCTGTACGGAATTAATTATTGACGAGAAAGATTGTCATCAACCTTTCTGTCATTTTGGAATAGCAACACCTGCGGACAGCTTATATTATCACGATGGGTGCTGCTCCAAATATTCCTGCAATTACTATGATTGCTATATTGGTTTTGCTATTAGTTAATTGGTGAAATGATGGTCCAACAAACAATAAATAATTACATACTTGCATGATATGTCTGTAGATGCGAGCGGAGTGAATGAGTGAATGGAGGAAGGAAAGACGGAGGGAATGAGTGAATGGAGGAAGGAAAGAAGGAGGGAATGAGTGAATGGAGGAAGGAAAGACGGAGGGAATGACGTATTGCAACGCTTTCTAATTTGGCGGACAGAAAGTAATATTTTATAGACGAGCTGCAAGGAGAGTCGGTTTCTATACTCCCGGATATTGGCAAAAGAGAGTTTAGTTGGTGGAGCTATTGACGCCATGAGTGACGTCACAATAAGCCACAGTACGCCTTAATACTGTCCAACGGTCTGGGGTTGGCTATTGTATCCGATTCAAGGATGTTCGCCAGGGAACGCACTTCTTGCAACAGTTATAATGTATGTCAACTCAGTACAGTTAATAACTAATTAATTATCTTCTTACCGTTCTCTCTCTCTCTCTCTCTCTCTCTCTCTCTCTCTCTCTCTCTCTCTCTCTCTCTCTCTCTCTCTCTCTCTCTCTCTCTCTCTCTCTCTCTCTCTCTCCACAGAGATTAAATGGATTTGTTAAATGGGTGCACACGGGCACCGTGCTTTCAAGGAATGAAAGATCAATTTCTGTAAAACACACTTCCACTTGCTCTGTACGTCTTTGAATACTACTTTTTCATCCAAGAAATGGTTGTCTCCCTTTAACAGGCAGACTCAGACCAATGACCCACAGGACTTCAGGACGCGATGGGCGCTCAACCCATCCATTGCTAGTACAAGAAGAATCTGAGAAAAGCAAGCAGTGTCGTTATCGAACGTTAACCTGAGAGAGAGGGGAGGGATGGGTAGAAAAATTGGAATTCATTAGTGAATGTGTACTCTACTGGGTTGGGGTGGGTAGATATTTGAAAGCTGCTAGTGAGCGACAATCCGTGTACTGAGTTATCTTTCTTGGTTTATCTGTGCTTTAAAGCAGCTCAGATTATAATTATGGGTAATCCATTTCAGAAAAAATGACTGACACTTGTTTTTAGGATTATGATTTTTCGGAAACTGCTCGCACACTTTTCAGGGAGTTTACTCGAATGGGTTAAACAGTTTGTTGTTTATAAAGGAGCGTCGTTTTGTATCGTGCTCTCTTGGTGAACACAGCCTTTGAACCGTATTTTTCAGAACGCCACACACACATACACACACACACACACACACCAGCATGTATGAACACCAAATGTCCTTCAACTCCAAAAACTGACCCTGCAACTATCACTGTTTGCAATATGCTGCGTTCAATATATCTGTCCATACCAAATCGCTTGGTTCCGGGAGTAACTCTTTACTATGGCTAATGGTCAGTTATGTATATTTTTTTTCTTCAACATCTCACCAGTGGTTGAGCTTAGTACATAGTTACCTATATCGCATCACTCCCCGCTGCCACCCCACCCCCAGCCACGCGCTGACCATCGAATCACAAACGACCACACACTTTTTGATGTGCGTGGTAGATAGTTCATCTTCTGGTGACTAGCTCTCTTCTCTACTTCACTTAAACCCTCCATTCTTCCCGAGCGCCTTTGACCTCTGACCTCTGACTGAGACATGCGAAAGTGCATAACAATGGAGAGGCAAGAAGTGAGCAGTAGTTGTGGAAGTAGGTTGAGTACGAGTCGACCAAGACCTCCATGCAGTATAATCTCCCCTTGCTACTTCTTCACATCTTTCCAACACAAAAAATTTCAAATAGGACAAAAAACGGAAGTTCTCCCTTACATAAAGTAGCAGCGTTTTCTTTCTCACTTGGTGTACGAGAACCCCGACGAGTTTTCCTTTGAGTCCAACGGCCAGTAAGTTTTATCCAATGGATTGCGTGTAGATTTTGAACGCTGTTGCCTTTTAGCTACATCCAATGGATTACATACAGTGGATTGTGTTTGGATTTTAAACGCTACTATCAATTATATATATACATACAATGGATTGTGTTTGGATTTTAAATGATACTATCAATTATTTACACCCAATAGATTGCGCTTTGATCTGTCAGCTAGATCCAGTGCTTCGTTTTCTTCGTTAGATTTGAGTCCGAATATATGCTTGTTTCGGATATAGGGTCGATGGAGAGGACGTGGAAGGGGAGGGGGGGCATTTAGTCCTATGTTATGTCACTTTGACACACTTTTGTGGTGGAGTGTCCTTCGGTTCGAGTCTGATGTAGTCAATGGACTTTATTCAAGTGTGAACGCGGCAAAGGGGTGACGTCATTTGCCAAGCTCGCCTCCTGGATGGATACATCACTATTTTGACAGCAAGGCGTCTAGCTTCGACACGCTTCAGTGAATCGCGAAAAGGTAAGGAGCCGTCTACCAACAGCGATATTTCGCTAACTAATGCGAAATGTTGCCCCTCCCAAAGACGAGCTCGCTGACCAAACTGTACTGTACGGCACGATCCGAGTGCACTTTTAAAGGACATCATCGATGACAGAGAAGAGGGTGAAAAGAAGTAGGAACGACAGTTTTGCTGATCGGGATGAACTGCAGTAGTACTGCGAAGTGTAAAGGTATGTGAAGTAGCCATTGTTACTAGTGTAGAGAAAGGTAGTTGGTAAGTTGAAAAACAGTAACATAAACACGAAAGTTGACCAATGGATTTCACAGCTATGCACGCCAGTGCTATACACGTGCAGTATTTTTAGCCTGGGTTTGGAGGGGGGGGGGGGCATGAGGGATGCGGACGAGGAGGATGCTGGCTTTAACGTCTGAATCCTCTAAGGAACCACTTAATCTGTGAAGAGTGTACGCTTGTGATGTCTGACAGCATGCTGCACGTAATGTTTTCCACCTTTGTCTTCAAATCCTCTCTCTAAAGGCCTGACAGAGGCTTAAAAGTAATGCAGTCTTTAGTCTTTAAATCCTTTGTCTAGGCAGAGGCTTAACAGTCAGTGTCAATATTGACTTTAAGTTTTATTTTTAATTATTTATTATTATTTCCATTTTGTTGGAAAGATTAGCCCGAAAGATCAAGTTGTTTAAAAAAGAAATGTGTGAGTTCCTAGTCTGATATCTCTTCACATGTGTACGCGTATGTATGTATATGTGTTGTACGAGTATATTGCGTATATGTGTACCCTTATGTCTGTCTGTGCTTATATGTTATTTTGTGCATGCTGACGTAAGCACATGGCGGTATGCGTCTTTGAGTGTGTGTTTACGTGTATAGTTGTATGCATAGAAATGCGTGTGTTGTAATACTGCGTACGAAGATATATGATTGCAGATGCGTAGAAATGCGTGTGTTGTAATACTGCGTACGAGGATATATGATTGCAGATGCGTAGAAATGCGTGTGTTGTAATACTGCGTACGAGGATATATGATTGCAGATGCGTAGAAATGCGTGTGTTAAATAATACTGCGTATGAAGATATATGATTGCAGATGTATAGAAATGCGTGTGTTGTATGATTGGAGCATGTCGCTGACCAGACCAACTAAAGCACCGTTCACAAACTGCATTTTAAAAAAACCACACCAGGAGAAGATAATCAATACTTGCGGCTTACAGACGATCAAATAATATAAACGTTTACTTTTATATCCATTTACATTTCAACATATATGGCAGAATTATTTTAGTTTTTTGGCTTTCTAACACACACACACACGCACACACAACACACACGCACACACACAACACTCCTCTCACTTATCCAAAAGAGTTATAAATAATTTAAATAATACAGGAACAAAGAAATTATAGCACAAATAAGGTTGACGTAAATATTGTTGCCAAAGTGACAGTCGATACAATGCTTGTCAATGTACTGAGCTAAAGTTGGTCTTATAAACATTTGCGATTTGGGTCAGTACAAAGAAAACAAGAAACGGGAGTTCTGTGTTTTAAAGAAAAAAAAATAAAAATCACTTGTCGTTGGAAAGTTACTTCAGGCTCCCCACAAAGTTCACCAGATATGATAGGAACACATGCAATTTTGTTTTTTGTTCCTGGTTTAAGCTACACAAAGAATGGTTGAGCGGGGTAAAAAAAGCAAGAAGAGGGGGGATGAAAATAAGAAAATCGATGGATAGACTGAAAATGAGTTAAAAGTACTGGAGCTCTGCTCTATCCTACAACCAAAATGTGTGTCACGTGACTCTTCTACTACTTTTGACGATTTCTGATTAGATGACACAATCGATTTTTTTTTTTTTAAGCGTGTAAGTTTCAGTTTCCAGGAATAAGAAAAAACCGGTTTCCATTAGTCTCACTATTCATGGGGTGGTCTCGAAGATGGAGGTCAAGGAGAGAAAAAAAAAGCACGTCAGATTACGTCAATAAAGCAATGTTGAGGCCGTACGTATCGTGCGGAATGAAAAATGCTTTCAACGGTTTGATTTTGAGGGTACCGAGGACTACCCGACTGCTTCTTTCAGAAGGCAAGACAGAAATGGACGGGATGAGGGGTACAGAAGAAGAGCTGTGGAGGAAACGAGAGATGACGGAAGAGAGATGTGAAACGTTCGTAGAGCATACTGTGTTTAGGGTGAAAGGAAAACTGCTTACACATTTTAAGGATCTAGGGGACTTTCCAGCTGTCTGCAGTAAGGATTGTTTAAGAAGACAAAATGGAAGAGCTGGAATAGAAGAGGAAGGGGGGAGATGAGAAAAGGAGGATAAGAGAGATAGAGAAGACGAGAGATGGAGAAGAAAACATAGTTGAGATGTGAAACAGAGACGAGAAAAGGAGAATAAGACATAAAGAGAGACGAGAGATGAGACAAAGAGAAGAAGACAATTGAAGTACAAAAGAAACAGCAGAAAAAAGAGGAGAAAGATGTTATGAGAAATGGACAAAAGCGACGGATACGATGGAAGAGAAAGAGGACATGAGAGATGGAAGAGAAAGAGGACATGAGAGATGGAAGAGAAAGAGGACATGAGAGATGGAAGAGAAAGAGGACATGAGAGATGGAAGAGAAAGAGGACATGAGAGATGGAAGAGAAAGAGAACATGAGAGATGGAAGAGACAAGAGATTAAAATAATGAGAGAGAAGAGTTGATAGATGAGAGATAATTGAAATGAACTTCACCTTGGCAGCGTTCGTACCCTTGTTTCTTTTTCTGGACGGGTATGTGTTCATGCTTTCTCACCACCTTCACCCGCATTAAGAGTTAGCCAGGGTAGAGGACAGATTTAATTTTAATTATTTTTTCTCTCAACAAATATCAAATTGACTGACCATTGTTCTGGAAAGGTGGATAATAGACAAAATAGATAAGTGACTTATAGTAAAATAAATTTAAATATAAATAAGGTAGCCATTGTACGGTGTATTAGTTGCTGCGTATATCTCTTTCTCAGTGTTGCCATGACAACAAACAAAAATCAACAAATAGCAATCTTATAGTGTTATAAATATTTTCCGAAAACAACTCTTTTGGAGTGATGTCTGAGTTAATCGTTAATTGGTTGGGGTATACTTAAATGGAATATTTCTTTATTGTTCTTAATTAAATTCAAAAAGTAACGTCCTTTTCCAAATTCCTTAATCTTTTTGGTAAAAACGAGTGTCTTGCTGCACAATGCGCATGTCTTGATTCCTGTCAATCCTTGCTAAACAATGTCCATGTCTTGATTCCTGTCAATCCTTGCTAAACAATGTCCATGTCTTGATTCCTGTCATTCCTTTTGAACAATGCGCATGTCTTGACTCATGTCATTCCTTGCTGACCAGTACAGGATACGTGTCAAAGTCACGAGAGTACGTGTTTGATTAGAATAGTTATCGAGGAGTTACGTTTCTTTGATTGTCAGCCCTGCTGTCTGATTGACGACAATCATATCTTTTTCTTCACTGGTGCATTTCTCTCGCCTGCACTTAACTTTCGTCGTGTTGAGCGGATGACTCGATTACCCCCACCCCTCCTTTTCAGTTCGGCTGACATATTTTTATTAGCAAAAAATTACTGTCTTCCTCTGATCTACATCTGTTCTCCCTTCCAATGAATCAAATTTAAGAAAAAAATGAAGATAACAAATGATTATTGTTTTAAAATAGTCTCAGAAAAACTTCCAATATTATACTCGTGCGTTGTAATGGAATGTTCTTAAAATAGCTTGTTAGTACAAATTTTCTTTAATTTGTTACTGGCATGGTCTGCTAAACTTCCTGTCAAGATTACTCAGTGTGACGTAGAACTATCAACGTAGACACGACTGATTGATTTTCTATGCCATAACTGTGGAGACTTTCCACATGGAAATTTCAACCGAACAAAACAGTCGCTCGCCATGTGTGACGAGTGTGGCAAGACTCAAAGACTCACGAAACCCAAAATGCATCTCGACCTCGAGAGAAGTTCCCCCCACCCACCCACGCCCACTCCCTATCCAAAACTAGAGACGTGGGTGTGAGCAGTTATATATTGCGACTAATTAATTTCGTTGATTAATTGTTACTGTTCAGTATCCGATTGATGGACAAGATATTTTTATAAAGCTTTCAGTAAGTTTCCATCATCACCACCTTCAAAAGTCATCAGAAGTACTTTTGTGATTAGTCGTGTTACAATGTAACATTTTCAGAACAAAACTTCGCAGGTCACAATCCTTGCATCAAAATAATAAATTGTATCATCAAAATAATAAATTGCATTATCAAAAGAGAAAGACGTCTTGAGATTCAATATAGTGGTAACCATAGGAAATTTCATCTGGGCGGGCGACATTTTACAAACGACACTTAGCGGGCGACAAATGGCAAACGTCAACTAGCTAATGACATGCCTAGCAATAACTGGCGACCGGAAAGTGACCTGTGCATAATACGATATACGACATTTTGCTAAACAACAGGAACAAACCTAAGTAATTATCTAATTTACTCTACAGATGTAAGTTATGTGTCGCTAGCCGGTTGTGTCTAGCCAGTTGTTGCAAACCTCTTGTCGCCCGCCCACCTGTCGGGCCACCGGAAATTTCCGCGCCAAACAACAAAGAAATTTCACGTTTGGATTACCTTCTCTGAAGAAGGGTGTCACACAGTTTTACACACAAGAGGATTAGTAAATTAACATGAATAAAACATTTCGAAAGAAAAACTAATACGAATAGAAGAAATACTACTCGGCAAACCCAGTTAGAGTAACCATAGTTATGGGACTCCTTACGCTTGCACTTTAGCACCAGGGATTCCAGTAATCGGCCAGGCTCATAGAAGGTAAAAAAATGTATTTTCCCCACAATTCTGTTGATACCTATATCGTGGCGTCTATTCTGATTGGTTCTACTGCTTGTGGTCTTTTCTGTTTTTGGCAATGACAAGTGGTCACTGGTATTGTCTCGCTAATCCTTAAGCGCCAACTAGCGGTTCGTTACCTGTTTCCGGATTTGCACGAAGTGAAAGAGCTGGGACGAAGTCTAATCCATTCGTCCGATATTTCAGTTGTAAGTGAGCAAAATCCAGTACACCCTTACTCATACTTGACATGTTGTTGTTGTATCGTTAACTATTTTTGCTCCACCAGGAGCTGCGTTAGAACTTTTTAACCTTCTTCACATTTAATCATACTTTATAAAATACATATTATATGTACTGCTTATGCGCATGCGCATGTGTATTGTGAATATAATATTTATCCATAACGAGGCTTCACTAAAGGTGGTTTCTTCGTTACTCTGTGGTTGTCTCGGCCTCAACATGTCTATCTCTGTTTTCCATCTTTCATTGGCAAGAGTTACCTTCCGTGTGAGCTTCGCATTTGCTGGTAATTTGTTCGTGTAAAGCAGGAGTCACCAACTTTTTTATACTGAGAGCTACTTCATGGGTACTGATCATACAAAGGGCTACCAGTTTGATACACTCTTCGAGTTTGCCTTTATACATTATTAATAATGTGAAGACTTAGAAAAGGCCTGCGGGCGACTCATGAGGTCTTTGCGGGCGACCTGGTGCCCGCGGGCACCGTGTTGGTGACCCCTGGTGTAAAGGCTTCGTGTTGGATGAGGTATGTAGAATTCACGTAATTTTTGTTTTTTTTTAATTTTGTGTTTTCCTACTTTGCCTTTTTATTTGATTGGCGTTTATTAAGGGTGGTGGTGGCGGTTATGAAGTGTTAAAACTAAGAAAACAGACACACATAAATACAGTCATACACACAAACACATACATTCACACACAAGCACACGTATAGACATAACGACACATGCTAAGATATACACACAGAGTGCATGTACAGATACATAACGACACATATAAAGATGCACACACACACACACACACACACACACACAAATGCACTATATACACTTCAGACACAAAAATTTACACACACACACACACTGTCACAGTCTGATAAAATTGTCCGACTTCGTGACCCACTTGCCTTGTTTACTTCAAATTCGAATATTTGAAACCCTTGGCCCTTTGTTCAAAGCTTCCTTTTTCTAGGCGCTTCTAGAACAGGTCAAGATGTTATGTAACTTTAGGACCATTGTCCAGTTCTCGAACCAACCACATGCTTTGCGAACAGTCACGTGATACGCAATATACCTTTCTATATATGTACCCCCACGCTTCCGCTCCCTCCCTTCGAGCACATTTTAGCTAATTCCATCAGCTTACTCGGGTCGTGAGAGGCAGCCGGCGCCATAGAGAATCAAGGTACCCTTCGACTTCTCTCAAAGGTATCATTTTATTTAATAGTATTTGCCTATGTATTGTTTAAGTATGTATTTGTGCTATGTATTATATGATTTCCATATACACTTGAGCATGGTTCAGAGAAATAGCTGAAAACCTATATGTTACGGAATATAAATTTATTGTAACCATTTTTCCATTTCTGTACTTTAATTTATATTGTTTTAATTCACTAAGAGCCAGAATGCTGCGCTCGATATGAATTCTTCATGTAATTCAATTATTGCGTGTAATTTAAATTGTAAATTGTGAAGCGCTCTGTCGGTTTGAATTACCTCTTGTATGAACATTAATTTAACGTTGTATCTATTTTATTGCTTCATACGTCATGACTGTTAAATGGAACACATGTGAGACGATTATATTTTTTCTAAAATTTAATTGTAAGCGACGCGAGGTCGAAACTCCTTGTTCAGCGCATTTAATTGAGCCATGCCTAGGTAGGACCTGTTAGGTTGAGAATTATATCCAAACACGTTGCATCCACAGGTCGGCTCATGGTTCACGTTCACCATGCCTCACCTGCATTAGCTTATTGGTGTAAGCGTGTCGAAATCCACTCTGAGGGCCATGCTGCAAAAATTCCAGTTCCTAGCCACTAACTAAGGGACATCATTCCTTATGCACCACGTGTGTCGTTAAAGGGGGACTGAGGGAACGAATCAGCATGACTGAGTGTTGAGACCAAGGATACAAGAATAGAGCTAAGTGCAAGATCAAGTGTACAGATCTCAAAGGAACACTTTTCTGGCAATTTAGATTGACAAAAATCAGGCATAGGCGCGTAAGACAGAGTGAAGACTATTCGCGTTGCATTCGATTTATTGTTAATTTGTTAAACTTTATTAAATCTTATTTTCTTTGTTAATACCTCTTAGTAGTTGATTTCTATGCACAATAGACCAATTAGATTAATTCTTAGATTTGAATGGGGGCGGATGAGCAGAAAGATTGATGACGAGTGCATATTAATTTAGAGGGATTTAACTGTTTTCAAATCTAGCTAAAAGTTCGCAGTTTATTAGTCTGTAAATTTGTCGTCTGAACTACAAGACGCACTTTTAATTAGTCAGATAATAAATTGAGCAACCAGTCTGCGTAGAATATGAGAGGAAGAATTAATTATATTTAAAGTCTTTTAATTATTCTAAGCAGGGTCTTTAAATAAATACTGGAAACGTAACAAGTGTGGGTCGTCGCGGGATTGATATGTATTAAATTGTAAATTGTAACATTTTTATACATAGGGCGCATCATAACCTAGAAACGAACGAACGAACAGAATTGCCAATTGTTCTTTTGATTTTTGTATCACTGATTTTCTTTGCTTTTGTTGTGACATGTGCATGTATTCTTTTGCAGAGTAGCGTGCATGTTAGTTAATGTTGATATATTTAAGCGTAGTTAAATATGTCATGTTAGCTATTGAATGATTTATTTAGTATTGTGTTACTGAGTACTTCATTGTGAGGAGTCGAAGGTTATACCGCCAGCTAGGAGAGTTATCGGTAGTAACAGACTTCGGACTATTATATTTAGGGCGCTAGATATAATGTGTAATGTTGTATGGTAGGAGCCGTGACATTACGAAAGTCTTGGAACAGCGGACACTGTGACAAGCAGGTGAAACGTGTAAGAGTTAACGCGTAATTTATTTCGGAAGGTGTTCTGAGTAAATTAAATAATTTTTGTAAGGTTGTAGCCTAAAAGTTATTTTCGGGATAAGCGGAGTTATCGCCGACGGTTAAAACACACAATTCACGAGATACATTCTTATTGTAGCCAGCGCGCTAAGACAGTAAAATGGATCGCAAACAGGTTATCGAAGACCTGAAAGAAGCCGGTATCATGATAGGATATCAAGGTGACGAACTGACGAACTACATCAAAACTGAGTTAGCTCTAGAGAAAGAGAGAGCGGAGAAAGCGGAAAAGGAGAAAGAAAGAGAAAGGGAGGAGCGTGTAGCTGCTCGCGAGCTGAAAAGGTTAGAAACTGAAAAGTTAGCCGAAGCTAAAAAGTTAGAAGCCGAAACAGAAGCGAAAAAGCTAGAAACAGAAGCAAAACGCATCGCAGCGGACACAGAAGCCAAACGCATCGCCGCAGACGCGGAAATAAAACGGTTAGAATGGGAAGTAAAGAAACTAGAAGTTACCAATCCAAACCGTGATCGCAGAAGCAGTGGTGATTCGCGTTCTAGCGATGGAAATAATCACAGTAGAATTGAAAATATCATTCCAAAGATAAATATGGTCCCATTTGATGAGAACAAAGATCAAATAGACGCGTATTTAAAAACGTTTGAAAAGTTAGCCAGAGCAACAAACATTCCAGCGGAACATTGGGCGATAAATTTATCGGGGTTATTGCAGGGCAGTGCGAAAAACGAGTTCAATAAGCTTAGCGATTCTGAGTCAGATAATTACGACACAGTCAAGGCCGCATTATTGAAACGTTACAAACTCACAGCAGATACATACCGACGTAAGTTTAAACAGGCCACTAAAGCCAGTTCAGAGACGCACGCACAGTACATACGACGCGTAGCTGACTTGTTCCAAAGATGGATAGATCTAGCCGAAACTCCACAGACGTACGCAGGTCTTAGGGATGAAATGGTAAAAGACCATATTCTCGGGTCATACAAATCAGATCTACTGATCCACTTAGCAATAAGGGAAAAATCTACGCTAGAGGAGATAGGCAACGCCGCCGATCGCTTTGATGACGCACATTCTCAATTCTCGAACGCACACGCGAACAACAAGTCTCGACCGAACGAACCGCAGACTCGAAAGGATAAGAAAAATGACGGGAAGGCACATAGTGAGCGTGATGATAAAACATCTAAACCCGACACTAAAAACAAGTCCGACAAACAGAAAGATAAAAAGAATCTTGCATGTTACACTTGTGGTGATAGTGGCCATTTTTCACGAACATGTCCTGAAAAGAAAACAGCTAAAGTTTACGCAGTAGAAAGTCATACACCTAAAACAGAAAAGTCGAATCGAACACCAGTACAGGCAAACGGTCACGATACAATCGCTTTGCTTGATACAGGGTGTGAGCTAGACGCTATTGTAAATGCATCATTAGTTAACCGTACCGACTACACAGGGGAGACAATCTCTGTCACCTTTGCAAACGGCGAACAAGACATTTTACCAGTAGCTGAAGTCTCGATTGTTTCAGACTTTGTAGAAGGAACAGTCAAAGCGGCAGTTATGGAAAACTCACCGCATGACGTGATCCTTGGTTGCAAGTATGTTTTGCCGTGCAAAAAACAAACTTCAACTGAACCACCACTGGTTAACGCTGTAACCAGAGCAGCGAGTAGTAAAGACAAATCTGTAACTGCACCGATGTCTGCCGCACCAGCCGTAGATAAAGCAACAGTTAGCGAGATTAAAATATTACAAGCTGAGGACGAAACACTATACAAGTTACGCAAGCAAGCTGTACTTGTTAGTGACGTCAACACTGACGATTCGAATAAGAAAGCGTGCATTATTCTGAAAAAGGGTTTATTGTACCGCTATTCGAAAGTGGGAGACGAATTTCGGAAACAATTAGTCGTTCCACAAACCAAACGAAATGACGTATTACGATTAGGTCATGAGAGTCTTTTTGGTGCACACATGGGTGTACAAAAAACAACTAGTCGTATTACAAGTGAGTTTTATTGGCCGGACATCACTGCCGATATCCGTAGATTCGTGTTAAGTTGCGACACATGCCAGAGAACACAGTCTAAAAATTCAATCAGACCCGCACCGTTAGGAGAGCCTGAACTGATCAGTGAACCCTACAAGCGCGTAGCATTGGATTTGATTGGGCCTATAATACCCACATCAACGAGAGGTAATCGATACGTGCTGACCACTATTGATTACGCAACAAGATTCGCCGACGCAGTACCATTGAAAAATATTGATACTGAAACTGTCGCCGAAGCCCTTTTCGGTCTTTGGAGTCGTGTTGGAATTCCTACTGAAATTTTGACAGATCAGGGGAGTCAATTCATAAGCAACGTAATGAAGGAAGTAAATCGCTTACTTTCCATCAAACATCTTACTTGCACACCATACCACCCCCAGGCAAATGGTCTGATTGAAAAATACAATGGGACATTAAAAACAGCACTTAAAAAGCTCGCCACTGATAAACCGAAAGACTGGGACAGATACATCCCTGCCCTACTATTTGCATATAGGGAGGTGCCACAATCTTCCACCGGGTTTTCACCATTTGAGCTACTTTACGGACGTACTGTACGCGGACCGATGATGATTTTGAAGGCACTTTGGACTGATGAAAAGACAGATGACGAAGTTAAAACAACTTACACATACGTCACTGACTTAAGAAACCGTCTTGAAACTATAGGCAAGATAGCACGGGAAAACTTGACGATAGCTCAGTCTAGACAGGCAGAATATTACAATAAGCACACCAAACCTAGAGAGTTTGAAGTTAATGACAAAGTGTTACTGTTACTTCCTGAAGCACATAACAAACTTCAGATGAAATGGAAGGGGCCCTTTGTAGTTACCGCCAAGCTAGGGGGACTGAACTATAAGGTGCAGACAGGAAAGAGAGAGAAAATCTTTCATGTTAACCTACTCAAAAAGTACATAAGCCGTGAGGATCAAACCACTCAAGCTGATTTTGTCGTAGCGACGATAGTTACAGAAGACGAGGGGGATACTGATTGCGTCACTGGTACTTTACCAAACTGTCCTCTACAGACGGACGAAACTGTCAAAGACGTTAGGGTAAATGAAGCCTTGACAGAAAGACAGAAAAAAGAAGTGAATGAATTGCTTAATGAGTTCTCATCTACTCTGACAGACAAACCAGGGTTGACAGACTTAATAGAATTTTCACTGAAGCTGACTGACAACAAACCGATACGTTTGAAGCCGTATCCGTTGCCACACGCTAAGATAGATGACGTTAGACGTGAGATTAAGACTATGCTAGATCTAGGGGTCATAGAGAAGACTGACAGCGCCTACGGATCACCCATCGTGTTGATTAAAAAACGTGATAACTCGTTCCGTTTTTGCGTAGACTACCGCAAACTCAATCAAGTGACAGAGTTTTGTGCCGAACCTCTTCCTGATCCGGATCTCATCTTCACTAAGCTAGCTAACGCTCATTACTATACCAAAATAGATTTGTCACGCGGGTTTTGGCAAATCAAGGTCAAGGACACTGATCGACACATACTAGCTTTCACTACACCAGTAGGAAACTACACATGGAAAGTTATGCCTTTCGGAGTTTCAAACGCTCCAAGCATTTTTTCTAAAATGATGCGGTCATTGTTAGAACCACTGTACGGACGTGGAGTTGAGAACTTCATGGATGATTTAATTCTAGGCACCCAGACATGGGAGGAGCACTTAACACTCTTACGAGATGTGCTAGCCAGATTAAAGCAAGCCAACCTCACTGCCCGCCCTACGAAGTGTGAAATAGCACAATTCTCCTTAGACTTCTTGGGACACAAGTTGAGTCATGGAACTATGTCGCCAAGTGAAGCTAAGATAGCACAACTTAAGGACACTTCACAACCGCTAACAAAAACACAAGTTAGAAGTTTTCTTGGTCTTGCTAATTATTACAGAAAATTCGTACCAGATTTTAGTGCCATTGCATGTCCTCTGACTGACTTGACACGTAAGAATATGCCTACAAAAGTAGTGTGGACTGATGCATGCCAAAACGCTTTTGACACACTGAAATCTAGACTGACTTCAGATTTAGTTGTTAAACTGCCAGATCTGACAAAACCATTCTTGTTAAGGACTGATGCTAGCAACACAGGATTAGGAGCAGTGTTATTACAAGAACACAATGACACCAAACACCCAGTTGCATATGCAAGCCGTAAACTCACAACTACTGAACAGAAATATTCCCCCAGTGAAAAGGAATGTCTTGCAATAGTTTGGGCCATAAAAAAGTTCGAAAACTATTTGTACGGAAAAACCTTTGTCATTGAGTGCGATCACCAGCCGTTGGCCTTTCTCGGACAGGCGCAATTTACAAACAGCCGTTTAATGCGTTGGTCTTTGTTTCTGACACAGTATGACGCAAATATTCATTACATCAAAGGGTCTTTGAATGTTGGCGCAGATTACATGAGTCGTGCTTGATGCCATCAAGTGCCGGTACTGATAGAATGTTGTTTAATCAATTAACTGAACCCTACGGATTCCTTCCTGTAAATATGAAATATAGTTGCACACTTTATTTCTAGGAATGTCGAAATTTTTTTTGTGTAAATTTTTCTTCATTGTGGACTTCTACATTTTATCATACATAATTTGTAGGAGGCATTTTATCTTTGGCAAGATAAACGCCTCAAAAGCAAGGGGGTGTCACAGTCTGATAAAATTGTCCGACTTCGTGACCCACTTGCCTTGTTTACTTCAAATTCGAATATTTGAAACCCTTGGCCCTTTGTTCAAAGCTTCCTTTTTCTAGGCGCTTCTAGAACAGGTCAAGATGTTATGTAACTTTAGGACCATTGTCCAGTTCTCGAACCAACCACATGCTTTGCGAACAGTCACGTGATACGCAATATACCTTTCTATATATGTACCCCCACGCTTCCGCTCCCTCCCTTCGAGCACATTTTAGCTAATTCCATCAGCTTACTCGGGTCGTGAGAGGCAGCCGGCGCCATAGAGAATCAAGGTACCCTTCGACTTCTCTCAAAGGTATCATTTTATTTAATAGTATTTGCCTATGTATTGTTTAAGTATGTATTTGTGCTATGTATTATATGATTTCCATATACACTTGAGCATGGTTCAGAGAAATAGCTGAAAACCTATATGTTACGGAATATAAATTTATTGTAACCATTTTTCCATTTCTGTACTTTAATTTATATTGTTTTAATTCACTAAGAGCCAGAATGCTGCGCTCGATATGAATTCTTCATGTAATTCAATTATTGCGTGTAATTTAAATTGTAAATTGTGAAGCGCTCTGTCGGTTTGAATTACCTCTTGTATGAACATTAATTTAACGTTGTATCTATTTTATTGCTTCATACGTCATGACTGTTAAATGGAACACATGTGAGACGATTATATTTTTTCTAAAATTTAATTGTAAGCGACGCGAGGTCGAAACTCCTTGTTCAGCGCATTTAATTGAGCCATGCCTAGGTAGGACCTGTTAGGTTGAGAATTATATCCAAACACGTTGCATCCACAGGTCGGCTCATGGTTCACGTTCACCATGCCTCACCTGCATTAGCTTATTGGTGTAAGCGTGTCGAAATCCACTCTGAGGGCCATGCTGCAAAAATTCCAGTTCCTAGCCACTAACTAAGGGACATCATTCCTTATGCACCACGTGTGTCGTTAAAGGGGGACTGAGGGAACGAATCAGCATGACTGAGTGTTGAGACCAAGGATACAAGAATAGAGCTAAGTGCAAGATCAAGTGTACAGATCTCAAAGGAACACTTTTCTGGCAATTTAGATTGACAAAAATCAGGCATAGGCGCGTAAGACAGAGTGAAGACTATTCGCGTTGCATTCGATTTATTGTTAATTTGTTAAACTTTATTAAAT
Source organism: Sinotaia quadrata (assembly GCA_028829895.1). Lineage (NCBI taxonomy): Eukaryota > Metazoa > Mollusca > Gastropoda > Architaenioglossa > Viviparidae > Sinotaia > Sinotaia quadrata. Next base: position 9,390,238 of record CM054184.1, read on the forward strand.
CTTATTTTCTTTGTTAATACCTCTTAGTAGTTGATTTCTATGCACAATAGACCAATTAGATTAATTCTTAGATTTGAATGGGGGCGGATGAGCAGAAAGATTGATGACGAGTGCATATTAATTTAGAGGGATTTAACTGTTTTCAAATCTAGCTAAAAGTTCGCAGTTTATTAGTCTGTAAATTTGTCGTCTGAACTACAAGACGCACTTTTAATTAGTCAGATAATAAATTGAGCAACCAGTCTGCGTAGAATATGAGAGGAAGAATTAATTATATTTAAAGTCTTTTAATTATTCTAAGCAGGGTCTTTAAATAAATACTGGAAACGTAACACACACACACACATACATGTATTCACTCACAGTGATACATGCAAAGATATACACAGACAAAAAAAACCCAACACACATACACAAACGCAAATACATGTGTAGACCCATTATGACACATACAAAGATAAACACACACACACACACACACACACACACACACAAATGCACATATTTACACAGAGCTACTCAAAGATACACAGTTGCGTGTTAACACACTAAACTCACTCGCACGCACATATAGCCATATACTGTATATTGATGTACGCTCGTGCAAGCACACTGATATACACACAACATATATAAACACACGACAAACACATTGTCAGAAGCTTTTCTCTAAAAGAGCAAAGTTTGAATTTCTTGTACAGCCCCCGTATTAGACGGCAGTGAGAGATTGAAGAAGCTTGATTTTCATCTCTGACTATAATTCATTTAAATATGTCCACACGTCAAATAACATATTTTTATGACAAAACTGATTTTTAAAAAGCGAAGCTAAATGAAACAAATAATTCATACTAATAAATAAAATTACAGCAAAGTCGCCCCTAGGCGATTTTGCAACACGACTCTATATCTTCTTTGTCAACTAAAACAGGATGCGTTCTCGACAGACTAATTTTCGCATTTTTGCACGTGGGGGAGCGGGATGGAATAAAGAAATGTAATAACTTTAATTTTTTTTTATAGACACAAGTCTGCTATACACATGAACGTAAAGTCTTGGAAGGGATGAGGGCTGTACCTGCAAAGTTCATTGTGCGCGCTCATAAAAGTTAATCCATGTTGATGTATAATGAAATGGCGTCTAGGGGGGGGGGTGGAGGAGGGGTGCGGGTCGCTGCTAATTTTGCGCGGTGAACTTTGTGTGTGTGTGTGTGCGTGGTTTTCTTGTAGCGAATAGCAAAAGTGGAACTCCAACTTAAGAGAATGCTTCGAATCTTGGGTCTAGAATGTTCTTTGTCGACAGTTGATTTCTGCATTACTATTCTGCCTATCGTCCTCACTGACTATACAATACAACTAGTTCTAAGTGACCTATTGTCCTCACTGACTATACAATACAACTAGTTCTAAACAAAATATCGTCCTCACTGACTATACAATACAACTAGTTCTAAGTGACCTATTGTCCTCACTGACTATACAATACAATAAGACGTATTGTTCTTATGACTTAAGTTAATTGATTAAATAAAAAGTCTGCTACTGAAATCTGATGCAAAGCCTCTATTAGACAACAGTTCAAGGTCCAGTAAGAATGCTTATCACTTGATTATAGTCCATTTTCCTGGTGCAAAAGTCTTGGATTTTTGGAGAGTGCTAATGTTACTTTTAAAATGTAATCTAATTCTTTTCAAGACTAAATTTTGCAGGTACTACTAATAGTTATAAATGTAAGTTGTATCATAGAGAGATGTTTAGGACGATGAAAATTTAGAAGCTTATTATCTGATCCTCTGTTTATTTCTGATGATGGAGTAATCACTTTTGTGCATGTTGGCGTGTGCTGCACCAAAACAGGTCTCTGTTCATGTCATGGTTTGTTTTGACATGCATGTACACAAGTGCTGACAGGCCTGGATGAGGTACCAATGACAAAGATGAATGGAGACTTTAATGAAAAGTTCGATGAAACTGATCGCTAGGAGAATACAGAAAGCAGACCAGAAAAAATGAAAAACTGTTGAAAAAACAGGCGACAGGTGTGAGCCATTGTGTATACAAGATCAACCACCACCACCCCCCCCCCATTCCCTCTTTCTCTTTCAAACATATTCAATCACACATTGTATCTGTTAACCAATAAAATGTTTGGCCACATAAAACAGGTAGCTATATAATCAATAAATTTCCATAAGAAAAATGCAATTAGAATTTCCCACATGGAGCTGCAATGAAGAATTCTAAGTATGATAATTATACAATTTCATCCAGGGAAGTTTCTCACTGAAGAAAATTACAGTTACATTGTAATTCCTGAAAATGGAGGCTGTAATTATACAAGCTTAACTAAACAAGTCTACTTAAGATAGTTTAACTATGGTGCTCAGAGTGTCACAGTTCAAATCGATAAGAAAAATACATAAAATTCAATTATTAGTTTCAGAACAAGAAAACTTCAATTCTATCATTTTCTAAGTGCACAAAGCTTAGTTATAAATATTAACTATCCAGACATACCAAATGCACTGTTTACCAACTCAAGCCTCCAAAACTGGGACTGGGTTTCTTTTCAACAGTATCTGTTCTCAAATTTGGGCGAGTTTATATATGAGCACATCTTTATTTTTCATTGTTCTAACTGGGAGAAAAGATCACTTTGTGTGATTGACCCCCCCCCCCCCCCCAGGTAAGGGCCCCAAGTCAAATTTTTATTATTTTCATTTCTTGAGTGGGAAAAACCTGTCCACTCAAAGAGGCATATGATCAGTCTGACAATTCTTGAAATTCCTTGTGGACAATGTTTCAGATAATTAATGAGAGCAACTTCAGTGTGCACAGGTGTAGTGATGGCTGAGAGAAATGGTTGCAGGTGATTGGTCTGTCCAACTCTTGACTAACAATTAGTGCTTTCAGTTCCTTCTGTAATCTAACAAGAAAGAAATCTAAAAAAAGAAATTCAGCTTCAGATATTAGAGCAAGCACAAAAAAGAGAGTGCAAACTAGCTTAAAACAGGAATCAATTCTTGCTTGTTACTACTGTGGAGATAGTAAACATCTATCACACCAATGTTTTAAAGACTTGCCCTTAGGAATGCTTAATCCTGTAAGATCACCATTATACACTCCTCTTAGCAAATCACGTGTAAGTGAACATGTGGAGAGAGAGAGAGAGAGAGAGAGAGAGATGACAGACTTGGTAAAGGCGAGAACAGGAGCAGACTCAAAAAAAAAAAAAAAGGTTCTACATCTGCCAAGAGGTGGGGCATCTTTCATAAACTGATTGTCTGACGTCATTCAGACAGACAGTGTTGAGTAACGCAATCTGAAGGTTTTACGTAAGAAATGACGTAGTGATGAAAACATGCAGAGAAGCAGACGATGCTGAGTTTAGCCCACAAGAGACGAAGTGCATCAGGAAAATTGAGGTTGTTACGAAGGGTATGGACTGGGACTGACACTACCGACAACACCTTGAGTGTAAATACTTTAGAAAGTTTTTAGATGGGTCGTGACATTGTGACACCTCAGCTAGAAAGGGAACATGTGCGCCAACAGTTTGAATGAATGTACAAAGTTTAATTTTGATTCATGGGGTCACGCATCTCCTGACGAGGAGAAATATAATTATGCTTTGATAAGCAAAGTTCGGGGGAAAAGAAAGAGGAGGTGACGTCATGCAAAGAACATGGTAGGAGCTGTTCTTACCTAAGAAAGATGATGGATTATTTGGACGTGGGTGGAAACCACAAAATATCGTACAAGTTGCGCGTAGTAATACAGCAGTTGTCATGCATGAAATTATTTGAATTTCTTTGCTTGAGTAGTTCTATAGTTGACGTTTGATATATTTTAATTGTGTTGAATACTTGATATCATTTTTGCAGAGTGACGATTCACTGTAGATTCTGATTGAGTTGGTTTGAGTTGTTGGTGGTGCTTCAACTCTAGTATTCAGTTGATACAGAGAAACTGGACATTTGGAATGCCGGAACTCGAGGGCAACTTAATTGTAAAGGCTGAAGGGTGATTTAGGCAACCAGTCTGTTTTCAGTGAAAAGATAATAAAACATATACGAATTAACTGAATACTCCGAATATTCCGAATGAAGCTTACAAAACACTTACTTTTGCTATGTTTATCTACTTGAATGAAACTGTCTTAATTGCCTAACATTTTTATATCTTGACGTACTTACGCCATCAGAAACAGAAAAGATATTTTTAATTGACGTACTTACGCCATCAGAAACAGAAAAGATATTTCTAATTGACGTACTTACGCCATCAGAAACAGAAAAGATATTTCTAATAGAAATTTATTAATCAGCTCTGTGCAGGCGCAGATATCGTGTCCTGTCAGTTCCGTTACTAATAATATCTATCTCGTAAAGGTCAAGGCCTACATGCAGTTCCCCAGATCTAATCCATCGCTCTTCAATTCTACTGCATCTTGTAATAAATACCACAAAAAAAATAGTTCCCGTTTCTTTCCTTCGGGATTTTTTATTTCTTCATTATTTCCTTAATCTTTAACTAAACGTTATTGACTTCGTCGCAACCGAATCGCTGCCTCGCTTTGAAACTAGAATTTTCTTGGCGTACCCAAATCTTGTCGCCTGTGTAATTATGACCTATCAACCCTTTTCGTCTTTTCTTTTGTGTGACAAATACATCAACTTTTGTCCTGCTTATGTTTCACTAACGGACGTGGTGACGTGAGGGCTTAGTCACGTGTGTTTCAGTTGAGCAGTACTGTGCTGAAAGGAAGCTTCTGCTAGTCAACGCAAGTCAAGCGTGCAAATGGCAAAGAACTAGCTGGCATTGTGTTTGCAATATAAACTGGTGATGGTGGAAGTCAGAGGATAGGTTGGGATGGGGGCGGCCAGTATGGTGCAAATGAATCGAGGTCATTGGAGTGGAAGTGTCGTTCAGGTTTGCAGTCATTGGAACATTTTTCCATTGTTTTTTCTTTAAAGAAAGATCTCAAGTTCTGTTTTACTGGCTCTTTGTTTTCTTTTTGTTACTTTTCACATTTAAAAAAAATTATATTGTTTATTTCTCTTTCTTCTTTCTTTCTTATTCTTCTTTTTATTTTATATTTTTCTTTCTTCTTTCTTTTGTATATCTATGTTCCATGGTTTCTTTTCCTTTTGCTCCACTCCATGTCTTCTTTTTCTTCTCCCTTTTTTATTTCTTCTTTTCTTTTTTATTTTTTTTATTCCACTCCTTCCTTCCTTCCTTCCTTCCGTTCTTCCTTTCTTTCTTTTACATTGTCATTATTCATATTACTATATCCGAGAGTGGTTTGTACTATTTATAGGTTTTGATGAAAATGTCTGAATCTAGAACACTTCTGTATTAGAGTGTAATAGTCATATCGCTTTTAAACTCGTCAAAAAAATACCCTGAGACCCCTATACTAATACATTGGTAGAGCATATTTACACCACTTGCTTGGTGGTGTAAAATAGTCCAATGGCTTTACACTCTTCGTAGAAAACGAATTTAATATCCTCATTCCCATGCCTACCACATATACACTACGAAAACCTCGTCATACAGACAGTGCGTCTTTTGTGGGAGGCTGTCTCACTAGAAGAGGATGGGGGGCGGAGAGAAAGGTGTGGCGGACCACTTGACATATTTATGTTACAAGACGAGACAACGGCGAATGCCTTAAACGGCTTAAAGCAATCTTTAATTAACATGCATTTTCACCAGGGGGCGCTAGAGAGTTGCAATGAGCAGACATTTCTGTATTTTCACTGTTGGGCCGTGAGAGTATGTTATTTTATTTGTTTTCGTACTTTCACTCGTTCTTTTTCACATCAACTTGTTAGGTCTTTGCTTCTCTTTCTCTGAGTCTCTCTCTCTCTCTCTCTCTCTCTCTCTCTCTCTCTCTCTCTCTCTCTCTCTCTCACACACACACACACACTCATCTTACCTTGTTCCCTATCTCTCATTTTCTCGTGTTCACCCCTCTTTCTTTCAAACGTTCTTTCTTTCTTTCAATCTTTCTTACTTTCAAACTTTCATTCAAACTTTCTTCCTTTTCGTTTGTTTCACAATATTTTTTCTCTCTTCTCTCCATCTTTTTTCTCTCTTCTCTCAATCATTTTTCTCTCTCCATCCTTCTCCACTCTCTCTCATTTCAACTAATTTCTTAGATATCTTTCCCTCTCTCCTTCTTTCTCTTAACTCTCACTCTCTCTCCCTGTCTCTGTCATCGATTTTCAATCTCTTCTCCCCACCCCCACTCACCCATTATTTAATGTAAGTTTTTAGTGTAACAGAAATGAGAACAGGAAAATTTAACTTTACGTTGTATTGCTTCCCAGTAGTAGTAGCCCTTGAAGTATTCATTAACTGAGGTTGGTTTTATTGTTAAGATGTTTTGGTAAAATAGAAATTGGATCTATCATTATCGAGTTAACCAGCTCTTGCTCGTGAACGATGAGGAAAATGTATAAAATAATAATTTCCTTCGATCGAGAGTCAGACGACTTCAGTACATTGTGTGAATGACTTCCTTGCATAGTGGGATGAATGTGGTCCAGAGTCGGATGAAGTCGTTGCATAGTCGGGTGAGTTCGGTCCAGAGTCGGATGAGTTCGTTGCAAAGTCGGATGACTTCGTTGCATTGTCGGGTGAGTTCGGTCCAGAGTCGGAGGGTCTCAAACTATAGTCGGACAATAAGTGATTGTGATTCTAACATATTCATTGCCTTTCTAACACGCGTACACGTAAGCACCCATGAAAGCGAGCAGAGAGGCTTGCAGACTAACTTTTTCACTCGTACAACCATCAGCTATTAGTGAGCCAACCGGTTTAGTGTAAATTTCAAGGGAGGCTATTTGTTTATAGATTCAATCTCCCACCTGTAGGGAGGCTAATTGTTTAAAGATACAATCTCCTACCTAAAGGGAGGTTACTTGTTTATAGATACAATCTCCCACATGTAGGGATGCTACTTGTTTATAGAGTCAATCTCCCACCCGAAGGGAGGCTAATTGTTTATACATACAATCTCCCACCTGAAGGGATGTTACTTGTTTATAGATTCAATCTCTCATCTGTTAGGAAGCTATTTGTTCATAGATTCAATCTCCCACCTGTTAGGAAGCTATTTGTTCATAGATTCAATCTCCCACCTGTTAGGAAGCTATTTGTTCATAGATTCAATCTCCCACCTGTTAGGAAGCTTCTTGTTCATAGATTCAATCTCCCACCTGTTAGGAAGCTTCTTGTTCATAGATTCAATCTCCCACCTGTTAGGAAGCTTCTTGTTCATAGATTCAATCTCCCACCTGTTAGGAAGCTTCTTGTTCATAGATTCAATCTCCCACCTGCAGCTTTCCTTACAGCACGTTGAGAATATCTCCAGGAACGAGAAATAACAATGGCGACTGTGGCAGATAATAAATCAGCCAGAGTATATTGACTTACTCTTGATAACAGCCTGTCCGTCAGACGTTCTGCTCGTCAACGTTATGGCGTCAGTCTGTTTGCACGTGCAAGAAAGATGCGACGGACTGCATGTTGCTGCGCGCCTGTCAGCCACACTGCTTGCGTATGCATGTATGTGTGTTGTATGTGTGTTGTATGTTGTGTGTGTGTGTGTTATGGGGGGTGCGTGTGTGTGTGTGTGTGTGTGGCGTGGCGTGGCGTGGGCGTGGCCTACGCGCTTGCGGGCACACGCGCTGTTCTTAAACTTGCTCACTACATGCAGTATCAGTATGCTGACATAACAGTAGCAGACGATCAATTCATTCGCCTTCTCTCAATCCAACCAGACTGTTGTTGTTCTGGTACTGGTGGGTTTCTTATTTATTTATTTAATTATTTTTTTTGAACGGCGTAATTATATATACATATATATTTTTAAGTCTTCTTTTAGAGGATTTCTTTAGACCCACGGCCAGATTACTGAATTAGAATGCAGACAGACGGAGAAAGCTGGAGGGAGGGAGGGAGGGAGGGACACATTGATTTTATTTTTTTTAAACATGGCAGCATGTACGGATATATTTGTCGTCGCTTAGCATAGAAACTGTCAGGAATATACAGGGATATAACTCCTACATGAATATCAAAATTTTTAAATGATTACTTTCCCCTTGCAAAGCAATCTGCTCCAATAATTTTTTCCACATTATTTTTTTAAAAATAAAATTATATCTGGCATTCATTTCCTTTTTAAAATGTACCAGGTAGCAGAACATTTTGTTCTTTGTCACTTTATCAGAACATTTCTTTGTCACTGTGTCAGAAAGATCTTTGTCACTGTATCAGAATATTCTTTGTCACTGTATTAGAAAAGATCTTTGTGGCTGTATCAGAGCATTTCTTTGTCACTGTATCAGAACATCTTTTTGTCACTGTATCAGAACATTTCTTTGTCACTATATCAGAACATTTCTTTGTCACTGTATCAGAACATCTCTTTGTCACTGTATCAGAACATTTCTTTGTCACTATATCAGAACATTTCTTTGTCACTGTATCAGAACATCTCTTTGTCACTGTATCAGAATATTTCTTTGTCACTGTATCAGAACATTTTTTTGTCATTGTATCAAAATGGTTCTTTGACACTGTATCAAAACAATTCTTTGTCACTGTATTAGAATATTCTTTTTGTCACTGTATTTGAAAATATCTTTGTGACTGTATCAGAACATCTCTTTGTTACTGTATCAGAACATTTCTTTGTCCCTGTATCAGAACATTTCTTTGTCATTGTATCAAAATGGTTCTTTGACATTGTATCAAAACAGTTCTTTGTCACTGTATCAGAACATTTCTTTGTCACTGTATCAAAATGGTTCTTTGTCATTGTATCAAAACAGTTCTTTGTCACTGTATCAAAATATTTCTTTGTCACTGTATTAGAAAAGATCTTTGTCACTGTATCAGAGCATTTCTTTGTCACTGTACCAGAACATTTCCTTGTCACTGTTATCAGAACATTTCCTTGTCACTGTATCCAAACCGTTCTTTAGTCACTCTATCAAACCGTTCTTTGTCACTGTATCAACATGGCTCTTTGTCATTGTATCAGAACATTCTTTGTCACTATATCAGAATATTCTTTGTCGCTGTATTAGAACAGATCTTGGTAACTGTATCAGAACATTTCTTTATCATTGTATCAGAACATTTCTTTGTCACTATATCAGAATATTCTTTGTCCCTGTATTAGAACAGGTCTTAGTAACTGTATCAGAACATTTCATTGTCACTGCATCAAAACATTTCTTGGTCACTCTAAGAAAATCTTAACTTCAAACAACAAAAACATATTAATGCTGCACGCGTCCTGAAACGAGTCTTGCAACTCGATCTTTGACATCTCTCACGCACAACACAAGTCTCGACCTCTTGTCTACACTTACTTTCACTTTTCTATTGATCTTTCTGTAGTTCGAGGAGACTGGTTTTGAAACTTGCCTTTCTAAGACGATAATCAGAAATCACATCTCACGTAAATAAATATACGGCTATAATAACAAAATTAACTTACTCTCTGCCTACGTGTGCCAGTTTGGTGACGGAGCAGGGTGAAGGGTGTCATGGGGGGGTCTGTATGTAATTATGTAATACTATATTCCTTTTGTTTTTGTAAAGGTCTTGGGGTTTCTTTTCTACTACTTGTAACTACACAATGTAATGAATGTAATTGTCTGACGTCAGATGTTCCATTCATGTTGACGGATCACATCGCTCTGTTTTATGTGTGTATGTGTTAGTGCATATGTACTTGTGTGTGTCAGCATGGTTGTGTGTTTCTTTGTTAATGTGATTGTATGCGTGTGAGTGCGTGTGCGTGCGTGCGTGCACCGTGTACTCTGTGTCAATAGTAAGTGGCGTGTTTCGTGCTTAAATTCGTGCACCGTGTCCTCTGTGTCAATACATTAAGTGGCGTGTTTCGTGCTTAAATTCCAAGTTATAAAATAGTTTGGTGTTCTAATGACTCTCAGCTTGTAGCCCCATGTTTCGTTGCTTTACTTCACATCTTTCAAAACGGTTTTATCAGAAACTACAGCAAAGTGCAAACGAAATCATTTCTAAAGTCAGTTTGCCAGAGAGCCTGATCTCGATTCCGCAGAGATACAACCTACTGTCAAGAGCACTCGGAATTATTGCAGGTCGTACACTTCAGTAGCTGGGACTGACCAGGGGAGAAAACTGCAAGACAATGGCACATTTAAAATTCGTGTCCCTTTATGTGTCATAATACTGTTTTCACGGCCTGCGGCGTCTGTTGCCACCATGTCAATCGACACTTCCGGTGTCTGGAAAAAGTAACCGGAACAGTGTCTTACGGGAGTGCTTAGCACGGGGTAGACAAACTCTATATACGGAATGGGTACTAATGGGTAATGAATGTGTGTGGCTGAAATGAGAATGTCTACATTTGTGTAGACACCGCTCAATGCGGTAAAGATGGGGCTGATGATGACATTGCTAACTCTAAGTGGTGCTGACGTGTTCAGTACGATAACGAAAACAATAACATTGGCTATTAGATATACTGTAAGCTTGTTACGTTTCCAGTATTTATTTAAAGACCCTGCTTAGAATAATTAAAAGACTTTAAATATAATTAATTCTTCCTCTCATATTCTACGCAGACTGGTTGCTCAATTTATTATCTGACTAATTAAAAGTGCGTCTTGTAGTTCAGACGACAAATTTACAGACTAATAAACTGCGAACTTTTAGCTAGATTTGAAAACAGTTAAATCCCTCTAAATTAATATGCACTCGTCATCAATCTTTCTGCTCATCCGCCCCCATTCAAATCTAAGAATTAATCTAATTGGTCTATTGTGCATAGAAATCAACTACTAAGAGGTATTAACAAAGAAAATAAGATTTAATAAAGTTTAACAAATTAACAATAAATCGAATGCAACGCGAATAGTCTTCACTCTGTCTTTACGCGCCTATGCCTGATTTTTGTCAATCTAAATTGCCAGAAAAGTGTTCCTTTGAGATCTGTACACTTGATTTTGCACTTAGCTCTATTCTTGTATCCTTGGTCTCAACACTCAGTCATGCTGATTCGTTCCCTCAGTCCCCCTTTAACGACACACGTGGTGCATAAGGAATGATGTCCCTTTGTTAGTGGCTAGGAACTGGAATTTTTGCAGCATGGCCCTCAGAGTGGATTTCGACACGCTTACACCAATAAGCTAATGCAGGTGAGGCATGGTGAAACATGAACCATGAGCCGACCTGTGGATGCAACGTGTTTGGATATAATTCTCAACCTAACAGGCCCTACTTAAGCATGGCTCAATTAAATGCGCTGAACAAAGAGTTTCGACCTCGCGTCGCTTACAATTAGATTTTAGAAAAAATATAATCGTCTCACATGTGTTCCATTTAACAGTCATGACGTATGAAGCAATAAAATAGATACAACGTTAAATTAATGTTCATACAAGAGGTAATTCAAACCGACAGAGCGCTTCACAATTTACAATTAAAATTACACGCAATAATTGAATTACATGAAGAATTCATATCGAGCGCAGCATTCTGGCTCTTAGTGAATTAAAACAATATAAATTAAAGTACAGAAATGGAAAAATGGTTACAATAAATTTATATTCCGTAACATATAGGTTTTCAGCTATTTCTCTGAACCATGCTCAAGTGTATATGGAAATCATATAATACATAGCACAAATACATACTTAAACAATACATAGGCAAATACTATTAAATAAAATGATACCTTTGAGAGAAGTCGAAGGGTACCTTGATTCTCTATGGCGCCGGCTGCCTCTCACGACCCGAGTAAGCTGATGGAATTAGCTAAAATGTGCTCGAAGTGAGGGAGCGGAAGCGTGTGGGTACATATATAGAAAGGTATATTGCGTATCACGTGACTGTTCGCAAAGCATGTGGTTGGTTCGAGAACTGGACAATGGTCCTAAAGTTACATAACATCTTGACCTGTTCTAGAAGCACCTAGAAAAAGGAAGCTTTGAACAAAGGGCCAAGGGTTTCAAATATTCGAATTTGAAGTAAACAAGGCAAGTGGGTCACGAAGTCGGACAATTTTATCAGACTGTGACACCCCCTTGCTTTTGAGGCGTTTATCTTGCCAAAGATAAAATGCCTCCTACAAATTATGTATGATAAAATGTAGAAGTCCACAATGAAGAAAAATTTACACAAAAAAAAATTTCGACATTCCTAGAAATAAAGTGTGCAACTATATTTCATATCTACAGGAAGGAATCCGTAGGGTTCAGTTAATTGATTAAACAACATTCTATCAGTACCGGCACTTGATGGCATCAAGCACGACTCATGTAATCTGCGCCAACATTCAAAGACCCTTTGATGTAATGAATATTTGCGTCATACTGTGTCAGAAACAAAGACCAACGCATTAAACGGCTGTTCGTAAATTGCGCCTGTCCGAGAAAGGCCAACGGCTGGTGATCGCACTCAATGACAAAGGTTTTTCCGTACAAATAGTTTTCGAACTTTTTTATGGCCCAAACTATTGCAAGACATTCCTTTTCACTGGTGGAATATTTCTGTTCAGTAGTTGTGAGTTTACGGCTTGCATATGCAACTGGGTGTTTGGTGTCATTGTGTTCTTGTAATAACACTGCTCCTAATCCTGTGTTGCTAGCATCAGTCCTTAACAAGAATGGTTTTGTCAGATCTGGCAGTTTAACAACTAAATCTGAAGTCAGTCTAGATTTCAGTGTGTCAAAAGCGTTTTGGCATGCATCAGTCCACACTACTTTTGTAGGCATATTCTTACGTGTCAAGTCAGTCAGAGGACATGCAATGGCACTAAAATCTGGTACGAATTTTCTGTAGTAGTTAGCAAGACCAAGAAAACTTCTAACTTGTGTTTTTGTTAGCGGTTGTGAAGTGTCCTTAAGTTGTGCTATCTTAGCTTCACTTGGCGACATAGTTCCATGACTCAACTTGTGTCCCAAGAAGTCTAAGGAGAATTGTGCTATTTCACACTTCGTAGGGCGGGCAGTGAGGTTGGCTTGTTTTAATCTGGCTAGCACGTCTCGTAAGAGTGTCAAGTGCTCCTCCCATGTCTGGGTGCCTAGAATTAAATCATCCATGAAGTTCTCAACTCCACGTCCGTACAGTGGTTCTAACAATGACCGCATCATTTTAGAAAAAATGCTTGGAGCGTTTGAAACTCCGAAAGGCATAACTTTCCATGTGTAGTTTCCTACTGGTGTAGTGAAAGCTAGTATGTGTCGATCAGTGTCCTTGACCTTGATTTGCCAAAAACCGCGTGACAAATCTATTTTGGTATAGTAATGAGCGTTAGCTAGCTTAGTGAAGATGAGATCCGGATCAGGAAGAGGTTCGGCACAAAACTCTGTCACTTGATTGAGTTTGCGGTAGTCTACGCAAAAACGGAACGAGTTATCACGTTTTTTAATCAACACGATGGGTGATCCGTAGGCACTGTCAGTCTTCTCTATGACCCCTAGATCTAGCATAGTCTTAATCTCACGTCTAACGTCATCTATCTTAGCGTGTGGCAACGGATACGGCTTCAAACGTATCGGTTTGTTGTCAGTCAGCTTCAGTGAAAATTCTATTAAGTCTGTCAACCCTGGTTTGTCTGTCAGAGTAGATGAGAACTCATTAAGCAATTCATTCACTTCTTTTTTCTGTCTTTCTGTCAAGGCTTCATTTACCCTAACGTCTTTGACAGTTTCGTCCGTCTGTAGAGGACAGTTTGGTAAAGTACCAGTGACGCAATCAGTATCCCCCTCGTCTTCTGTAACTATCGTCGCTACGACAAAATCAGCTTGAGTGGTTTGATCCTCACGGCTTATGTACTTTTTGAGTAGGTTAACATGAAAGATTTTCTCTCTCTTTCCTGTCTGCACCTTATAGTTCAGTCCCCCTAGCTTGGCGGTAACTACAAAGGGCCCCTTCCATTTCATCTGAAGTTTGTTATGTGCTTCAGGAAGCAACAGTAACACTTTGTCGTTAACTTCAAATTCTCTAGGTTTGGTGTGCTTATTGTAATATTCTGCCTGTCTAGACTGAGCTATCGTCAAGTTTTCCCGTGCTATCTTGCCTATAGTTTCAAGACGGTTTCTTAAGTCAGTGACGTATGTATAAGTTGTCTTAACTTCGTCATCTGTCCTTTCATCAGTCCAAAGTGCCTTCAAAATCATCATCGGTCCGCGTACAGTACGTCCGTAAAGTAGCTCAAATGGTGAAAACCCGGTGGAAGATTGTGGCACCTCCCTATATGCAAATAGTAGGGCAGGGATGTATCTGTCCCAGTCTTTCGGTTTATCTGTGGCGAGCTTTTTAAGTGCTGTTTTTAATGTCCCATTGTATTTTTCAATCAGACCATTTGCCTGGGGGTGGTATGGTGTGCAAGTAAGATGTTTGATGGAAAGTAAACGATTTACTTCCTTCATTACGTTGCCTATGAATTGACTCCCCTGATCCGTCAAAATTTCAGTAGGAATTCCAACACGACTCCAAAGACCGAAAAGGGCTTCGGCGACAGTTTCAGTATCAATATTTTTCAATGGTACTGCGTCGGCGAATCTTGTTGCGTAATCAATAGTGGTCAGCACGTATCGATTACCTCTCGTTGATGTGGGTATTATAGGCCCAATCAAATCCAATGCTACGCGCTTGTAGGGTTCACTGATCAGTTCAGGCTCTCCTAACGGTGCGGGTCTGATTGAATTTTTAGACTGTGTTCTCTGGCATGTGTCGCAACTTAACACGAATCTACGGATATCGGCAGTGATGTCCGGCCAATAAAACTCACTTGTAATACGACTAGTTGTTTTTTGTACACCCATGTGTGCACCAAAAAGACTCTCATGACCTAATCGTAATACGTCATTTCGTTTGGTTTGTGGAACGACTAATCGTTTCCGAAATTCGTCTCCCACTTTCGAATAGCGGTACAATAAACCCTTTTTCAGAATAATGCACGCTTTCTTATTCGAATCGTCAGTGTTGACGTCACTAACAAGTACAGCTTGTCTGCGTAACTTGTCTAGTGTTTCGTCTTCAGCTTGTAATATTTTAATCTCGCTAACTGTTGCTTTATCTACGGCTGGTGCGGCAGACATCGGTGCAGTTACAGATTTGTCTTTACTACTCGCTGCTCTGGTTACAGCGTTAACCAGTGGTGGTTCGATTGAAGTTTGTTTTTTGCACGGCAAAACATACTTGCAACCAAGGATCACGTCATGCGGTGAGTTTTCCATAACTGCCGCTTTGACTGTTCCTTCTACAAAGTCTGAAACAATCGAGATCTGAGCTACTGGTAAAATGTCTTGTTCGCCGTTTGCAAAGGTGACAGAGATTGTC
Source organism: Sinotaia quadrata (assembly GCA_028829895.1). Classification (NCBI taxonomy): domain Eukaryota; kingdom Metazoa; phylum Mollusca; class Gastropoda; order Architaenioglossa; family Viviparidae; genus Sinotaia; species Sinotaia quadrata. The sequence continues at coordinate 9,405,595 of CM054184.1, forward strand.
TCCCCTGTGTAGTCGGTACGGTTAACTAATGATGCATTTACAATAGCGTCTAGCTCACACCCTGTATCAAGCAAAGCGATTGTATCGTGACCGTTTGCCTGTACTGGTGTTCGATTCGACTTTTCTGTTTTAGGTGTATGACTTTCTACTGCGTAAACTTTAGCTGTTTTCTTTTCAGGACATGTTCGTGAAAAATGGCCACTATCACCACAAGTGTAACATGCAAGATTCTTTTTATCTTTCTGTTTGTCGGACTTGTTTTTAGTGTCGGGTTTAGATGTTTTATCATCACGCTCATTAGGTGCCTTCCCGTCATTTTTCTTATCCTTTCGAGTCTGCGGTTCGTTCGGTCGAGACTTGTTGTTCGCGTGTGCGTTCGAGAATTGAGAATGTGCGTCATCAAAGCGATCGGCGGCGTTGCCTATCTCCTCTAGCGTAGATTTTTCCCTTATTGCTAAGTGAATCAGTAGATCTGATTTGTATGACCCGAGAATGTGGTCTTTTACCATTTCATCCCTAAGACCTGCGTACGTCTGTGGAGTTTCGGCTAGATCTATCCATCTTTGGAACAAGTCAGCTACGCGTCGTATGTACTGTGCGTGCGTCTCTGAACTGGCTTTAGTGGCCTGTTTAAACTTACGTCGGTATGTATCTGCTGTGAGTTTGTAACGTTTCAATAATGCGGCCTTGACTGTGTCGTAATTATCTGACTCAGAATCGCTAAGCTTATTGAACTCGTTTTTCGCACTGCCTTGCAATAATCCCGATAAATTTATCGCCCAATGTTCCGCTGGAATGTTTGTTGCTCTGGCTAACTTTTCAAACGTTTTTAAATACGCGTCTATTTGATCTTTGTTCTCATCAAATGGGACCATATTTATCTTTGGAATGATGTTTTCAATTCTACTGTGATTATTTCCATCGCTAGAATGCGAATCACCACTGCTTCTGCGGTCACGGTTTGGATTAGTAACTTCTAGTTTCTTTACTTCCCATTCTAACCGTTTTATTTCCGCGTCTGCCGCGATGCGTTTGGCTTCTGTATCCGCTGCGATGCGTTTGGCTTCCGTGTCTGCTAACCTCTCGGCTTCTAACTTTTTAACTTCAGCTAGTTTTTCAGCTTCTAACTTTTTAAGTTCGCGCATAGCAACACGTTCTTCTCTTTCTATCTCTTGCCTTTCTTTGTCCGCTTTTTCTACTCTCTCCTTTTCTGCTTTTTCCGCTTCCTCTAGCTTAGTTCTAATGTAGCTAGTCAGTTCGTCACCCTGATATCCTAGCATGATACCGGTTTCTTTCAGGTCTTCGAGAACCTGTTTGCGATCCATTTTACTGTCTTAGCGCGCTGGCTACAATAAAAATGTATCTCGTGAATTGTGTGTTTTAACCGTCGGCGATAACTCCGCTTATCCCGAAAATAACTTTTAGGCTACAACCTTACAAAATTATTTAATTTACTCAGAACACCTTCCGAAATAAATTACGCGTTAACTCTTTACACGTTTCACCTGCTTGTCACAGTGTCCGCTGTTCCAAGACTTTCGTAATGTCACGGCTCCTACCATACAACATTACACATTATATCTAGCACCCTAAATATAATAGTCCGAAGTCTGTTACTACCGATAACTCTCCTAGCTGGCGGTATAACCTTCGACTCCTCACAATGAAGTACTCAGTAACACAATACTAAATAAATCATTCAATAGCTAACATGACATATTTAACTACGCTTAAATATATCAACATTAACTAACATGCACGCTACTCTGCAAAAGAATACATGCACATGTCATAACAAAAGCAAAGAAAATCAGTGATACAAAAATCAAAAGAACAATTGGCAATTCTGTTCGTTCGTTCGTTTCTAGGTTATGATGCGCCCTATGTATAAAAATGTTACAATTTACAATTTAATACATATCAATCCCGCGACGACCCACACTTGTTACGTTTCCAGTATTTATTTAAAGACCCTGCTTAGAATAATTAAAAGACTTTAAATATAATTAATTCTTCCTCTCATATTCTACGCAGACTGGTTGCTCAATTTATTATCTGACTAATTAAAAGTGCGTCTTGTAGTTCAGACGACAAATTTACAGACTAATAAACTGCGAACTTTTAGCTAGATTTGAAAACAGTTAAATCCCTCTAAATTAATATGCACTCGTCATCAATCTTTCTGCTCATCCGCCCCCATTCAAATCTAAGAATTAATCTAATTGGTCTATTGTGCATAGAAATCAACTACTAAGAGGTATTAACAAAGAAAATAAGATTTAATAAAGTTTAACAAATTAACAATAAATCGAATGCAACGCGAATAGTCTTCACTCTGTCTTTACGCGCCTATGCCTGATTTTTGTCAATCTAAATTGCCAGAAAAGTGTTCCTTTGAGATCTGTACACTTGATTTTGCACTTAGCTCTATTCTTGTATCCTTGGTCTCAACACTCAGTCATGCTGATTCGTTCCCTCAGTCCCCCTTTAACGACACACGTGGTGCATAAGGAATGATGTCCCTTTGTTAGTGGCTAGGAACTGGAATTTTTGCAGCATGGCCCTCAGAGTGGATTTCGACACGCTTACACCAATAAGCTAATGCAGGTGAGGCATGGTGAAACATGAACCATGAGCCGACCTGTGGATGCAACGTGTTTGGATATAATTCTCAACCTAACAGGCCCTACTTAAGCATGGCTCAATTAAATGCGCTGAACAAAGAGTTTCGACCTCGCGTCGCTTACAATTAGATTTTAGAAAAAATATAATCGTCTCACATGTGTTCCATTTAACAGTCATGACGTATGAAGCAATAAAATAGATACAACGTTAAATTAATGTTCATACAAGAGGTAATTCAAACCGACAGAGCGCTTCACAATTTACAATTAAAATTACACGCAATAATTGAATTACATGAAGAATTCATATCGAGCGCAGCATTCTGGCTCTTAGTGAATTAAAACAATATAAATTAAAGTACAGAAATGGAAAAATGGTTACAATAAATTTATATTCCGTAACATATAGGTTTTCAGCTATTTCTCTGAACCATGCTCAAGTGTATATGGAAATCATATAATACATAGCACAAATACATACTTAAACAATACATAGGCAAATACTATTAAATAAAATGATACCTTTGAGAGAAGTCGAAGGGTACCTTGATTCTCTATGGCGCCGGCTGCCTCTCACGACCCGAGTAAGCTGATGGAATTAGCTAAAATGTGCTCGAAGTGAGGGAGCGGAAGCGTGTGGGTACATATATAGAAAGGTATATTGCGTATCACGTGACTGTTCGCAAAGCATGTGGTTGGTTCGAGAACTGGACAATGGTCCTAAAGTTACATAACATCTTGACCTGTTCTAGAAGCACCTAGAAAAAGGAAGCTTTGAACAAAGGGCCAAGGGTTTCAAATATTCGAATTTGAAGTAAACAAGGCAAGTGGGTCACGAAGTCGGACAATTTTATCAGACTGTGACAAAGCTGAAGAGAATGCGTTGATGATGAAATGAGCTGAGCTGGTCAGACAGAATTGTTCACGACTGCTTAAAATATCAGTGGATGCAATCGAGGGAAAAGTTGCTCTGTGTACTGAGACAGGTCTGACATTAAGTAAAACTGATTTAGCGCTGCATGATTTTCAAGAATTAGAATGCCTTTGAGCTGTTAAGATATTTTTAGAAACAAAACAGCTGGTGGTAGAGTGAGTGGACATTGTCGAGACTGAATCGATGGGTGGCTGGGGAGGGGGGGGAGGGAGCGGGGCGGATCTGGCAATCATTGTGCTCTGCACAAAACTGATAAATTGAATTGTGTATTGCAAATGGTCATTAATAACATTGTTTCTACAATCCATATATATGTATGTATTGATAAATATGTCGAGTGTGAAATAAAAATGTATGATACTGTTTTTATCATTTCAAACGAGTCCACCAATTTGTCATTGAGTGTACTAGGACTTGAGTAGACAAGCTCCACATGTCCGGACTGAGTAGACGGACTCGACACAGTGGCTACATCATGTGTACTCAGATTTGAATATAATTATGTCCGGACTGAGTAGACAGGTTCGACACATACGCTACTTCATGTGTACACGGATATGAATGTAATTATGTCCGGACTGAGTAGACAGGTTCGGCACATACACGGATTTGAATGTAATTATATCTGGACTGAGTAGACAGATTCGACTGATAATTCTAGAAGTGAATACAAATTTGAATATAATTATGTCTGGAGGTAGCAGAGAGTTTAATAATGTTTTCGGTAACTTTGAATACGAAAGTTTACAATTTATCATTTTCAACACTGAATCGATGAATATAATAGATAGCCTAAATATGGATGTTCTGCTGCTCAACAGCATCAATCCTTCTCGCTACCTTCAGTTTATCATGTGTAAATAGTCTTAGACACATCTTACCGTCATTTATCATGATCACCCTACATTAATAACTGTTGAACTCAGATCACACAAAAGGACAAAAATGCTTTCATGAAATACTGATTATCGCTAAAGATTTTCGGGCTTACCCTCCTGAACCTGTTTATACCGGCACGTGGGCGATTGAACCAATAGAATTTCCCAACGCGCAAGAGAGAAAATTAATGTCCATCATACTAATTTAAATAAGCAAGGTCACGTGACAAAAAAAAAAACATGTCAAATTTGTTCGTATGCGGAGACTGACCGGACCGCGTAACGTACATGATTTAGATGCTGCAACGCTTCTACATACAGTTTCAACAAATACATACACATACGCACGCACATACATACACACGCACGCACATACATACACACGCACATACATATACACACGCACGCACATACATACACATACGCACGCATATACATACACATACGCACGCACATACATACACACGCACGCACATACATACACATACGCACGCACATACATACACATACGCACGCACATACATACACACGCACGCACATACATACACATACGCACGCACATACATACACACGCACGCACATACATACACACGCACGCACATACATACACATACGCACGCACATACATACACACGCGCTTCTTTCTTTTCTGCTCTGCCGTTTGCTACGTTATTTTTCATAGTTTTCATCCTTGACCTCTGAAACTAATTGAGTATTTCAAAACAGTTTCCATAGTTTCCATAAATTAACTTTTATAATGCCATGCTCGGCAGTAAACCTTTAATCTTAAATCTCTCGTTTTCTTCTATTTTTTTCCCCACAAGAATTCACTCCATGACTTAGTATCTATTGCTAAGTGATTGCATTGTGTCCGGTTTTCAAAGGAGGCAAGCGGTATTTAAAATATAATTCTGTCCGCCAACTCTATGTACCCATTCAAATGAAGGCAATAAACGATTCTAGTCCAGCTTATTTTTCGCACACTTTTAGCTGTTTATTGCCGCATGGCTAGTCTCGTGAACACTGGAAGAATTTAATCATTTGTAGAAAGTTCAGAAGCAAAGGCTATTCAGTTATGCTTGGATGAAGGACAGATAGGTTAATCTCCTTGTCTGCGAAATCAACTAGCGGTGAAATCTGATGTACAACCCCCAGCCTAGTCAGTTAATCAGGTTATTCTTTAGACAAGGTTTTTTTTTTCTTTCCTTCTGCCTAAGCTATCTATTTGTCTACCTGGCCATCTGTCTTTCTTTCTGCATGTCTTTTCAAATATTCCTCTGGCACTCAATCCATCTATTTGTCTAATATCTAATTCTATCTATCTATCTGTCCGTTCGTCCGTCCGTCCATCTATCTATCTATCTAACTATATCTGTCCGTCCATCCATCCATCCATCTATCTATCTATCTGTCCGTCCGTCCATCTATCTACCTATCTATCTATCTAACTATCTGTCTGTCCGTCCATCCATCCATCCGTCTATCTATCTATCTATCTATCTATCTATCTCTTTTTCTATCCATCTATTTGTCTATTTGTCTATATATCTATGGATATTTATGTATGTATATATGCATAGACTAGTCTAACTCTCCACGTATTTGTCCATCAACCTGTCTATCGCTATTTCAAGCAATTATTATATTCACATGTAATGTTGAGCTCATCTCTAATAAAGAGTTTAGGGGCAGCACAAAGCCTTGAATGAGTTCCTACTCTTAAGGTGCTCTTAGTTAAGATACATGTGAATTCTTTATCTGAATGTGGAAACTTACAGAACAGATCCACTTCATCAACTGAACTATTTTTTTAGTTCAGAGCTAGTGATTTAGATTTTTCTTTTTTAGGAATCAGTCATATGTAGACAATCTTGCATTGCGTTGCTGCACTTTTAATAATCTTTAAAGACGATGAACTTTGACATTTGAACTTTCAGCACAGCGGCGCTTTAGGTTTGAGAGAGAGATTATCGCCCCTACATTGACAGAATGAAGGGACCGATGTGCTGAGGAGACGTAGAGTTAATTCCTCTTGAGCAAATAGCCACACAGTTAATCACTCTGCCTTAATTCTATTTATAGTTGTAGCCTGCTGTACAATACCGGAAAGCAAACGTGGAGAATTTTTAGGACTTCCTTAGTAAATTAAAATTGTCATATAATCTCTTCCATCTCTCTCTCTCTCTCTCTCTCTCTCTCTCTCTCTCTCTCTCTCTCTCTCTCTCTCTCTCTCTCTCTCTTTCTTTCTGTGTGAGTCTGTCACATCATTATTTAATTAGTATCCGCCTATGTAATTACATGCTTTTTTTCAAATGGCTCATTTACTTGTTAGGGTCGGACAGTTTTTCATTTCTTTTTCTTAAAATCTATCAATCGTTTGGCAGCTGTTATTCTATAATCCAGTATTTTAATTGTCCCCTGTGCCGCGATTGATATATATGTATTCATGCAGGATATTTATTTTTGTAGATACAGTAGGTGTGTCGCATTCCAGTTGCTCCTAATTCCAGTTTCACTGAGCTAAGTCATGCGTCCAGTAGGGTGATCTGAGGCTTACTAGCTTTGTAGTGTCGTAGTCATATTGACATCCCTCCCGGATATGATGTCATAGCAATTAGTTTACCTACTTCCGGCAAGTAGGAGAAACGTTTAAGGGACGTTATGGCCGCCTTTACATCGTATCACGCACACGCACACGCACGCACATACACACACACACACAAACACACACAAAAACACACACACACACAAACACACACACACATACACACACAAACACACACACACAAACACATACACAAACACACACACACACACACAAACACACACACACAAACACACACACACACAAACACACACACACACACACACACACACACACACACACACACACATGGAAATAAAACCCTTAGTGTAGCGAAAACGATTGCTACATTGTTGATATTCGTTTGTATTGTTTTTTCATTTCTTGTGCCCGTGTTTCCATCAGACATTCAAAACCAATCAGTCATATTTCTAAGAATTTGTCTCTTGTTTACAGTGGAAGTGTATCGATCTATAACCAATTCACTGAATGGATAATAACAGGGATCGGCAGTACCGCTAGAGAAACGGCTTTATGGCCCTATGGCTCTACGGCTTTATGGCTCTATGGCTCTACGGCCTTATGGCTCCATGGCTCTACGGCTTTATGGCTCTATGGCTCTACGGCTTTATGGCTCTATGGCTCTACGGCCTTATGGCTCCATGGCTCTACGGCTTTATGGCCCTATGGCTCTACGGCTTTATGGCCCTATGGCTCTACGGCTTTATGGCCCTATGGCTCTACGGCTTTATGGTTCTATGGCTCTACGGCTTTATGGCTCCATAGCTCTACGGCTTTATGGTTCTATGGCTCTACGGCTTTATGGCTCCATAGCTCTACGGCTTTGTGGCCCTATGGCTCTACGGCTTTATGGCTCTAGGCACTTGCTCTGTTGACTGAAATCCGAAACCTATTTAAAGCAAAACAATTTCTGATGTTAAGTAATAGCTAATATCTCAAAACGGTGAACTAGTGAAATGCGTCGATAAAACGACGTCCTGTGTGTTAAAATGCTTCACACGATAATGTGATCTTCAAGCCATAGTTGAAGATCGGAGAGAAGCAAGGGGGGGGGGGGACAGATTTCGGATGTTTGGGTCGCTGCCTCGAAGAAAGTGCAAAGAAAAGATTCCCTTATTCCTTTGACACCGTATCTGTCAGTTCCAGACCTTAGACCCCTCTAGGCACTTGCGTCACTCAGCGATATCAGCGACTGCTGGAAGAGGCGGTCCCTAAATTAACATCTCAAGAACTCTCACTCCGATTGTTTGCACAACCCAATAGCTGATTTAAATTTCATCTCAGAATCAAAATACAATAAATATACAGGCATATCGTAAAGAATTGGTGGGAGGGGGTAAATAATGAGGTGGGGGTGGGGTGGTTGAGAGAAGAAACACTATGGAGGACATGTTTTTGCTACGGCCTTTGAGGAATTAATTACTTCATTTTAATTTTGTGAAGAAATCGCATTTACATTTTGTATTAAATATGGCTGTGTTTGTGTGTATGTTTGTGCAAGAATGCTTTTTATAATGTACACAGGTGTGCGTATGTTGTCTGTGCGTGCGTGTGAAGAATGAGTGAGTGTGCATGCGTGTGTTGCATTTTTCGAAGCACAACCATCTGTTGTTTTTTTATTTCTGCAAGTTTAACGGACTGAAGGATCGTCCACACTGCAAACAAAGAACTGCTCTTTGATCTCACACAGACCGAAAGTACTTGGGATAATAGACGAAAGGACCTTTATTTTATCTGTTGTAGACGAAAGAAAAGTAGACTTTTATCTGTTGGAGACTAAAGAAAAGTAGACTTTTATCTGTTGTAGACTAAAGAAAAGTAGACTTTTATCTGTTGTAGACTAAAGAAAGTAGACTTTTATCTGTTGTAGACGAAAGAAGAGTAGTCCTTTATCTTTATCTGTTGTCACATCCCACTCTACGTTTACCAATGATACGATTTCACACAGCACCTTGAAGGATTATGCAGTGCTTTGTCGGCCACCCAGTGTAACTACCACATTTGACAAACGTCACAGACGTATACAGGCATCGACGTCACACAACTTAAAAAAAAAGAATTCGTCAAGAGAACTGTACAGACTATTGTCAGATAACGAAAAATCTTCATTAGATGAGGTGTGAACAACCCAGTTCCAGTAGACAGTTGTTGATGTCGTATGACGTAACCTGCGCGTAGAGCTAGTGTGAAATCTTCATTAATGAGGTGATAACTGAAAATCGTTTTCACATTGTCACATTCCAGTCTACTAAGGCGTTGAAGTCGGAATGTGTCAGAATACGTTGGAGTGTGTCATTTTAAGTTGGAATGTATCAGTTTAAATCGAAATGTGTCAGTTTAAATCGGAATGTGTCAGTTTAAATCGGAATGTATCAGTTTAAATCGGAATGTGTCAGTTTAAATCGGAATGTGTCAGTTTAAATCGGAATGTGTCGGTTTCATCAAGGAGCGTGCGAGGTGAAAAATATATTTCGTCCAAGGATTTCTAAAGCGTATTCTGGCAGTTGCTACCCATTCGTCTGTTTGTTGACGAAGAAAAAAGGCGGGTGATTCCCACCCACCCCCACCCTTTTGCTCTCTTATTGTTACATCGCTTCCCTTTAGTGAGCCCAAGTCGTGTGCAGACTTTTCTTTCTCGCTCCTTGCAACACCTCAAGCGCATCCATCGAGCAATCGAATATTTGAAGTCCTTTTACGTCCATGTTTCCCCACACTGAGCAAGATAAAGTTTGCGCGCGCAAAAGTCACGTGGCCGATTAATCAATCGCGCAGAGTGCGCAAGTGGAAAGAAAGCGATCGAAGAGTCGAAATTCTGGGCGCCACCAGGCTACGGTGACCAAGGCACGGCAGCAACTTCCTTGTTGCAGACTCATAAATAGGTATCTGGTGACGCAATTCCAGACAGCCTGGAAGAAAGAGACAGACAGAGATTTGTGTAGTGCGTAGGTTCCTCTCGTCGCGGCATTGCTGCTGGTAGTGATAGTGGTTGTGGTGGTTGCTGCTAAAGGAGTCGTGTCGAAGTAGTAAATGTTTACGATTTATTGTTTCAGATGCTGGTTCAGTGCTTTGTGTTTCTTACCGAATGTTTGTCTCTAGAAATGTGTCATCGTGACAGATTCTAAATTAAGGTGCCTGTACAAAAAAAAACAAAAAAAAATAGAAAAAGAGGGGGACATAATTCGTGATTCGCGACAGACGGTAGAGGTAACGCGGACCGAAGTGTGAAGATTATGTCACACACAGACTGAAATGTGAGTGCCGAGAGCTACAAGCGTGATGTAGGTCTCGAGTTTAACTTAAACAACAACATGGATACCCTGGGTAATATTTTTTTTTTAATTTTCTTTCGCTCGATACCAAAGCCTGTCTGACTTGTGCCCATTAGCTAAAACTGGTCTGCGTTAAGTGACGTCATAAAATCTAAGAAGACTGACTAGTAACCTTTACATTTTCATTCCAAACACGAAGATAGATAGATAGATAGATAGAGATAGATAGATAGATAGATAGATAGATAGATAGATAGATAGATAGATAGATAGATAGATAGATAGATAGATAGATAGATAGATAGATAGATAGATAGAATCTTTCAAACCGCTAGTGAAGATGACAGACTAGGATATTTTTAATTTGTGGTTGGGTAAAGGAAGTATTCACGTGATTAAAAAAAAACAAAAAAAAACTTTCATTGTTCCATTAGAGAATTCTGCGAACGTTGGAAACGGTGTCAAACCCTAAACATGTGCACGTGTTAACCACAATATTGCCCCGAATTCAGCTTAGCAGAAACCGCCCATCTGCGTCAAATTTTTACTCTTCGTAAAAATATTCATTTCTTGCGTTCTTTCCTGTTTTGTTCTTTCAACAGGCACCTTTACGCATCTTTTTTTTCTTTTATTGTGTTTACTATTTGTTGGTCTAGTTAGGTTAGCACGAGTAATGGATGTGTACTTACTTCCCTCCCTTGTCAGAGGTTTACAGTTCACTCCAACCTTTAACGGTCCTGTGTCATTTCAGGTGTTCTACGAGACATCTACTGGAATGATGACGTCATCAATGCCATTTGCCTAGAAGTGACTGGGGTATCCTATTTATGGCCGTGTTGAACCGTTAACTCCCAGCGACCAGATGTTTTTTGGACTGATTTCTGTTTCTACAGGTTCTTGATTTTGGGTGAGTTCATTAAAAGTTGCTTGCACTTTGACCTTGACAAGTGTGTGCTAATTATGGTCTCTTGTATTAATACTTCTGATTCTAAGCACGAAATTGAACGAATTTAATTTCGATCCAAGGTTGAATGTGTGGTTCCGCTTCCTGACGCCATGTGCTTTGAGATCTAAGGGGAGACCACCTACGAAATAGAGCTGCCAAGTCCTACTCCGTTTTCTAAAAATCTATCTTCACAGAGATTTGAAGTCAGTGTCAAAATAAATGTGTGCAATGTTGATTGGATTAAATTTAATTGTCTCTCTATCTACCCATGAACGTCAGTTTTATCTACCCGTGAACGTCAGTTTTATCTACCCATGAACGTCAGTTTGTTCGGGGTTTGCAGGATAAACTATTTTACTGACGTTGAAAGAAAATATCATCGTTATGTGTTATCGCTGTTGTGACTCCTTGTCCATAAAGGTTTCGTTTTGCCACCACCACCACCACCCCTTCCCCTCTTCTCATACAGCAGATCTTTCTGTGCACTGATATGATGTTGTAATTAGAGGCAGGCAGAGACAATAAGGAATAATACAGCGGTCGACCTTGTTGCGTGTAGCATCATTGTACTTCGGTAAGGCAGCACTAGGCACGCCGCTGATAGCACAAACCAACGTATTGAGTCAGATGCTCACTTAGCTGCAGTTATTAACTGGTCACAAAGAACGACCACTCAACAAAATGAAAGGACGTTCGCAAAGAACGACAACTCAACTCAGCCAATGGGCAGGTAGTAGTAGCTCAAGAGGTTGGGTCTCGAGTCTCTCGCTCCAGCGACCAGGTTTGATCCTTTTTTTTTTTTTTTTTTAGTGTAGCACAATGGTGATCTTTAACTACTCCCCTAGCTTACGGGTGGTGAGCGTAGAGCCTAATCCGTCTAATGGGTGACGATTCGGTGTCGCAAGTGCTCGACACACCCTGGCAGTTAAAAGTAGGAAAGAGTGTGCTGTGGGCTACAGCCAGGGCGTGTTTGCACCTACAAAATGTATCAAATGTATCATTCCCAAACACACACACACACGCGCACACTCAAAGCACAGTTGTCTCCATTTCAGAATGTAAATAGCTCTCTCGGAGACTGCACCAGCCTGAGAAATCAACGAAATGTAGAAGCGGGTGTTAAACCCAAATCCACAAAGCCTCTTCCTTCCCGATTATACACATACTAATTTAGCCTCACGCTCAACTGCATACACCCACACACGCTGTGGATGGTTCAACCATATCCAGAGACCCTTTTGAACTGACGTCATCAAAACTCAGTTATACATGACAACACGGTGATCCCTCATTTTTAGGCGCTAGCGAAATGCTTGGGGGATGGAACTTTCATTTACTTTAATGTACTTTTACTCTGAAGTTTTTGATAAAGAGCTGCTTGAATGTTGGGCGATAAATAATACACTGATATGGATGAACGTTTTGATTCGCATAGTGTTCTGTAAATAAACGAAAGGGTGAGACAGACAGAGACAATACAAGTCGAACGGTAGAATTTCCAGCCATTCCCAAGTTGAGACGTCACGAACAACGCAGTCCCGTACTTGGCGTGCTAAATTCTCAACGAAACTCGTGTCTATGGAAATCTCTTTCTTAACTTCTCTTAGAGAAAAATGCCAACATGGCGGGCAGCGGGATGCCACGTTACCATTTACTACGCGACACGCGAACAACGGTATTACCAGTAGACTCGCCGTCACGTCATCACAGACGGAATCAGTTTTATGAGCGTAATACGTCCTAATATTCTGACGTTTAATTGGTTTAAGTTTTGGGTATAATACGTCCAAATATTCTAACGTTTAATTGATTTGAGTTTGGGGTATAATACGTCCAAATATTTTGACGTTTAATTGGTTTGAGTTTAAAGTATAATACGTCCAAATATTCTGACGTTTAATTGGTTTACGTTTTGGATATAATACGTCCAAATATTCTGACGTTTAATTGGTATAGGTTTGGGGTATAATACGTCCAAATATTCTGACGTTTAATTGGTATAGGTTTGGGGTATAATACGTCCAAATATTCTGACGTTTAATTGGTTTACGTTTTGGATATAATACGTCCAAATATTCTGATGTCTAATTAGCTTTAAGTTATGGACATAACACGTCTCGATATGCAGACGTTTCATTTGGTTTACGTTATAGGTATGCGTGCTGATATTGTGATGTTTATTTGGTTTGAGATATGGGTAAAATACGTCTTAATATTCTGCGTTTAATTGGTTTCAATTTCACCGCCTGTTTCAATATTTCGTACACGCCGTGTTAAGTGCGATCCAAGCTCTAGAAGTGAGCTACATAGTTACAGCTGTCATTTTTGTAGAAAATACGCTTAGGAATGATTTGTAGCGGGTTCCTCCCTCTTGTGTAATATTTTTGCCCAGGGTATCGGCTGGCGATTTTCTCTTTCTGAATTTCGTCTGCCAAAAGTCTTTCCCGCCACATCTTGTAACACATGGGGTTTGATTCATTGTCATTTCGCTATGCCCACCATCTTGAGCTGGATAGCATGAGAAAGTCATTCCTATCTTCTTCTTTCTTCGGATCCCAAGTTGTTCCACGAATCACTTCGGAAAGAGATGGGGAGTGCTAGTGGGCTACCCCAATGCATGTCCCTATACCTCTATGCATTACAGCAGTCTTATATTCCTCCGGATGTTGCCAACCATGAACACAACGGTTATGTGATTTATGAGGTTGGAACATCGTGCGATTGTTCATACTTAGCTTCGTCTGGATTTTGCCAACCAGCGGCAAAGGCACGCTGATCTTTTTGATGTGACCTTCCACTGTTCCCACTAACCACAAACAGAAGGTCAAATGGTACATGACGTCAGAAAAGTATGCAACTTAATGTCTCGTTGAACATTCAATGGTCTCCTAACTCTAATGTGGAGGAGGGAGAGAGAATGTTAGAAACGCTCACGTTTTCTGTGATTTCCTTCTCCCTCTGACATAATTTTTGTTTTCATTGCAGTGAGATATTTTTTTTTACATTTTCATTGCAGTGAGATCATTATTTTATATTTTCATTGCAGTGAGATCATTATTTTACATTTTCATTGCGGTGAGATCATTACTTTACATTTTTATTGCAGTGAGATTTTGTTTTTACATTTTCATAGCAAGTGAGATCATGCTTTTTACATTTTCATTGCAGTGTGTTACATTCCAGCAATTGTTTAAAGACCGTGTCTCAGCATGAGGATTTAAAGGTTGCTAATTTTAACGTTACACCTATGTTGATAACAGACTGGTTGCCAGACTCACCCTTCAGTCTCCACATACTAATTCTCTCAGTTTAGATATAAATCATAGTGACAGATGAATCTGTGTAATATTGCATGAATTGGGCAGGTTATCCTAAAAACAACTAATTATGCATACAAATCACTCATCCAACTCTGCCCCCAGCCCACTTCTCCATTGGTTTCTTTCTTGCTAATAATTAGTCAATCTTCGTTATTATGTTAATAAAAATATAAAATTTTAATATTTAAAAAATAGTTAATCCATAAATCAATGTACACAAATATGAAGGGCTTTCAGACCATCTATTCTGTCTTTGAATGTTTATACAGATCATAACATGAATTCTGATCTCAGAGTCTGTCAGACGCCCACTTATCTGTGCCATCAGTTGGTGGAAGGGTCCTTCAGCACTCACACATCAAAAGTCCTTTGTTGAATACTTTAGCTAACTTTGGACTTCACTCAACTCATCTCACACGAATAGCACACCTCAGCTTTAAGTTCTTAGTTCAATAACCATAGAACACAAACATCGATTGAAACGCCAGAACAGAACACCAAACTGAAACCCATTCTGAAACACTAATAATTATTTCCATGAGTGATGAACCTACAATTTGCTGATCTGTACGTAGTGGCAACAGACAATAGGTGTCCTATTACAATTTGACCTCACTTCATATTTAGTGACAACAGACAATAGGTGTCCTATTACAATTTTGACCCCACTTCATATTTTACAATGAAACTAGAAATGGTCTAAAATACACCCATGCATGTTACAATTAAAATAAAAATATGTCATGCGCAAGTGGGTTACGATTATTACATCAAACAAAATGTTTCAAATCTGCACATTCGTTGTACAATCGTCAAATTAATATTTACTTCAGTGGAGATGAAATAGTATCCCACAACAATATTATACATCTCAGTGAATTATTACAAATTATGGAACCAGTGTCAACTTGATTTCACTCTATTCTCTGGCCACAACATCAGGAGAAAATAGCAACAATTCATATTAATCATAATAAGAAAATACAAGATCACGCTATAACATTCTTAATAAAATACAGTTACTAAGTATTAAGAAATCAATATGCTACCTTGTCTGAATATTTGGCAGGTTTATCTTTGATTCACAGAAATAAATGCAGTCTCTGTGAGTTAGGCAAAGTTTCATCATGAACGAATTCCTATTTCGATTCTTTCGCTGTTTACGTAAATCCATAAATCAGCAGTGGGAAAACTCCATTAACCAAGGTTACCCAGTATCAAGCTTGAACAACCGTTCAAGCAGAGTTCGTAATCTATTTATAGTGACTGAAATCCCTTTTAACATGCCTGCAACCTTCTAAAATGTCAGTAATCCACTTATGGTGCTATGCTGCAATTATGTCACCTGATCACAGTCACCATCGTAAAGAAGTGTATAGCGCAAAAATGAAAACATCAAAGAATTTAATAAATGAATGAAGATAAAACTTTAAATAGTAAAACATGCATAATTTGCCCATGACCCCATGACACAGTGAGATTATTTCATTTTACATTTTCACTGCAGTGAAATCATGGTTAACGTTTTCATTTCAGTGTGATCATTTTCTCTTACATTTTCATTGCGCTGAGCTAATTGTAAATATATCCTTGGGTGGTGATTAGGATTGTGGTATGAGTGACGTTATCATTGCTCTATGCGTTAGGAAAAGCAGTTTTCTTGTTAGTTGTTGCACATTAGAGCAAATCTGTCGAAGCTGTTATATGTATTCATAAGTATATGCGCGCACACACACACACACACACACACACACACACACACACACACACATGCACATACGTGCACACACAATGAACACAAACATAGAGGAATAGATAGATAGATAGATAGATAGATCACCGAGGGGAGAAATTAACGAATCAGTAGATTATATTATTAAACTGGTCGAGAAGTAGATGACATAATGGACATGTAACAAGGCAGGCAGGTAACAAAAAAAAAGTTAACAAATACGTATTAATGTTGTCTTCTCAGTCTTCAAGTTTGATGTATCTAGTGTCTGTTTTGTCTGTTTTCATGTCACACTTCGCCGGCAGAAAAAGGAAAAGTTCCGCCTGTCTGCGGGTTTCAATTTAAGTTTACAGTGACTCAAAGACCTCTAGATAAAGCGTCCTTTCAACCACTTTAACGTCATACTTTATTTCTGAGATCATCACTATTACGTGACGTCAGTAGCAACAAAAATTCTTTATCTTCTGAGTCATCGGAGTTTTCGTCACCGCTGACATTTAAGCACTGCTGTGCACTGGTTTTAGAAAGTGTCTACACCAGCCTGTCAAAGCCTTTGCTTTAATACTTGACGTGGTTCTTTTTTGATCAAGTCAAAATGAAAGATTCTGACGAGTTTAAGATTGCGTGCTCACTCACAAAC
Source organism: Sinotaia quadrata (assembly GCA_028829895.1). Classification (NCBI taxonomy): domain Eukaryota; kingdom Metazoa; phylum Mollusca; class Gastropoda; order Architaenioglossa; family Viviparidae; genus Sinotaia; species Sinotaia quadrata. The sequence continues at coordinate 9,422,543 of CM054184.1, forward strand.
ATGCAAGCATATATACACAATGTTATACATACACACACACACACACACACACACACACACACACACACACACACAAACGAACACTCACATTTGGGCAATCTCTCTATTGATAGGTTGCTATAACAACAAGTCTCTATGTTCTAAGCTGTAACAGTTTCGTTAGATTTGGCTATTGTTTCAACGCTAAACATTGTTTTTGTTTGTCGGTTGTGATCGCACCCCGTGTCGAACAGCTCAGCTCAAGGGAGGCTACTTCGCTGGCGCGTGCGCATTGCTTTGTGTTGCGGCAAGGCTGGCCACATTACGTGCTAGTCTTCTGGTCTCGAGACTGAAGTAATTTTTTTCTGTCTCTCTCCTTTTCGTCACTGATACTTTTTAAGACGACTTAAACTCTTGAGTTCGGGCAATTAAAATCTAGCCTGGAGTAACGTTTTCATCCTATATTTTCTTCGCTCTCATTCTTTTGAGAAATCAGTGGAAACGTTCGATAAATCGAGAGGAGGAAAGACAGAAAAGTGGAGATGATAATATTGATAACAGGCGCTTTGCAATAACTGCACTTGACATTCACAAGATCGTGACACGAACTTACCTAAATACACGCCAAATTCACAAGGTCGTGACACAAACTTACCTAAATACACGCCAAATTCACAAGACCGTGACACAAACTTACCTAAATACACGCCAAATTCACAAGACCGTGACACAAACTTACCTAAATACACGCCAAATTCCCAAGATCGTGACACAAATTTGCATAAATTCTGAACAACAAAGACATCAAATTAATCCCGTACAACGTTACTACTATAAGCCATCAAATTAATCCCGTACAACGTTAGTACCATAAGACATCAAATTAATCCCGTACAACGTTAGTACCATAAAACATCAAATTAATCCCGTACAACGTTAGTACCACAGGCCATCAAATTAATCCCGTACAACGTTAGTACCATAAGCCATCAAATTAATCCCGTACAACGTTACTACTATAAGCCATCAAATTAATCCCGTACAACGTTATTTCCATAAGACATCAAATTAATCCCGTACAACGTTACTACTATAAGCCATCAAATTTATCCCGTACAACGTTACTAAATACGGAAGTAATTGTATTCAAAAACATTTTTCTTAATTAAAATACAAATGAATGCACAAACACTGAGTGTTTAAACAAACAGTGACACAGAAGAGACAGGGCTATTATCGCCGATGAAAGGAGTTATCCTGAAAATAAACATCGTCTCTTGGTTCACTGCTCAAAAACAGCAAATTCCGGATCGATGGATTCCGATAAGCAAAGGAACTGTGACCTTGAAGGAAGTTCCATGAGAGACAGTTTCTTTTTTTTTAAATCTTCTTTTTCTTTTTAACTTGGTATGGTTAGATTTCATATCTCTCGAATGCATTCTCGGATTTCAGATAGGGCGTGCGTTCTTTCTGACTTCAGTTTCCACTAGAGCAGGGTTCTTAACCTGGGGGTCCACGGACCCCCCAAGGGTTCCTTGGTTGGACTTCAGGGGGTCCGTGAAAGTCAAATATTCACTATGTTTTTACATTCTTTTTATGTGCATTTTTCTAGGGAGGGGGTACATAGCTTTCAGCAGATTTTTAAAGGGGTCCGTGACTCGAAAAAATTTTCAAGGGTGTCCGTGACTCAAAAAGGATAAGAACCACTGCACTAGAGGAACTGTTACTTAGAGTTACCAAGTTCATAAATCGTAAAAATATTTTTACGACCAGAATTTCCTTAAGTGACACATTTATAGAAAGAAAAAATGTAACATTTCATTCCTCAGTGCTGTACAGATTGTACTTTACTATATTATAGCGTAAATTCAGTGAAATGTGACTACAGCAGTGCAATACTGTTAATATGACACTCATTTTAATTTTTAAAATGCAGCCAGAAACCCAATTGCATTTTTTTTTTTATGAAGGAAATTCTTTGATTCTCGCTGTTTATGTTCAGATATTAGCTCCCTTGTTTTTAAAGACGTACGTAGTTTTATTAATCTTGCATTGTTCTGTTGCATTCACATTACTTTCAGTACATATATATATTATTTTGTTCTGTTGCGTTCATATTACTTTCAGTATATATATATATATTGCTATTTTATTCTTTTATATTACCTTCAGTATATATTTATATTTAAGTGACTGTATTAAGCTTCTCCTTGTGGCACTCATGTTTAACTCATGATACGTTTTTACCGCGTCCTTCGTTTTAATAGATAATTTCTAACAGTTAGTTTATTTTATTTTAAGGTAGGTGATACACTTTTGCATTATTCGTGCATAATTGCTACCTTTTTTGTTTTATGATCATTGTTTACAACTTATTTGTTCACTCTCATTTGTGTTCGTTGTTCTCTCTAGACAGTCATCTTTTGAATCGTGTCATTTACTTTCTGTTCGTTCATAAAGTAATATCTCTGTCACACGCACAAACACACGCACATACGCGCACGCACGCACACACACACACACACACAAACACACACACACAAACACTTGATCTCTTACATATCTTCAGATTATAATCTCTTAACCAGTCTCTCTCTCTCTCTCTCTCTCTCTCTCTCTCTCTCTCTCTTTTACACACACACACACACACAATATATATATATATATATATATAACAAGTTCACCTTGACTAGAACGCTGAGTCCAGTGTTCTCAGCAAAGTGTATGATACAAGAGAGAAAGAATGAAAAAATGGCGGCGCCTGCTGGTAAGTAAAGAGCTAAAAACGAAAGAGAGGGATGGATGGGGGGACTGAGCCTTCAGACTGGAAGAAAACGAATCAGCCGCAGGGAGCTAAGGGAGCGGAAGGTGGCGGTGATGGGTGGGGTGGGGAATGTAACGAAAGAAAAAAAAACGGCAACATTCAATAACTCCCAAATGTTTGCTCATTTGAAAAAGTTCAACTTCTCAGACAAGTAATAAAATGTCATTATTTTTTTTTAAAAAAGAATGAAAGAAAGAAAGACAACGCCAAAACAAACAATAGTACTAGCCGCAAACTGTTGTGATATGACTTTATTTTATTACAGTTACTGTTGTACGAGAACCTTACATCAACCATATTCTTATTGTTTCGCTTTATTTCCTCTCGAATGCGAATTACTTTGAAAAGGACTGTGCCTCCAATCAGTAAGAAGCTGGTAACACAGTTTTGTACAAGGCGCTTGCATCACTGAAAACAGCGGATTACAGCAAGACTTTTGCTGCAATCTATCCCAGCAAATTAGACTGTTTAATGGAAAGGTCTCGATTTTTTTATTTTTTTTTACGACGCTTCTTGTCTAATAGACTGAGAGAAATGAAGCATTTCACCCAATTTAAAGCACGCACGGAGTGAAAGATCGTCGCAGGAAAAAAGAAAAAAACAACTTTTGCCTTTAAACTGAGATTTACATCACTATGTGAACTAAGATGGAGAATGGTATGTTTATGTTTTGTACAAGTTTATATGTATTATACAAGTTAATATGTTGGTTTGGTTTGGTTTTATTTTGTTTTGTTTGTTTGGGTTGTTTGGTGACTTCTTTTTTTGGGGGGTGGGTGGGAGGTAAAATATTGTGTCGACGCCTGATTGACCTGACTGACAGTATCCGTTCACGACAATCATTGTATTAATAATTTGTTTCGCTCACGAAGTGACCACCGACGAGACATAGCGATGTAAGTTTGTATCGCTGTAAGTGCGTTTCGGAGCTATAAATCTAATTTTATCGATTTCATTGTAATCAAGATTTGTGCCAGTGATTGATTGATTGATTGATTTATGGGTGGTGGATGAATGAGTGAATGAGTGATTGTAACTATAACTTTATGGAAGTCTCTTATCATTTATTCTCATTCATCTAATAATTTAATTTGTCTTCAGTTTACTTATCTCCTTTGTTCTCCGTAGCAGGAATATAAAAACATTCCTTTTTTAATGTAAAACATAATAATTATTTGTCATATGTTTCCGCTATTATATTTTGCTATTTGAGCACTTATCTGAAACATAATATACATAGTTGTACATCCAACATTAGCTTTCATGTTATCCGGGGGTTGATGGGTGTAATTAGTTAATTTGAGTTTGGAAAAGGGGTGTGTGTGTGATTAGTTAGTTTGAGTTTGGAAAGGGGAAAGGTCTTCAGATTTTTACCTTTGAGAAAGAAAAATATATGAAATATTTCACTTCCTTTATAAATTTATTATTTACTTATACTACGGTTTTGTTTTCTGTTATTTTGTCCAACCGTAAGCTGGAAAAAATAACTGAAAATTATGATTTTCCTAATTAATTATTTTCCTTGTTAATTTCTTACAGTAATTGATTTCTTGTTTATTTCATGAGTGGTGTTATAAGGCAAGGTTTTCTTTCCAGACTTACAGACCCATATCCCTCAATCTATGGAATCTTTCTTATTCAGTAAGTCTTTTTCTTTGTTTTTTTTTTGTCTAGAGTAATCTCCCCCTCACTCTCTCCCTCTTACTCTTTCTCTCGCTCACTATTTCAGTTATTTTACCCAAACTCACTCTCTTATTTTCTTTCATTCTTTTTCTCCTCTCTCTCACTCTCTCACTCTTATTCGATCTCTTACTTTCTCACTTTTCATTTTACTTTTTTTCTTCTCTTTCACTAACGCAATTTTTCACGCGCGATTTCACATTTCGACGAAGACTTGATCCAGTATAAATTTGCTGATTCTGTACAATGTCAGAGGGCACGATAACAAGTACGATTTGAAAGAAAAGAAAATATATGTATGTGTGGGAGATTGTGGGTGTGGGTGGGTGTGGGTGTGGGTGTGATCCTTAGTTCTTTTCCGGTTGTTTATTTTTTTAAACAATCTAATGCGGGCTTCGTCGTTCCCATTTAGCTACTTATAAATAATCTCACGTTAACGTTCCCCTGCCTTTCTTTTTTAAAATTAATGCTAATTATTTTCTACATTTCGTTAGTTTTGTGTTTCTAGTATTTCTTTATATATCTATCCTTCTTCCTCGTCCACTTCTAGCCCCTTAATTTTTCGACAGTTAACAAATCTTTTCTCTGGGGAAAAATAAACGACTTTAAAGAATTAGCGAAATATTTTTGCCACTATTTCAATGAGGAATTGTTTTAAAGATTTTTAGTTTTGGTTTTGTTTATTTTTCACACAAATACTTTATGTGTAATTGTAAGTCACACCAAAAATTATCCACAACTTTCTTTGTTGGACTTCTTTTTTGTTTGTTTGTCTGGTTGTTATTGCTTGTTTGAGTTCATTTTGTTTCTTTGGGAGTTTATTATGTTTGTTTGAGGCTTATTTTATTTTGCTGTTTGCTTGGATTTATTTTATTTCATTCCTTTGGGATTTATTTTATTTTATTTCGTTTGTTTTGGATTTATTTTATTTTGTTGCTTGTTTGGGTTTATTTTATTTCCTTTGCTTGGGATTTATTTTATTTTGTTTGTTTGTTTGGGTTTTGTTCTTTCTTCTTTCTTTGCTAGTTATTTTCTAGTTTTACTTTTTAAATCAGTGGAGTGTGTGTCTCTGTGTGTGTGTGTGTGTGTGTGTGTGTGTGTGTGTGTGTGTGTGTGTGCGTGTGCGTGCTGCCTGAAGTCATATTACCTCACCCGATTGAAATTTAATAACTAAATAAGACTGAATTTTACATAAAATATTTATTGATCGACATCGGCAGGTCCTTAACGCATAGAGCTGTGCCCTCCTAAATTACCCGCGCCCTCTCTGTTTCATCCCTCCCTTTCCCCCCTCCCTCCCTCCCTGCAGCTCACGGACTTGAGTCGTAAAGAATTCTCATTGTGGAAGTACGTCCACAACTTTGATGGGTCATGATTAGGTTTACTACAGTTCCTTCGGTTTAACGGCCTGTTTTAGTGGGTTGTTTTCACTGCTATGTAGAAGACACGTGACTGTGTTGATATTACGTATTCTGAATAAAGAGCGAAAGATAGGGTGTCTCGTACCAAAGGGAAACAAATCTCTCCCTGTACCCCCACCCCGTGCCCCGCTTTGTACAAAATGCCGTGCGCAGCGTTGCGGATAAGTGTTCAGTTTGAAAGAATATCACACTCGATGAATAATTCATGGCCACTTCTCTCCCCTTGTCTTCTGCGTCATTTCATCTGGTTCATCAAGTGCCAGTCATATCTCGTACGTCATAAGAGTAAGAGGAATAAAGTTGACAAAATGAAATTTATACAGCGATCGAACTAGAGATTCGGCGCTAAGTCACCTGCACCTAGTCAAATTCTCATCAGGCATCCTTATCATCTTGTATGAAAATAAAAATTCTCTGTTTTTATAAATATGATAAATCGCCAGGTGTTCATTTTTCTTTAAAAAAAAAGCAAGATATATATTTTTTCCCTCCGCATGAGTTGTCGTGTTGACGACATTCAGTTTGTGTTGTATGTGTGGAACAGAATGTCACCCAAGTACTCCCGTTAACGTCACGCTCTTTGACATTAATGGTGTCTTTAGCGAGTGCTTCTTTCACCCGAGTTACGGTTGTCGTATATTTTAAAATATTTTTATTTTCTTATGGCTGTTCTCAACAGCAGAACACTATGAGTCGCCGCAATTACCACACGACACTTCTTGTGTAGCATAGCGTGATCGTTGGGTGTATAGCGATGCTCTTTGTAAAATATCGTATGCTCACTGTGACATACAGCAATTCTTGTTGTAAAATATCATATGCTCACTGTGGACCATCATATACTCAGTGTGACATATAGCGATGCTCGTTGTAAAATATCGTATGCTCACTGTGGACCATCATATGCTCACTGTGCCGTACAGTAATGTTCATTCTAAAATAGCACATGCTCACTGTGACTTACAGCAATGCTCGTTGTAAAATAGTGCATGCTCATTGAAAAGTATAGCCACGCTCTTTGTAAAATATCCCCATGTTCACTGAGATATATAACAATGCTTGTAAAATATCATATGCTCACTGTGACATATAAAAATGCTCGTTGTAAAATATCACATGCTCATTGAGATATACAATTCTCGTTGTAAAGTATCCTTTGCTCACTATTCATATAATAAAACTCGTTGTAAAATATCACATGCTCACTGAGATATATAACAATTCTCGTTGTAAAGTATCGTATGCTCACTATTCATATAATAAAACTCGTTGTAAAATATCACATGCTCACTGAGATATATAATAATGCTCGTTGTAAAATATCGTATGCTCGCTGACATCTAACTATGCTCGTTGTAAAGTATCAAGCTCACTAGGAAGATTTACATGCTCACTGTGAAACATCCACTTCTTTGGTGTCAGTCACGTAGTCTGCAGTCATACAGAATGCTGATTCAAAGTATCTATCAGTTCTTTGCTGTCAGTCACGTAGTGTCAGTTGCATAGTATATTGATCAAAGTATTTATCAGTTCTTCGCTGTTACTCAAGTAGTCTAAAGTCACGTAGTGTCACTTGCATAGTATATTGATCAAAGTATTTATCAGTTCTTTGCTGTTACTCACGTAGTGTCACTTGCATAGTATATTGATCAAAGTATTTATCAGTTCTTTACCGTCAGTCACGTAGTCTGCAATTAAACAGTATAGTGATCAAAGTAGTTATCAGTTCTTTGCTGTCCGTCACGTAGTGTCAGTTGTATAGTATATTGATCAAAGTATTTATCAGTTATTTGCTGTTAGTCATGTAGCCTGCAGTCATGCAGTACATTAAATCAACGTATTTATTTTAAGACTGAATAGAAAACTCGGACCTTTGTTTTTCTATTTCTAAGTGTGATTTTGTCGGGTTAAAATAAGCGGATGTTTGAACGTAAAAAGCAATGGTGTTTTTTTAGCATTGATATCTGATGTGTACGTTATCACCACAAGGGAGTGATTATTATTATTTAAATTGTTGATTTTTTTAAATATTCGCCTTCTCTCCTAACTGAACCAAACTTTCTATATAAATAGTAATGTTCTTTAGCCTGGACTTTGGCCTGCTTGCTTGCAGTGGATTTGCTGCCTCTTTTGTTGGCTCGTTGAAAATTTAAATATTCACACTTTCCTGGCCAATCATTTCGTCTATAGTTTAGACATTATATGAACGCGCGAATTTCAAATCTCGATAGAACACCCTCGAAATATAGAAGTAATCTGTTTTATAATCTGTGTTTTATCAGTAGCGCTCTTTGTTCTAATTTTCCTTTTGGGCCTCTTTCATACGAAATGTGTTTCCTGATGCTGAGTTTTCAAGGTCATATTATTGGCTTATTTGAGAGTAGAATAACAGACTTCTGCGTCCAACATGACATATATAACGACATATTTCTGACACGAAATTCCCGCCGTATACACACGATTCTATTGGCTGTCAATGCAACATGGTGCATGTTGAAGTCTGCAATTTGAAAAACAATATTTTGGGGTGAGGAGTTGTGCATGCGTGGTGGAACAGTAGGAATTTTGCTGTAAGTAAAATTGTAGAACTGTAAGTGAAACAAAATTATTCACAATCACTCTTACAGTAAACTGTTTATTGTGTTGCATAAATTTGACAAGCAGTATAACTTGGTCGATCCTGTCGTGGCGCTTTAAACGGTACAGATCGACGAAAATAAACTAATTTAAATGTATGATGTCTTGCTGAAATCAGCATCTTTTATTTGTGGGAGCCTGTTTGAAAGTGAAAAATACGTGGCCTGGAGTCTTGTTTTCTACGCTAGAAATTGAAATGTGGCTGTAGAAGTCTGGGTTTTTTCTATGCTAGAAATTGAAAAGTATGTGACTGTAGAAGTCTGTTTTTTCTATGCTAGCAATTGAAAATCATGTGACTGTAGATGTCTGTTTTCTATTTTAGAAATTGAAAATTATATGACTGTAGAAGTCCTTTTTTTCTATGCTAGAAATTGAAATGTGGCTGTAGAAGTCTGGTTTTTTCTATGCTAGAAATTGAAAAGTATGTGACTGTAGAAGATCTGTTTTTCTATGCTAGAAATTGAAATTTGACTGTAGAAGTCTGTTTTTTCTATGCTAGAAATTAAAACGTATGTTACTGTAGAAGTCTGTTTTCTATTTTTAGAAATTGTAAAGTATGTGACTGTAGAAGTGTTTTCTATGCTGAAAATGAAAAGAATATACTTGTAAAAGTTGTTTCTTATGTTATAAACTAAAGAACTAGTTATAAATAGCTAGAACTATCAATGTGCTATTAAAATCTATACATAAAATTAAATTGCTATGGTTGTGGGTTTGTGCGGACTTAGGTAAAAGTAGTAGGCAGATTTTCATCAGACTTTTCCTGTTGTATACTTAGTGCCCTAGATTCTTAGATAGGCTATAACATCTTGCTATCCCACAGGAGAGTTCGCCAGTGTGAAAATAAAACTATGAAAATTTTCCAGTAAAATCATGTAGTCAGGCCTTGGCTAATACATTGCTCCGACCTCCACGAACCCCTTGCACAGTGAATGATTCATATTTCACTTCGATTCTCCGACCTCCATGAACCCCATGCACAGTGAATGATTCACTTATCACTTCGATTGCACTTCACCGTCTGGGTATTACATTTTAGGCGGTTGTAAATACTGGATTTGGGATTTTAGTGTGAGCGTCTGTTTTGCCGAGACGATTAATAATCTCAAGGACGTACGTTCTGTGGAGTGCAGCCGTAGACCTTCATTCCAGCTGCTTCTCACTCCGACAGCTGTACGTCGCAAACTCCAGGGTCAAAAGCAGCAACAACCCCAGATAACGAGGTTCACAATAGCACTTTGATCAACCTTTGTAGATTAAAAACAAAAATATGGCTAACAGTCTGTATTCTGCCATCATTTGTGCGAGAGAAGCAGCGGGCACAAGCTAGTATATCATAATAAACAAATAATGTTTTATACACAACAATTATGTTAACAGAGAGGTTCGCTCTGTTGCATAGCGACATGTAACGTTTTACTGTGAGCATTCTATATTTTACGGTGAATATGATAAATACTTTGATCAGCTTGCTGCGTGACTGTAAACTCTGTAAACAATGACTGATGCGTAACAACAAAACGATGGAACTGGGGGGGGGGGGGACATACGGCTAAGTCCGCAGCCAATCCAGTCCCTTTGCTTTCTACACGAAATAAATATATATATATATATATTTTTTTTTTAATAAACGCAGCTCAACCTAAAGTACACTATTTACATCTCTAATCGTTTTGGTCATTACGGTAAATATCTAGAGTAATTGCCCTTTTTAATCCAAGTTTCATGTTTAATAAACCATACGGCAATTATGTAGTCCTGTTTACTGACTTTGCCAACCGGAAATACGCGGTGTGCATAAATATTCTCGAGCTAAAGGGCATCAACTGGACGAAACCAGCAAGAGTTGTGCAACATTGCTACACTAGCTCTGGTTTTGAAACGCAAATACTTCCGGTTTTCTGTACATAGAATGATCTTTTCCTTGTGTGTAATTGCAATGTCTACATCCGGGTTCAAGAAGACATTCCGTACATAAGTACAGAACCCATTTCTGGTCTGAAATGTTTAAATAGCAGCAGTTTGTACATAACTATATTTTGCTCTTCCATTTTGCCAATAGAGTTTATCAGATCTATAACAAATGTAGAAGTTGTTTTTATTGTAATTAATAATATAGCACTTAATGAAAGTGCTCAAAATAAATTATATTAAAAATGATATAATAAAAAAAAATAGTAGTGTAAATTAAATGTAAATGAAAAAAAATGAAAATGAAAATGTAACCCTTTTTTTTTTCTCACTTTGGTTCATTACTTAATTACTATAACGCACGTGCTCAAAAGATTTAAACCATAGGTATATCGATCGTTGAAAGGCAATCGGTGTCTAAAGATTATTTTGTACTTTGTTTTATTTCTGACTAGTTGTTTGGCTTTTTTTTTAAAAAAATCTTTTCTGTCATTTATTTCTAAGTTGTGGTATTAATTCTAGTCGATTATTTACTATGTCCGGTCCAGTACGTGTCCTATTAGCTGATAAATTAATTGTAATCATTTGGTGTATTTGAGGAGGAAGCGAATGAAAACCGTATCGGTTCGTGATGCACGTGCCCGTTTGCTTTTGGTGTGTGTAGAAGGGGGAAGGGGGTTTAAATGCATTTCCGTTTGTCTCAGCAATTTGGCACGCACGCATCTCACCAGAAACGCGCGAACGCACGTGTAGAATCCCGACCTACCAGAGCGTGACGTCTCGCTGAGATCTGTTGAGGTTGTTCGGCGCGCACGTGCACAGCCTGGAAGCATGGGCCGTCTGTATCGTCGGGCAAAGAGCAGCGGACCGTGAACATTTGCATACTCTCGGGTCACAGTGAAGTGCGTTCCGCTTAACAGATCAAACGGCGGCACAACTTGTGTCGGTGTCGCCGTGACTGGCCGTGAAGCCCGGTCCGTGTCTCCTGCAGCTGCGGCGCTCTATTTGTGGCCAGCGGTGGTGACGTCATGAAATTTTCATTCATTATGTCCAACTGTAGCTTCTGGGTGTGGATGTCTTGTTCATCAGCGTGGGGTGGGGGGAGGGGTTGGGGGGTGTTGATTTTGAGGGTGCTACTTCTTAGCTTGCTGCTTAATAAATTTATAATTTGAATGAGTGATTTGTTGATTGATTAACTGATTGAATTATTTTGATTGTCTGTTTTGTTGATTGATCACCTGATTGAACTATTGATTGTCTGATTTGTTGATTGATTATCTGATTGAAATATTGATTGTCAAGTTTCTTGATTGTTGAAAAACTTATTCTTCAATTGCTTGCTTGACGGATGAGTGAGTGAGTGAGTGAGTGAGTGAGTGAGTGAGTGAGTGAGTGAGTGAGTGAGTGAGTGAGTGAGTGAGTGAGTGAGTGAGTGAGTGACAGAATAAATAATTATTTATAGGATGTTGCTTTGGCTGATGGATTTTTTTGAATGGCTTGAATGATTAATGGTTCCCCTACCTGAATGAATGTATCGTGGTTGGTTGGTTGGTTGGTTGGTTGGTTGGTTGGTTGGTTGGTTGGTTGGTTTGGATATTAATCCTTATTTACGAAAATGTGTTAATTAATTGTTCAAGACTCTGGAAAGGGCGAAGTTTTATTTTCTGATTCCCTCAAATCTTTTCTCAAAGCTGTATGTGAAAAATAAGTCTGTTGTTATTAGTTTTTTGGTTTGTTTGTTGTTTTAATTTTCTTTGGATCTTTTTTGTACACGACACTTGAAACATTGTGCATTGTATAAGTCGTCATTCTTTTCTGTGACACATTTTGTTGAACACAGTCTGGAAATAGCAAATAAATACTACTGCTGTACGGGTTCTTGTTTTCTAGTTTTATGACTGCTAGCAAGTGGAGAGTTTTCCAACAGAGGACAGCCAATAAAAAGTCGAAATTCAGTCTCGATAATGGACATCCGTATTCAATACAGTTCCTTAAAACCGTCGTGTCGCTTATCTTACCCACAATCGCACTAAACATTGGAATAAGAAGCTGACGAAAACTAGTTCGAGCCGGATTTTGAAGTTGATTTGCTCATTCGAACAGAACACTTTATTCATTTTTTATTTTTTTATTTTTTTACTATTAATCAGTCCAGATTAATTCAGCACATATGTACTTTCAAACCTTGGCTTTCGTCACGTCACTGGGAACCTGTGGCTTTCTGGTCCTGTTCTGGGTTTTAGAGCCATGAAATTGAGTACAGGCCCCTCACTATGTTCTGGGTTTTAGAGCCATGAAATTGAGTACATGTCCCTCACTATGTTCTGGGTTTTAGAGCCATGAAATTGAGTACAGGCCCCTCACTATGTGGTGGCGGGAATAGTCTAATTTTAAGTTTGAACGCCGGAGTGCCTGAAAGTCGGGATAGACTATGACGTATTTATGAAATCTGACGTAAAGACACGTTTGTGTGTATGTATGTCTGTAGGTATGCGCGCAAAATATCTTCGTGTTGGTGAGCTGCGATCATCTATAGTCATGAACAACTTTTCTGCAGATATTACTTCATGTTTAAACCTAACCAATACATCAGATATTACTTCATGTTTAAACCTAACCAATACATCAGATATTACTTCATGTTTTAAACCTAACCAATACATCAGATATTACTTCATGTTTTAAACCTAACCAATACATCAGATATTACTTCATGTTTTAAACCTAACCAATACATCAAATATTATTTCATGTTTTAAACCTAACCAATACCTCAGATATTACTTCATGTTTTAAACCCAACCAATACATCAGATATTACTTCATGTTTTAAACCCAACCAATACATCAGATATTACTTCACGTTTTAAACCCAAACAGTACATCAGATATTACTTCATGTTTTAAACCCAACCAATACATCAGTAAAATAGTCAATTCAGGTGTAAATATCTATGACTTGTTAGCTTAGACAGCTATGACTTGTTAGCTTAGACAGCTATGACTTGTTAACTTAGACATCTATGATTTGTTAGCTTAGACATCTATGACTTGTTAGCTTAGACAGCTATGACTTTCAGCTTAGACTTTTATGACTTGTTAGCTTAGACAGCTATGACTTGTTAGCTTAGACTTTTATGACTTGTTAGCTTAGACAGCTATGACTTGTTAGCTTAGACAGCTATGAATTGTTAGCTTAGACATCTATGATTTGTTAGCTTAGACACCAATGGCTTGTCAGCTTAGACATCTATGACTTGTTAGCTTAGACACCAATGACTTGTCAGCTTAGACATCTATGACTTGTTAGCTTAGACATCAATGACTTGTTAGCTTAGATATCTATGACTTGTTAGCTTAGACATCTATGCTCGTTAAAATATTATTTTCTTTTGCGCGGATATCTATACTTATTATGACTATTATGCGTGGGAAATTGTGGGCGCTAAGAACAATATTCGTAGGAAATTGTGGGCGCTAAGACCAATATTCGTAGGAAATTGTGGGCGCTAAGACCAATATTCGTAGGAAATTGTGGGCGCTAAGACCAATATTCGTAGGAAATTGTGGGCGCTAAGACCAATATTCGTAGGAAATTGTGGGCGCTAAGACCAATATTCGTAGGAAATTGTTGGCGCTAAGACTATTATTCTTATTGCGACATCCGTGCTAGTGTTGGCGCCTTTGGTTGTGTTAAGATATCTATGACTATGTCTTAAGATTTTATAAATTTTGTCATATATGCGTGTAAGATATCTATGACTATTGACACCGATACATGCTAAGAGCATGGATGTCTATATTAAAATACCTGTCATGACTGATTTCTATATGTTAAAATACGTATACGTATTGATAGGAATACGTATTAGCACGTCCATAAAACACTGAAGTATAAATGAGCTGATATGTCTATGCGGTGTTAATATCTGTGCGTAATAAGATAACTATGAAATGGACAATTGCATTTTATATATTTTACAATGCTAAATGTACGTATATGTACGTGTTAAGACATTTTGGAGAGTTGATATCTATGCACATGTCTATGAGTGCTGACATCTATGTTTTTTAAGATGTCTATGAGTGCTGACATCTACGTTTGTTAAGATGTCTATGAGTGCTGACATCTACGTTTGTTAAGATGTCTATGAGTGCTGACATCTACGTTTGTTAAGATGTCTACGAGTGCTGATATCTATGTTTGTTAAGATGTCTATGAGTGCTGATATCTATGTTTGTTAAGATGTCTATGAGTGCTGACATCTATGTTTGTTAAGATGTCTATAAGAATGTCTATGGCTGTGAAGATATTATGAGGGTTAAGGTAAAGATTGTTACATCCATGTGTACTAAATTATATGTGAGGGATGAAGTGTACGTGTGCTAGGATATTTACCGTACCTGATCGAGTTATTCTAAAAATAATAAATAATTAATAAAGCACTGAAACTTATGCGAGATTAAAGCCTTGAAAAATATATATATACACGTTTTAAGTAAAATAAGTAAAGGCGTTCCAATATTTTTTTTTAATTTTCAATTGAAATGCAGAATTGCATTTTTTTTAATTTGCATTTGTAAAAATTAAAAATAAATAAAATGAATTTACAAATGTACACGCTGAACGGACCCTAACACCAAAGAGACAGTAAAGTTCCTGCTGTGGAAAGGAAATGTCTTGAAAATGGCCATGGTGTCTTGGTATCTCACATCGGAAGGCAGCAGTTTCCAGCTCCATAGAACAGGACAAAAACAGAACATTAAACAAGTCACTCAATATATCCTTTGCTTCCTTGAAAACGTGTGTCCAGAAACTAGAACAAGCTTCTCGCAAGAGATGAGACATTTTTTCCCCCACGGACGAGATCAGACAGAAACTTTGGACTGGCACCTGGCACAGAAGCATAAGAAAACGTCAGAAATCCTTTCGATGCTGTCCGCTGTGAACGGGTGGCTCAGTGAACGCTGTGACGTGGAACGACGTGAATATTTCTTCACTGGCGAAAATTCCGGCGTTTTGATTGGTAGGCAAGAGAGACCGGAATTACAACACCCATACCAATGAAGGCACATGGAATTTTAAGTAAAATACCAATAAATATGTCACATACACCCCTTTATTACTGGTTGTATTTATTATTTATTTATTAATAAATCATAACTCATTACAATTGATGGAGAATCTTAATTTATATTTATTAATAGTTCTCCGGCAAGATCAACGTGTCTCTCACTTGGCTGATTATAAGTGTGTCTCACTTGGCTGATTATAAGTGTGTCTCACTTGGCTTATTATAAGTGTCTCTCACTTGGCTGATTATAAGTGTGTCTCATTTGGCGGATTATAAGTGTGTCTCACTTGGCTGATTATAAGTGTGTCTCACTTGGCTGATTATAAGTGTGTCTCACTTGGATGATTATAAGTGTGTCATAAAACTCTACTCTTGACCCAATAGTAAGAGAGATTTTTACTGTCGCATAATGTTTCTGCAGGTAGGAACTTCTTACTAATGGAGTAATAAAAATCTGCCTTTATATTTAACGAGCCTCCACCCACCCACTTTTACTCCAACATATAGTTTATTCATTTGTGCAAGAAGGTTAATAAATTTAACAATGAATTTATTACATCAGCAATCAATATACATATATACAAATACAATGAGAACGTTATTTCACATCAATATTCCACGAAACAGCATTCAAGTAATTCCAATATTTATTCAGTCTTATATTGTAGCACATAATTCAGCAAGCAGATTACTATCAACATAAATCAGAGGACTATTTTTATCATAGAAGAAATGGAGTTATAGAGTGATATGATAATGGCTTGTAGATAACCTTGTTTAATGACGTAAGCCGAAACAGTCCTTCCATAACAATATCATAAGTTTATTGTTCACAGAGAATAGTCAATCTTCCACTGCTCTGCTCAGCACTTTTGTAGAACACTGTAGATCCCTCAAGAATATTCTAGGCACAAATTCGCCATATTACCTTCTCAAGGAGACAATCACAGTAACGAACCTCTAGCACTCCTTATGCTAGAAAGTTTCACACTGGAGTCAGACTCACTTGCCAACACACACAAATGGGGTGCATGGGGTGAATCATCACAACTGCCATACTCTCGGGTGGAAACTTCTCAAATCCACCACAAGCATACAAAGAAGAAAAAGGTAAAAGAACAAAGGCTTGCTCCTTTCTGAAACATATCAGAGAGGAATGCTGAGTTCCAAATTTAATCACTTCCATTCTTTCTTACATTCATTCTCAACTTACAATTCATGTGACAGTATTTATTAGCCTGATACATCCCTGCAACATAATAAATACAACATAATTAAGTATGAACATGATTCAGCTAGAAATATTGTCACGTGTTTAACATATTAAATACAAGTATCATAATTTACATCTATAGGAATAATAGTCTTTTCACATAATACATCTTTACATTAAATTATAAATATAACACCTCAATAGCAAAGTGTACAAAATATTCTAAGTTCATTCTCTCTCAATCAATCAGTTAACAATGAAAACATATGGAATTTTTAAGTCAAGTACCAACGAATGCACAAGGAATTTTAAGTCAAGTACCTGTGAACACACAAGGAATTTTAAGTCAATTATCAGCAAACACACAAGGAATTTTAAGTCAAGTACCTGTGAACACACAAGGAATTTTAAGTCAAGTACCAGCGAATACACAAGAAATTTTAAGTCGAGTTTCAGTGAACACACAACGAATTTTAAGTCATGTGCTAATGAACACAACGAAATTTATGTCAATTATCAGCAAACACACAAGGGATTTTAAGTCATGTGCTAATGAACACAACGAAATTTATGTCAATTATCAGCAAACACACAAGGAATTTTAAGTCATGTGCTAATGAATACACAAGGAATTTTAAGTCATGTGCTAATGAACACAACGAAATTTATGTCAATTATCAGCAAACACACAAGGAATTTTAAGTCATGTGCTAATGAACACAACGAAATTTATGTCAATTATCAGCAAACACACAAGGGATTTTAAGTCATGTGCTAATGAACACAACGAAATTTATGTCAATTATCAGCAAACACACAAGGAATTTTAAGTCATGTGCTAATGAACACAACGAAATTTATGTCAATTATCAGCAAACACACAAGGAATTTTAAGTCATGTGCTAATGAATACACAAGGAATTTTAAGTCATTTGCTAATGAACACACAAAGAATTTTAAGTCATGTGCTAATGAATACACAAGGAATTTTAAGTCATGTGCTAATGAATACACAAGGAATTTTAAGTCATGTGCTAATGAATACACAAGGAATTTTAAGTCATGTGCTAATGAATACACAAGGAATTTTAAGTCATGTGCTAATGAATACACAAGGAATTTTAAGTCATGTGCTAATGAATACACAAGGAATTTTAAATCGAGTTGCCAGCATTAGTTTCAATTCATGGTCATGAAATGGTTCACTAGTCTTCTTGTCACTCTCTAATAAGAACCCCGAATTATGTGAGCTATTCATTTTGCTAAAATCTCTGAGAAAATCACAAGCTAAATGCATGCATAAACAAACCACCAAAAAAAATTCTTTAAATTAAAAAATAATACCAGCCTGTTAATCTAACATTAAAAGTATGACTCGACTGTAGGAGCCTGTCGCCTGGTGTCGGAGACGAGTGCTTGCCCCCTAGAGGCGATTTGGCAGGTGACGCTACCAGAAGGCATAGCCCGTGTGTCATCCGTAAGGGTCAGGCAGTCTTGTGACGTCAAGTCGTGCCGCCCGCTTCGCGGAACAACCAGGACAACAGCACTGTCGACTTTAAAGCTAGGGTCGATAAGGTGTTCATTCATACATTTATTGTCACTTTCTTTTATTTTTAACACCTTTGGTGTCAGACTTGAAACACAAGTCCGCAAGAAAAGCTCCGAGGGTTTTTGACCTCGTGATGCCGCACCGCATCAGGTGGATCGATCCAGATGATTATAGTTTGACCTACTTTGAGGATACGATCTTCAACTTTCATAACCTCGTCGCACCCACATGACTGATGCATCCTACTTTTTTACCCAACAGCAGCAACAAAAATAAGTGCGCCAAATACATCAATCATATACCAATATTAATTTGTCAGTCTCCTTCATTTTTATGTTTTTATTTAAAACTCAAACAAACAAACACTCGACTAGTAATAATAGTTAAGCATGCACTGAACACGGCTTTTATGTGGCCATGGTTAATTCTGAAAGTCTGTCCCATTGGCTAAAACCATAACCTAGATTGGCCAATCGCAATAAGGCACGGGTAAAGCTTATAATTTGTTTGCAAAAACTGTCAAAGAAATATTCATCTGTGGGTTTGGTTAGTTGCTTGTTGCATGCTTGCTTGTTTGGTTAGTTTATTTCTGTTCCATTAAATATTTCAGTCAATTTGAATTTCAGCGCATTGTTTCTTATTTATTTATTTAATGAACCGATTGATTGACTGACTGGTCAGTTAGTTCATTTGGCAGGTGGGTTGGTTTGAATGAGTGGGTAAGAATGAGCGAGTGGATGAGTAAATGAGTGAGTAATGATTGGTGTTCAAGTATTGGTTGGTATTAATATTATTTACGTTCGAATGATTTCTTGTTTGTTTGATTGATTGCTATTTGTTGAATTGTGCTAAAAAAAATTATTTATATTTAAACCCAGCACGCCCTGAGGGCAGTGTTGTCGTCTAGATGTTGTCGTTCTTTCATTTTGCATTACTGATTCGTGTATTTCTTGATTTGTATTTTTCTGTCTATCTTACTTTTCCTACCTCATATTTTCTTCTTTTTAGATATTATAACTGTTTGCTGTTATATAATTTAAATTCTTGTTTTTAAGAATTGTTGAGCTAGATCCGATTCGCATCGTTTTGTCATACATATTAATGAAATAATATTCATGCGTCACTGCACACCAACTTTTCTGTTTAAATCAAGGTCAAAATTATTAATTGTTTTTAATTAACATAGAAAGTACGACTAGTGTGCGACATGTGGTTAATTAGAAAAGAAGAAATCACGTTTTTAATTTCTTCCATCGAGCAAGTAATAAAACAATAAAAGTTCGGTCTAGTTCTCTCTCTCTCTCCCCACTTGGGCGTGTGACCTTGAGATCCAGGTGAATTTCGGTGACAAGCGTGCCCGCGAGAAAGGTCGTGGCGTTCAGCCGTCATGCTCGAGAGGAGCAGCCAGGAAGCGTTTGCCAAGTGTGCTATCCCGTTACTGTCACACTTGAACTTTTCTATGGTCTGTTTGTTGTTTGTCAGATAGATAGATAGATAGATAGATAGATAGATAGATAGATAGATAGATGGTTGGATGGATGGATAGACGGATGGTTAGATAGATAGATAGATAGATAGATAGATAGATAGATAGATAGATAGATAGATAGATAGATAGATAGATAGATAGATAGATGGTTGAATGGATGGATAGACGGATGGATAGAAAGACAGATAGATCGATCGATGGATGGATGGATAGATAGATAGATGGTTGGATGGATGGATGGATGGATAGACAGACAGATAGATAAATAGATGGATGGGAGGATGGATGGTTAGAGAGAGAGAGAGAGAGAGAGACATATATCTGTGGCGATTGTATGTATATCAACTCGTTCTTATACATGTATATTACTTTGAATAACTTGTCTCTGGGTTGGGTCTGATTTCGTACTTATTCACACTTGACATTAGGTCACTAAATATGTTTACATTTTTCTGTATTTATCTATTTATATCCCATGAGAACAGTTTTCGGATGCTTCTCTTTTTCATCGTTTTACGTTTAATTAATGCCCTTGATTTGACGGTGTCTCGATGAGCTAAATCCGTAACATGAGTTATTTTCTTCTGTTCGGTACTGTTTTCGTTATGCTATTTATAAATCTCCAATAATTAATCGTCTTCTAAAACAAGATTACCGAAACGGATATAAGTTTAGAGAAGTGGTTTCGGTGTGTTTTGTATACATGACTACTGAGGCGTTTACTTGCAATGAGTGTGTATGTGAGAGTTTGCATGTGTTTGTGTACGTGTATGTTTAGATATGTGTGTGATTTTGCCTGTGTTTGTGCACGTGTGTGTTTGTATATGCGTGTGTGAGTGAGGGGATGCAAGAAAAGAACAAAATGTGAGAAGTTAACAGGAGCACTAAAATGACACTAAACAAACATTCACTCGAGCGAGCACGCATACTTTCTCTCTCTCTTTCTCTCTCTCTCTCTCTCTGTCTCTCTCTCTCTCTCTCTCTCTCTCTCTCTCTCTCTCTCTCTCTCTCTCTCTCTCTCTCTCTCTCAAACTTACTAAAATCTTTCAAACAATATTCGTATTAATAAGAAGAAAAGAAATCAACAAGTACACTTGAGTGATATTTGTTACCTTGTCTGCTCTCCATATAATGTATGTGTGATGGAGTACATTTGCCCATCCTTATTTCTAAACTTAATTGTTATATAAATTGTTAAATTTTCGCAGTGACTCGACCTTATGATGGTACTTTTGTAAATGTCAGAGTTGGAGTAAACACTCGAGTTGAGAATAAGCTAGAAATTGCTGATGCAACGCAAGCCAGTCCCAACTGGATGAGTAGTTTTTATTATCCAATGGTTAAGATTTACGAGAATGAGACCAGCCAATGGGCTGAGATCAAACGTTTACATGCTGTAGAGAATTATATTGTCTAGTCACTTGAATTTGATATGGCAAGAAGTCTGGTCATCAAAAGCAGATGTTAGTTTAATGGTAAGTTAATACTGATTGAGAGAGAGAATGGACTTAGAAATACTTCATGCATTTTTTGCTAATGACCTTTTTACTTGTTTTTTACGTAGAGATGTATTATTTGAGTAGATTCGTATTTCTACAAACTATGAACTATAATGCTTTTATGTGGTATGCGAAATGCTTGATATTGTTCCTAATGAACCTGTTCATAAACTATCATGCTGTATGTATTGTGCTGTGTACGTGTATCAAGCTAATAAATATTGTTGCAGGAAACTCTAAGTCGAGACATGAATGTAAGAAAGAATGGAGTTAAAAAGGAATAAACTGGAAACTTAGCACTTGCTCCTTGACTGTATTTTACATGGAAAAAGCAGCCATTCCTAGTTTTATCAGAATCTCCTGGTTCACTGATTATCGACTGCTATGACTGTGGTAGACATGAGAATACACTGCACTCTGTTGATGTATGGTGGAAAGGTATGCTGACTGCACTTCAGCAATTTCTGGTACAAGGAGGTTACTGGAAATTGCTACAATTGTTGTTCTGCTTGAGGGAGCTATTAAGGCAAAGCACCAGATGACCTTGAGAGAATAGCAAGAAATCAGTGTTCTACAATGTTAGAAGGGAAGCAAATGGAACTGATGTGGAAAATAACTTGTGGCTTTGGTGTTATAAAAGCATGTAGAGACAGCGCCTAAATCAGATTATGTAGAAACTATTATCGCTTATCTTTAATAAATCCATTTCTTTTCTCTGATAAGAGCTATCCTGTGATTTGTATTGACACTAATCTATTAAATTGTGTGTTAGGATATAAGACAGTATATATATATATTAAAATTATTCGAACATGGCTTGATTGAAATATTGATGTTAAGTAACCGTTTTCATTGTTCTTTTTTATATGTATATTTGATTGATGATTTAATACATGTATTGTTAAATTTATTGACCTTCATACACATATTGATAACATTATGTTGGAGAAGAAAACGTGGGGGGGAGGGGATGCTCGCTAAATATAGATTAAAGTTGGAGTTGTCTTCTCTTGTAGTAAGAAGTTTTCCATATACAGAAATATTGTCTGATGGTAAATTTTGGTCTTTAAAGTTATAGAAGAGAGAAAACGTTTACTGCGCCCGCATATCTGCCAAGTGAGAGACGAGTGGTGCCGGCTGTAGAATTATTAATAACATAAATTAAGATTTTCATCACTTGCAATTATGTAATGGCTGATTAATTAATTATTATTATTAATTATCATAACCATTAACTAGGTTGCACTGGCATCACAGTATGTTGTTATTTTGTCTCATGTAAATTTGAAAAGTGAGTGAAATTTGTTACGTTGTCTGCTCACCTTATATTGCTACTTTCCTCACATAAATACAAAACTCGAGTGAAATTTGTTACGTTGCATGATGGGAGGTATAACGGATTATCCTATTCAAACCCTAATCTGCTTAATTCTACCCTTACATGTCTTCTTGATTACAGACAGGGAACTCGGTCAGGCCCCAAAGGCATTAATTTTATCTCCATCTTGACTGAGCATTACTGGTTCCGAATTCTTATCCCAACTTGTAACCTTCTAGTAGAGAAATTCTGGCCCTCACACTCTTGCTCTTTCTGCTTGGAGGAAAATTCCCAAGATATGATTTTGTCTGACATTTAAGAATTGATCAAAATGTCACCCTCCAGCCCCCCCTCCTCCAAGCATGTATATATCTCCTTCTTTGTTTGAATATAGAGTTGGAAGTGTAACAAATAACAAAAAAAAAGTATTCATCACAGTAAACGTTTAAACAAGAAAACATTGCTACATAATAAATAGTAGCCACAAAGGCAAAGGATAATTATGAAGAACTGTTCTTATGACGTACGTTAGTGGTTAAATCAAAATAAATCTTTTACTGAAAATCTGGTATATAAATAGGCTGCTATTGGGTGACAGTTCGTTGTCCTTTAAGAACGTTTATCACTCGATTCTAGTCAGTATTTGCTGGCTCCAAATTCTTCGCTTTTTTTAAAGAGCACTGTTGACACTATTAACATGTAATCTAATTCTTTACCAAACACTAATTCTTGCAGGTACTACCAAGAGTCAGAAAGTGGAAAGTTACATCATAGAGTGGTTCTTTGGAGGTGTAAATTTAGAAGCCAATCACCTGATTCAATGTTTGTTTGCGATGACTTGATTTGCCGCCGCCTCCCACCCCCCCCCCCCACTTCCGTGTCATTAGTGTGTATTACGTGATGTAATGAAATACAGAGCTGCTTTGCAATTTGAAAAGTGCATACATGGTGCTTGATATGCTATTACATCATGAGATTTATTTGTAGCAAGATGGCAAATCGAAAATGAAGACCTCAATTGAAGAATTTAAAGAATGTGTTGCAGAAGTGCAGAAGAATGAAGAACGAATGGAAGGCTTTGAAGCATTATTGAAAAAGACAGGTGACACTGGTGTGAGTCATTGTATGTATGAAATCAACTAGGCCTCCTACCCCCCACTTACTCTCATACATATTCACGCACACATTGTATCTGTGAGCCAATACATTCTTAAGCCACATAAAAATAGGTAGAAATATAATTGATGGACTTCTATAAGAAAAGAAGAAAAATACAATTAGAATCCTCCACATGGAGCTGTAATGAAGAAATCTTAGTATGATAAGTATACATTTTCATCTAGAGAATTTCTCATTCCAAATTTAAGTTTGGAGGATTTCTTGAAAATGAAGAATGCAATCATACAAACATAACTAAACAATTCTACGTTCAACAATTTTACTATGTTTCTCAGATCATCACAGTTCCATTCTATAATAAAAAGGCAAAAATTCAACCAAGAATTTCAGAGTAAGAAAAATTTATCTCTTATAATTTTCTAAGTGCACCAAAGAGTTTAGTTATAAAATATTAACCTTTTCAATACATACCAGCATTAACCTTTTAACAATTCATGCCCTCACCAAATCATGTGTGGATTTTTTGACAGTGAACAGTCTTAATTTTAGGCCAGTAGATGGATAGATAGACAGACAGATAGATAGTTGGATGGATGGATAGATAGATAGATAGATAGATAGATAGATAGATAGATAGATAGATAGATAGATAGATAGATAGATAGATAGATAGATAGATAGATAGATAGATAGATAGATAGATAGATAGATAGATAGATAGATAGATAGATAGATTGATTGATTGATTGATTGATTGATTGATTTACTCCCATTGTTCTTGCTGGGGAAAAGGATTGTTTTGAGTACCTGGCCTTGGGTTAAACTCTCATTGATTTCATTTCTCAAGTGGAGACACCTGCTCACTCAGGGAACATGATCAGTCTGACAGTTCTTCAAACACCTCACATACAATGCTGGTCATGTCAGGGCCAGATTTTCAAGTTTCAGTTAATTAAGAAGAGCGACTTCAGTTTGCACATGTGCAGTGATGGCCGAGAGAAATGGCTGAAGGCAATTTATATCTACTCATGCATGACAGTTCTTTAGAATTTGCATCTTATGGCCACGCTACATGGTGCCGATTACGTCATCGTAATGACATCGCCAGACTGGACTGTTTAGCTCTTTAATTAGCACTTCAGGTATTTTGTAACTTATCCTAGCATTCAGGTCAGAAAGAAATATCAGAAAACGAATGTGACAAAATGCTTACTTAAATTGGAAGATTAAATAATTAATTAAAATATCATAATTAATTATTACTTATGTCATTTGCTATTTTGGTTGTTACACTTTGCTCACCTTACATTGCTACATTTTCTTGTGTAATTACGAAATTTGCTACTTTGTCTGCTCACCTTACATCGGTACGTCAATGAGGAACATAAAGAAATTGATGGGCGGAAATAATCCAAGGGAGACAATCCTCGAATTAGACAACGTTCCGCCTGGAAAACCAACTGGGAGGCTCATTCATTAAATTAGCGTAGTTTTTTTACGGAAACATTTCAAGCTAGGCTTCCACCAGCGATTGGTGGTTGTTAGACCTAATTAACGTTTCCCAAGAGACCACTACTTTGTCAGCTTCGTGAGATGTGGAATGAGGAGAAGATTCGGTTGGTTCTAACAGAAAGGAAAAGATTTCTTTTTTTTTTTTAGCGTTGTTGATGCGGTGGGGTTTTGTGCTGTGGGACTAGCAATATAGGGTACTATAATTATCTGAGTAACGGAAACAGAAATTGGGCGAGGATGTTTGTTTGTTTCTTTCTTTCTTTCTTTCTTTCTCTGCTGCTATCATTCTTTCTACTTCTGATTTGTAAGATTGTCTGTGCGCGCGTGTGTGTACGTGCAAGTGCGTGCTTATGTGTGTGTACATGGTGCGCTTGATCGTCATAAAGAAAAACTTGTGTTAACACGATTTCTGAAATGAGTAATTTCTCTCTCTCTCTCTCTCTCTCTCTCTCTCTCTCTCTCTCTCTCTCTCTCTCTCACACACACACACACACACACACACTCTCTCTCTCTCTCTCTCTCTCTCTCTTCTTCTCTTCTAAAGAAAGAAATCTTTTTTCTCTCTCTCTTTCTCCCTCCCTCCCCTCCCCTCTCACTCTCTCACTCTCTCTTAGGTGGTTTTGAGTGGTTGGGTTGTAAATTTTTACGACTTCCCAGTTTGTCTATTTCTTTGGGCGCTTTGGTTTCATGCATTTTTTTGTTTAGCTTTCTTTAACGCTAACATTTAATTAAGGTATTTATTATCAAAAGTTACTATTCCTGCTGTTGTTCTGAAAGGGGGGGGGGGTATTTTTTAACTTTGCTTTTAAATTTGATTCATTGCTTTCGTTGTTGATTGTGTTGTAGTTCCTTACATGATGGTGAAGATACAGTGTTGTCGTCAATTGTTTAACTTTTTTCTCTATGTTTTATTTTTATTATTAATTCATCAGAGTTTTTTCCCCCCACCCTTCTTCATTCTCTTTATCTATGCATTTTTCCTTTTTCTTTGTTCTTTTATTTTTTCTGTCAGTTTTCGTTGGGCCTCCTAACTGTCTAACTTTCTTCCTTTTCAAAAATTGATGTGAAATATGTCCTCTAGTATTTGTTTATCTTTCTCGCAAGGAAATAATTAATGTCTTTGTAAATCAAGATGTGAACTCTAAATTACTCTAAATGTACTATTCTGTCATATTTTCTTAGCGTTGGAGTTGTTTCCCTTTATTCACCGTTAGTGGACTGTTTTCTGTTTGTATGTTTGTTAATGGCCGTGAACGATTTACTTAATAAAAAGAAATATTTCTTTCAGAGAGTAAGTAAACGTGGAATCGGCGAGGGACGAGCTGGTGCTTGTCAGTATGCGACACAAATTTTAGATTGTTGTATTTTACGCTTATTGCTTTATAGTTTTTCTGGTTTTTTTGTGAAGATTATATTAATGGCAGGTTAATTGGATGGATGGATTTTAACAAACCCGTCAATACTAAGCAGTGCATTTGTAGAGGTGTAAAAATTTTTTTAAAAAATAAATAAAGAAAATGTTTAAAACCACATGTCAGACGTGGTCTGACATTCTGGACCCAATGAGCCATGCATTCGTGACTGCTTATCACAGATGTGCGTCCGTCTGCGGTGCAGTGTAAGTTATTTTAAACGCACTCTGGGCTGTATTCAAACACGCTGTTCTTGCTTTTAGAGTGAGACTTTTTTCTTTGCACTCTGACCTTTCAACCCTGAACTTTGACTGGTCACATTCTTTCGTTTCCAGTTTGTTTGATTCTGGGCGAACCGTTCTCTGTTAAGTGTTCGGGCAATCTGCAATTGTCGAATTAGAGGGGGGGGGGTAAAGAAAGGTATATTGGTTATTGATCAGCATTTCGATCATTCCGTTTTATCATTACGTGTATTTAATTTTTTCTGAAGATTATAGGCGTGTCTTCCTAGACTGTCTTTGTAATGCCGACTGCCTTAATTTTTTTTAAAATAATAATAATAATAATAATAATAATCAGCAATATTATTGGTGGAAGACACCTATCAGACCGCATATATGTTTGACGATTTATACTGCTCTCTATATGACGATGATGACTATATCGACGACTTTGAGACGACCACAACGAAAACAATGATGTGCGTTTTTATACCTTCCTGCACTCAACGACAAACAAGAGCCCAGACAACGCGGATAATAATTCTTAAGTCCGACAATTGCGCAAGGATAAGGGGCTGAAGCCAAAATAGTGGTGGTGGTGGTGGTGGTGGTGGTAGTAGTGCTGATGGTGGTAATGGTGGGGGTGACAAAATGTAACTGAGATAGATTTTTTTTTGTTGTTTTCGACTTTGTGTATGAATAATCTCTGTGGGTGGGTGAGTTGAGGGGTGGGAGTGAGAGAGAGAGAGAGAGAGAGAGACAAAAAGAGGGAGATGTTTGGGACTTTCAAGGTTGTTCGCGATGGCTGGTTGCACACGTCAATTAGAAATCCTTGTCTTAACATTTGCACTAATCGCTCGTGACCACACCTTTCACAACTGAGTACAGAAAGGGGCCGAATCACAGGGATAAGGAAATGCTCCGCCTGCAAACAAACAAACAAACAAACAAACAAAAACAAAACCAACGTAATGAAGTGCATGAACGAAGTTATACATTTTCAAATGTCTATCTTTTACATACACACACCACCACCACTACCACCAACATTACCACCACACACATATACACACACCACCACCACTACCACCAACATTACCACCACACACATATACACACACCACCACCATTACTACCAATATTACCATATTCACACATACACACACCACCACCACCACCATCACACAACACTCACACACACACACAAACACACATACACAAACACACACCATCACCACCATCACACAACACACATACACACAAACACATCGCCACACTATCACTACCAGCACCACACTCATTTACACATACAAACACCGCACTCACACGTACCACCCTCTCTCACACACACACACACACGCACACACACAAACAAACAATCCGCCACCACCACTACCACCACACACATACACCAACATCACAACCCCCACCACACTCTCACACACACACCAACACCACTACCACCACCATACTCACCCACACACCACCACCACCACTACCACCACCACACTCACCACCATCACCACCAAACTCATTTATGGTTTGAGTGTCTGTATGCTTATCTCTCTCACTCTTCATGTCACTATCTGTTTTATATTTACATGTGGCCACGCTATATATTTTTAAAATTCTAATACTCATTTATATAATAATCAGTTTTGTTATGTACCTCAGAGAGAGAGAGAGAGAGAGAGATAACTGATTGATTGATTTCTCTGTTGGACTGTTTGTATATATGTATACATCCATCTGTCTGTCTGTGTGTTTGTCTCAGGAGTATCTATCACTCATAAGTATAACTATACATGCATTTGTTTGTCTCTTCTCTTTTTCTCTCCTTAATTTATCTATTAGATTCTCTGGCTATCAAAATTTCTGCTATAAATAATAAATATTGCTATACTTATTTCATTGGCTCCAGCAATAGTTCGCTAGAAAATAAGGAAACACTTGTGTAAATTAATTTGTTGAAATTTGACCATTTCCCTAACGAACACAGTTCGAGAGCATTTTTTCTTTAGGGTTGAACTAATAGTTATCAGTATAATGCTTTGATAAAAATAGGTCATGTGGTGTGGAGTAGGACGGGGTAGATTTGTTAAATATGCAATAGTAGAACTGTTATATAACGCGCCAAGTTGTCCGGTTATTTTAACAAATAACAATGCTGAATATCTCTACTAATTAAAAATTATATAATACAGATAAGTCTTTTTTAAGTGTTTATGGGAGAAACCAGTTATCTAATTATAATCGACAGGAGTGGGTATTCTTTTTTCTAATCTTTCTCCTCCCCCACCCAAAGAAAAAATATATTATATAAATGCATAAAGCGAAAGTCACCAATAACTTAGTGCACCCATCCACTAGTTTGTCTGCTGTGATAAATATGCGACGTTTTCATTGGGTTTCAACTAGTGCGTAACCTGGAAAAAATCTCCAATCAAAATCGTTGGCTGACTTTGAGCGAGGCCAGCGTGACTAGGTAGGTCCTAACGCCCAATGTCTATTATTATTTTTAAAAACGTCTTTGGTTTTTATTAAAAATATCGACGGCCGACGGCTGTGACATTGCGGGAGCAAAACATAAAAGGGGAAACATCGACAGACGAGCTACGAATGATCAGAGAAAGTAGAAGTTATCATGACTCCTTGTAGGAACTAAAACTGGTGTGCAAGTTGTGTTGCATATTTTTTTGACACCTTAAATTCTCGGCTCAGTGTGGAAAAGTTTATTGTGTGTGTGTGTGTGTGTGCGTATATTACAGTAATTAATCTTATTTCATTCATGGTGAAGAAACATAACACTCTTTTCATAATTGGACTTTGCAAGCAAGACATTCGATTGACGTTGTGTTTGTCTCCCTTGGAATTATTGGGAGTGAAAAGTGAATCGGAGCATGGTGTGGTTAAACCGATTGAACGATTACAGCCAATCAAACAGAGGTAGGAGTGAATATATTTTACTTTTATTTTAACTGGGGATTTTTGTTAGTTTTAATAGAATTTGTTTTTATTCTGTTTAATCTTATAAGTTTATTTTGGAGTTTTGTTAATGCAGAGTTTTCAATTCAAGTGATTTACACCCCGTTTATCTCATTAACAATTTATCTTTTGTTTGTACATTTAAATGTGTCTCTATATTCTTATGCAATGTGAACTTTTTCAAAATGAAAAACAGAAATGAACGAGACAGACAGACTGATAAAAGAAAGAAAGAAAGAAAGAAAGAAAGAAAGAAGAAGAAAGAAAGAAAGAAAGAAACAGAAAGAAAGAAGATATTATTATGTTTTCAATATTGTGCAATTGAAAGTCTATTTTGACATTCAACTAACTCTATTCATTTTCCCCTTCTCATTCTCTCTCTCTTCTTCATAACTTTCCAATTGCTGTTTTTAATTTTACTTTTTTCTAACTCTACCTCTCTCCTAATCTCTTTCTTTCTTTCTTCACTTCTGCCTCTATTTGTCTCTGATAGATAGATAGATAGATAGATAGATAGATAGATAGATAGATAGATAGATAGATAGATAGATAGATAGATAGATAGATAGATATTCTTTTCCTCGTTCATATTCTCTCACGTTCTCTCTTTCTTTCTCTCTTTATTGTGTCTCTCTTTCTCTTTTTCGTCAATTTCTTGTGTCTGTTTCATTCCGTCACTCTATTTCTTTCTCTTACACACACACACACACACACACACACACACACACACACACACACACACACACACACACACACACACACACACTTCCTCGTCAGTTATCTGTGTCTCTCACTCACTCTCTCTCTCTCTCTCTCTCTCTCTCTCTCTCTCTCTCTCTTCTCTCTCTCTCTCTCTCTCTCTCTCTCTCTCTCTCTCTCTCTCCATCCGTCGTTCTCTTTCCCTTCTGTCTGTCTTTCTTTCTGTGCTGTCTCCGCCACTCACTCCATAATCTTCAATCCATCAAAACAAGATTTAAGTTTTTATCTGAGTGTCTTGTATTTAAAATTCCTCTTAAAATGAACAGTATCACGGGATATCCCAAATTATTAATAACTAATTGATATGTACTGAGTCAGATCTTGCGAGTGAATGTTAATTTCGTTC
The DNA here is from genome assembly GCA_028829895.1 of Sinotaia quadrata. Lineage (NCBI taxonomy): Eukaryota > Metazoa > Mollusca > Gastropoda > Architaenioglossa > Viviparidae > Sinotaia > Sinotaia quadrata. The sequence goes on from CM054184.1 coordinate 9,453,492, forward strand.
ATTTGTAACTCTTTGTTTTCCATTATTTATTTATTTGTGGGTTTGAACACACTTTAACTTATCAGAAACTGCAATAGTTCTTTGTTTTCTATTATTTATTTATTTCTGGGTTTGAACACAATTTAACTTGTCTCAAATTGGAATAACTCAATGCGACGCCTTTTAATGCACCCACATCCGCACGCACGCACACACACACACACACACACACACACACACACACACACACACACACACACACACACACACACACACACACACACACACACACACACATCCATCAGCTCTTCACTTCTTGACAATTAAGGAGTAAGAAAAGGTCGTGATCTTAACCGACCTTGAAACTTCAAAATGAATTTTTTCTGCCATCGTAATGACACATTGTTATAAAAATATGATTTTTTTTTCAATGAGCATAGATTATATAGTTTATAAGAGTCAATGTCGACGAGAGATCTCGTGATCAATAAATATGAGTCAACTTCTGGGTAGAGGGACGGGGGGGGGGGGAGGGGGGAATAGTTCAAACTATACTCACCACAAGTGCACACAGGGTGTTAATGCAAATGAATGAGAATCTAAAAGTGTCTTCAATATATTTTCAAGAGTTTACGCCCCTGGGAGCGAATATAAAAGTTTTATTTGCAGATGTTATGCTCAACAGTTAATAAGCATTGGATGTGAATAAAGTGTAAACTGTATGTTTGCAGATGGATACAACATCCAATGCAAACAGTTATGCACCAAAGTAGTATCTGTAATAGTAACTCATCAGCCAATAGCTGATCATTAAGTAATTCTTGCAATGCATGTACTATAACAGTCAGTGAAAAGTGGTTGTGCAATAAAGTACTTTTTGCACTAATTCAACAGCCAGCGTAAAATGGTTGTGAAATAAAGTAGTTCTTGCAATAAGTCAACACTCAGTGAAAATGATTGGACAGTATAGTAAGTCTTGCAATAAGACAACAGCCAGCAAGAGCAAATGGTTGTATATCATGGTAATTCTTGCAATAAAACAACAAAGCCAGAGGAAAATGGTTGTACATCACAGTAATTCTTGCAATCAGACAACATCCGGAAGTCGTCAGTCTTTACCTACACACACTGCACGTGACCAAGCCAGCAAATTCACTTATGAGGTTTATTAATTCTGTCTGCTCATTCATCTGTTGACCGAATTCCATTTCTAAAGAAAGACACACCGTGAAAGACCACTAGCATCAAGCACACGGGACCTCCTTTCTGTTCCCATTGACTGACTCGGCAGAGTTGCTTCCCTGAAATAAAATTATAATTTCGCTTATATACCTCTTTACTGCACACTTCTTGTTTGTTTACTCGTCAGTTAAGTATTTTATGGACGGATCGTGGAGCAAATAAGTAAACGGAGAAGTGAGAAGAAGCACAAACAGACAAATAAATACATTTAGTATTCGAGGAAACGGACACACAAAGGGATGCACATAAACAACCAAATAATGTAATCTTTAGCGGACTGCATTTTTCTGCTCTCTCTCTCTCTCTCTCTCTCTCTCTCTCTCTCTCTCTCTCTCTCTCACTCTCACTCACTCACTCCATTTCTCCACCTCGTTTGCTATCTGTCATTCTTAGTAACTTCGTTTATATCGTCGTTTGCCCTTCTTTCTTTCTTTCTTTCTTTCTTTCTTTCTTTCTTTCTTTCTTTCTTTCTTTCTTTCTTTTAGTTCTTTCTTTCTTTCTTCCTTTATTTATTTATTTTAGTTCTTTCTTTCTTTCTTCCTTTATTTATTTATTTATTTTAGTTCTTTCTTTCTTTCTTTCTTTCTTTATTTATTTATTTTAGTTCTTTCTTTCTTCCTTCCTTTATTTATTTATTTATTTTAGTTCTTTCTTTCTTTCTTTCTTTCTTTCTTCTTTTATTTATTATTTATTTTAGTTCTTTCTTTCTTTCTTTATTTTCTTTCTTTTTTCCTTTCTTTCTTTCTTTCTTTCAGTTCTTTCTTTCTTCATTCCTTTCTTTCTTTTGCGCTTTCTTTTTTCTTTCTTTCTTTCTTTCAGTTCTTCTTTTCTTTCTTTCTTTCTTTCAGTTCTTCTTTTCTTTCTTTCTTTCTTTCTTTCAGTTCTTTCTTTCTTTCTTCCTTTATTTATTTCAATTCTTTCTTTCAGTTCTTTCTTTCTTTTTTCTTCCTTTTTATCTTTCTTTCTTTCTTCCTTGATTTTTTATTGTTTTTTATTTTGCAGAACTGAAGTTGCACCTATTCTCAGCATCACAGGTTCATACTGGTGTTCCCGATAGCTCTACGTACACAATGCCTTCGGCCAGTCCCCTGTACAATGTAAGTAGATGGAGTGACGAGAGAATTTGAGAGGAATTCCTTATAACCCGGACCGGTTAAATAAAGAATGTGAGAGGGTGGGCGATTGCTTTTATGTACATGTGTTTGTTTGTGTGAATATGTGTGCTTGGTTTTTTATGCCATCCCTTTACAATTTGTTTTTTTTTTCCTCTAAATTCAGAAAGTGAGGAGACAGAACAGTATATCGATGCACACTGCCCCAATATTTCGTACATGTCGGAATATATAACATTTGAATGTTGTTGACTATATCGAACCTAATGTGTCTTATTATGCTGAATATATCGAACCTAATATGTCTTATTATGCTGAATATATCGAACCTAATATGTCTTATTATGCTGAATATATCGAACCTAATATGTCTTATTATGCTGAATATATCGAACCTAATATGTCTTATTATGCTGAATATATCGAACCTAATATGTCTTATTATGCTGAATATATCGAACCTAATGTGTCTTATTATGCTGAATATATCGAACCTAATATGTCTTATTATGCTGAATATATCGAACCTAATATGTCTTATTATGCTGAATATATCGAACCTAATATGTCTTATTATGCTGAATATATCGAACGTAATATGTCTTATTATGCTGAATATATCGAACCTAATATGTCTTATTATGCTGAATATATCGAACTTAATATAACTTTTGTTGAACATATCGAAAGTAAATAATGTTGTGTTGAGCATGTGGCACATAAATAATGTATCTTAAACTGTTGAATAATACACCGAACCTAATAAATATTAATGTGTTAAATATCTCGAATATAATATATCATAATAAGTTAAATATCTCGAATTTAATATATCATAATAAGTTAAATATATCGAATTTAATATATCATAATAAGTTAAATATATCGAATATAATATATCATAATAAGTTAAATATATCGAATATAATATATCATAATAAGTTAAATATATCGAATATAATAAATTATCGAATATAATAATCATATTATGTTAAATATATTGAAAATAATACATCATTATATGTTAAATTATATCGAAAATATTATATCATAATATGTTAAATATACGAATATAATATATCATATGTTAAATATATCGAATATAATACATCATAATATGTTAAATATATCGAATATAATACATCATAATATGTTAAATATATCGAATATAATACATCATAATATGTTAAATATATCGAATATAATACATCATAATATGTTAAATATATCGAATATAATACATCATAATATGTTAAATATATCGAATATAATATATCATAATTCATTAAATGTATATGAACAGACAATAATGTCCATTACAATATCTCTAATCTCATTTTAGAAATTGTACTTGAATGGTTAATCATTCTCAATGTACGGAATATAAAGAAATAAATAAAAGTCCTCATTTTGAAAGTATACATAAATATGTCATAATTCTCAATATAAAGAATATAAAAGAAATAAATAATTGTCCTCATTTTTAGATTATACATAAATGTGTCATAATTCTCAATATAAAGAATATAAAAGAAATAAATAATTGTCCTCATTTTGAGATTATACATAAATGTGTCATAATTCTCAATATAAAGAATATAAAAGAAATAAATAATTGTCCTCATTTTGAGATTATACATAAATATGTCATAATTCTCAATATAAAGAATATAAAAGAAATAAATAATTGTCCTCATTTTTAGATTATACATAAATATGTCATAATTCTCAATATAAAGAATATAAAAGAAATAAATAATTGTCCTCATTTTTAGATTATACATAAATGTGTCATAATTCTCAATATAAAGAATATAAAAGAAATAAATAATTGTCCTCATTTTTAGATTATACATAAATATGTCATAATTCTCAATATAAAGAATTATAAAAGAAATAAATAATTGTCCTCATCATAACGATTGTCCATTAATGTATAATAATTCTCAATGTGCACAATATAAAGAAATAAATAACGTCCTTAGTATTTCGTGTAAATTAGAACAGTAGTTCTATTAACTGGTATTTTGTGTAAATTATACAGTAGTTCTATTAACTGGTATTTCGTGTAAATTATAACAGTAGTTCTATTAACTGGTATTTTGTGTAAATTATACAGTAGTTCTATTAACTGGTATTTTGTGTAAATTATACAGTAGTTCTATTAACTGGTATTTCGTGTAAATTATAACAGTAGTTCTATTAACTTGTATTTCGTGTAAATTACAACAGTAGTTCTATTAATTGGTATTTCGTGTAAATTATAACAGTAGTTCTATTAACTTGTATTTCGTGTAAATTATAACAGTAGTTCTATTAACTGGTATTTCGTGTAAATTACAACAGTAGTTCTATTAACTTGTATTTCGTGTAAATTATAACAGTGGTTCTATTAACTGGTATTTCGGGTAAATGATAACAGTAGTTCTATTAACTGGTATTTCGTGTAAATTATACAGTAGTTCTATTAACTGGTATTTCGTGTAAATTATAACAATAGTTCTATTAACTGGTATTTTGTGTAAATTATACAGTAGTTCTATTAACTGGTATTTCGTGTAAATTATAACAGTAGTTCTATTAACTGGTATTTTGTGTAAATTATACAGTAGTTCTATTAACTGGTATTTCATGTAAATTATAACAGTAGTTCTATTAACTGGTATTTCGTGTAAATTAAAAGAATAGTTCTTCTAACTGGTATTTCGTGTAAATTATAACAGTAGTTCTCCATATTAACACATCAATGAGAAAAATCTGCACGCTTTGTGACGTCATAAAAATAGAAATATATGTGGTCAACGAAACATCATATAAATATTTCCATGTGGTGACATGAACGAAACAGAAAGTATGCAATCATTAGAATGCCATGTAGTCCAGAACATGGAGGGCATTAGACATATCATGTATACATATATAATATATAGTCGTCGTATAGACATAGCGTGTATACATGTATAATGTATAGTCGTCAAAATGCCTTACAAACCAGAACATGTGAAGTTTTCACTATGCCGCATAAATAGAAAATGCGTTGTCACCACAGAGCCTTAAAAGTCAAAATATTATGTCGCATAAATTAGAAATGGGCAATCGTCATAATGCCTTACAAATCACAATAGGTAAAATTATCTTTATATTTCATATATTACAATAACTGCAGGATTTGTCAATTACAGCCAACTGTATACCGACCTCATTATGCCAATGTAGCAGAATGCCCTAGCGGGTCGCATTAATCTCTAATGTGTTACATATACCAGAGTGTGTAGTCCACGACATATAACCTTCTTGCAGCATCCAGCTTGCTGTATCAAAGTGTGTGCAATGTATCAATCAGAATGCGTGCATTGTGTCAATCAAAATGCGTGTGATGTACCAATCAAAATGCGTGCAATGTATCAATCAAAATGCGTGTGCTGTACCGATCAAAATGTGTGCAATGTGTCAATCAAAATGTGTGTGATGTACCCGTCAAAATGCGTGCAATGTGTCAATCAAAATGCGTGTAATGTGTCAATCAAAATGTGTGTGATGTACCCGTCAAAATGTGTGCAATGTGTCAATCAAAATGTGTGTGATGTACCCGTCAAAATGCGTGCAATGTGTCAATCAAAATGTGTGTGATGTACCCGTCAAAATGCGTGCAATGTGTCAATCAAAATGTGTGTGATGTACCAATCAAAATGCGTGCAATGTGTCAATCAAAATGTGTGTGATGTACCGATCAAAATGCGTGCAATGTATCAATCAAAATGCGTGTAATGCGTCAATCAAAATGCGTGTAATGCGTCAATCAAAATGCGTGTAATGCGTCAATCAAAATGCGTGTAATGCGTCAATCAAAATGCGTGTAACGCTTAAAATATTTCGTACAACTCATTTATTACAGTCTCCGTTATGCTGAATAAGTCAAAATGTTTGCAGTCCTCAGAATATAGTAGCAATAAGTATTATTGCAGTCCCCGGATGTCATATAAGCCAAAACATTTGCAGTCCTCAGAATATCACACCAATCAGTATTATTGCAGTTCCCGGTAGTTTGCATAGGTCAAAATATTTGCAGTCCTCAGAATACCGTAACAGTCAATACTATTGCAGACCACGGTATGTTGCATAAGCCAGCATGTGTGCAGTCTGTATGTCACATAAATCATTTATTGCAGTCCCCCGAATATCTTATCAACCAGTACTATTCCAGTTGTACAAGCCAGCATGTGTGCAGTCTGCATGTCACATAAATCATTTATTGCAGTCCCCCGAATATCGTATCAACCAGTACTATTCCAGTTGTACAAGCCAGCATGTGTGCAGTCTGCATGTCGCATGAATCATTTATTGCAGTCCCCCGAATATCGTATCAACCAGTACTATTCCAGTTGTAGAAGCCAGCATGTGTGCAGTCTGTATGTCGCATGAATCATTTATTGCAGTCCCCCGAATATCATATCAACCAGTAATATTGCAGTACCTAATACATTGTACAAACCAGCATGTTTTCAGTCAATAATATGTCGCATGCATCAATTATTAATGTCATCACTTTGTTGTACAAACCATGTGCAGTCAGTCATCTACTGCAGTATCCAGTATGTTGTATAAGCCAGAGTATGTTCAGTCTCCAGTATGTTGTGTAAGACAGAGTATGTTGTATAAGCCAGTGTGTGTGCAGTCCCTAGTATGTTGTATAAGCCAAATTATGTTCAGTCTCCAGTATGTTGAATAAGCCAGAGTGTGTGCAGTCTCCAGTATGTTGAATAAGCCAGAGTATGCGCAGTCCCTAGTATGTTGTATAAGCCAGAGTGTGTTCAGTCTCCAGTATGTTGTATAAGCCAGAGTATGTTCAGTCTCCAGTATATTGTATAAGCCAGAGTGTGTTCAGTCCCCAGTATGTTGTATAAGCCAGAGTATGTGCAGTCCCCAGTATGTTGTATAAGCCAGAGTATGTGCAGTCCCAGTATGTTGTATAAGCCAGAATATGTGCAGTCCCAGTATGTTGTATAAGCCAGAGTATGTTCAGTCCCCATTATGTTGTATAAGCCAGAGTATGTGCAGTCCCAGTGTGTTTGTATAAGCCAGAGTGTGTTCAGTCCCCAGTATGTTGTATAAGCCAGAGTATGTGCGGTCCCAGTATGCTGTTTAAATCAATATGAGTGCAGTGTTTAAAGCGTCGTACAGATCATTTATTGCAGTCCGCAGTAACCTGTATAAACCATACTTGTTGTGACGTCATAAGCATACATTATAGATCAATTATTGCAGTATGTAAACTCTGTCTAATCTTCATTAGGCTGTATAAATCATTTACTGACCTTTTAATTTTATTTTATATAATCTAGAATGAGTGCAGTCTGCAGTAACTTGTATAATTCATACTTGTTGTGACGTCATAAGCATACATTATAGATCAGTTATTGCAATATTCGGTATGCTATATACACTCTTTCTAATCTTCATTAGATTGTATGAATCATTTACTGACCTCTATTTTGTATAATCTACAATGAGTGCAGTCCTCATTAAAAGGAAAAAATTAGTTTTGCAGTTTCCAGTATGTCGCGCAAACCAATACGTGAGCAGTGTTAAGTGTGTAGCATAAAGCATGAATTGCAGTAAATTGCAGACATCGCAATTGGCAAAGTTTTAATACAGAGATAAATGAAATATGTTACTGAATTGCTGTATCGGAGAAAAGAGATTTATTTCGTAACCTGTCTGAACTAAATTAAGGAAAATAAAGATATAGATCATTTGGTAGTAAATACGTTGCGCTTCGGTAGGTCCAGACACAACCCTAAGTGCTTTCGCCCCACACTAATTTATTCTTGTCTGCGCTGTGTCTGTCATGTTCTACACTCCTGTTTTAAGTGCACTTGCATGTAATACCATAGACATTTTACATTGTGCTGCAATCAATGCACTTACACGTAATACCATAGACATTTTACTTTGTGCTGTGTTCAGTGCACTTACGTGCAGTGCATTAGACATTTTTCTTTGTGCTGCATTCAGTGCACTTGCGTGTAATGCCATAGACATTTTACTTTGAACTACGTTCAGTGTAATACCATAGACATTTTTCTTTGTGCTACGTTCAGTGTACTTGCGTGTCATTGCATAGTCGTCTTTGTACTTTTTGAATGTTTACTTGTGTGAATCTTTCATTCAGTTCTCTGTGTCTGTTTCTGTCTGTTGCTCTTAGCTGTGTTGATTCTCTGTCTGTTTCTGATTGTTGCTCTTAGCTGTGTTGATTCTCTGTCTGTTTCTGTCTGTTGCTCTTACTTGTGTTGATTCTCTGTCTGTTTCTGTCTGTTCCTCTTAGCTGTGTTGATTCTCTGTCTGTTTCTGTCTGATGCTCTTTGATCCTCTATCTGTTTCTGTCTGTTGCTCTTAGCTGTGTTGATTCTCTGTCTGTTTCTGTCTGTTGCTCTTAGCAGTGTTGATTCTCTGTCTGTTTCTGTCTGTTCCTCTTAGTTGTGTTGATTTGTGTTGTACGTTGTTGTCTGGTGGACATTGCGTCAAACGTATACACTTTTTGCAGGTTGTACTGCAGAGCAGAGTCAATCTACGCTAATTTCAACAACATCAAATATAAATTCACAAACGTACACACCTATTTTAGCCTACACATTCACACAAACATATATGCATAAATACACATACACAAGCAGAAATACTCAAACGCATACAATCAAACACAAGAACATATAAGAAAACACAAATGAATATGCACACAAATATACACAAAGACACATACATATAAAAGCACTCATATGCACAGACACACATATCACACACATTTAGGGCCTAGACACACATTCGCCACCCGGACTTTCTTCATATAACATAAAAAGTACGGACGACACAACTATACACAAGTATAGCCACAAAGTGTTCCTGGGTCACACTGACATTATGCATTATTTCTTCCTCTTTGCGTTTAGCAGTTTCCGAACGTGCTCGCCGACTCCGAATGTCCGTACCGATACCCGAACAGTGTCGACAACGTGCCAGTACCCGGGTGTCCAGTACCCAGTGGCCCATTCTCTGGCGGCTGCAAGTTACCTACCGAATACGATCCTTTCAAATACCTCTCCGCCATGACGGAGCAAAGCTTAAGCGCCAATTTTTCCACGCATGCGCAGACATCGCAGCCGTGTTCTGCCGAGACCAGCAATCCCCATTTCCTATTCAGCCACAGCACGCACGTGCCCTCAGGCTTCCAATGTCACACGTCATCGGCGAGCATGACGTCATCTTCACATCCGCAGTCGTACACGTCACAGTCTTCGGCGGGGTGCTGCATGTATACGTCGGGAGGAGGGGTGCACCAGTTAGACGGCTATACGGGTAGCGGGAGAGTGAGTGAGGCAGGATACGGACCGCCGCACAACATACCCAGGAGCGGGGGGTTGAGTGGTCAGGACAGTGCAGAATGCAAGAAGAGCTTCCTGTGTTCAACGGAGGAACTAATGGAAAGTAGGTGTTTTCAAATTGTATAGATAGATAGATAGATAGATAGATAGACAGACGGATGGACAGATACTTTTACTGTTGACATTTTCATACAATTTGTCTGACAAAAAGATCTATTTTTAGAAATTCGATTCTCATTTATTCTTTGCTACCGTTAAAACAATATAAACTAAACACTCTATGTACTCGTAAGCTTAAAAAAAAAAAAACTCCAATTTTGGCATTCCTTTCCTCTCAGGTAGCGAAAGCGAAAATCTGCTGAGTTGGACTAGACAGCATCCGGAACACTGGAGCTGCGCCGAGGTCTTGGACTGGTTATACTTTGTTGCTCAAGAACGAAGCATTGACATGGAGGACTTCCGCGGAGAGGCATTTCAATCTCTCACAGGGGAGCAACTCTGCCGAATGAACATAGATGATTTCGGGAGGCTGGAGCCTAAATATGGCATCTTGTTGTACCAGATGCTAAAGAAACTGCTTAGTGGAGGTACGGCTTACTACTACTACTACTACTAATAATAATAATAATAATAATAATAATGATAATGATGGTTATTATCAAAAGGATAAAGGTAGTCGTGTGACGGTTGTAATAACGATATTGTATACGGTTGGTAGACATGCTGGCAAGGACGGAGATGAGGACGTTGTGCTGGTGCTACAGATGATAATGGGAAAGAAGGGGATGTTGACTCTGTCTTTTGGTAGTTGTAGCGACGATGACACTGATAACTATTTTAATGCTGTTGAAAGGTGGTGGTTGGTGTTATTGATGTGGCGTAGGAGAATGGTGATGGTGGTGAAGTGGTCGTGGCTCTGATGGCGATGTGGAGGAAGGGAAAATAGGCTGATGATGTAGTGGATGTGTTGGTAATGTAATACAAATATTGTTGCTGTTGCTGCTGCTGCTGATGATGGTGGTTGTGATGATGATAATGTCTGTTTTCTTTTTTCTGGCTGTAGTTTCCTTCATGAAGCCGTCAGGTAACCAGCACGCGTCATCGGATGACTGCACGGAGCTGTCCCCTTTCTCCGCCGTGTCCTGTGACTCTTCACGTGACTCGCCAGGCACAATGTCTTTCCAGAGTCACGTGCCTTATCAGTTACCACGCAAAGCCTGTCTAAGTAAGTTCCCTTTATTTACCGTACAGAGTCCGTTTGGCTAAAGATTATAAAACTAATCACTAGTTTCTTTAAAAAAATTTCCTTAATGCGCATGAGCAGCCCAAACGTAGTATCCTGTTACTGAACCTGTTACTAGGCAGTACAGCTTGAAATGCGACGGATCTGTTATTTTGATTGATTTCGAAATGTTTTACTGACAAGGAGCGTCCATTACGCTAATCTATTGCCATACGGCTAAACTCTCGAAGCAGCCGGATCTCGACTCGTCGCCACCGGCTGCCGCAGAGTTTGTTAAATGAAACCAGTTCCTTTAATAAAACCAACACCGACATAAACCCTTCTGTTGATTACTCCCATGATGTTGTTACGGAAATTAAAATGTAGGACCCTGGTAACATTTGCATATGTCAAATTATGCAACGACCTAAATAAAAAACGTTAAGACCTCGGCTTCCATCTCAGGGAAACAGAGAATCATCGTATTAGTATCACTTAGTTTCCTGAAAGATACGTCACAAAAGCCATTCACGGCTGCTTCGCGTAGACTAGCTGCGTGGCGGTCACGTGGTGTATTGAACTCCGACTTTTTAATTTTTTTTTTCACCCTCAAAAACTTAGAGAAATCGATAATTAAGTGATCAGCACTGATCCTGGACTTGTTTGAGGGTAACGAAAATACTAATTATAGCAATAGATAGAAGTTTGAGGGTAACGAAAATACTAATTATAGCAATAGATAGAAGTTACAAGGAGCACGAAATGAAGAAGAAGACTGTCAAACATTTAACAAAATTAACCCCGTCACGCTCCAGGCTTCACACATTTCTATACAAAGACGATTAAAATTAGAAACACGTCTTGATGTCTCGGCTATAAATAGCTTTCGACGAGACAGCACAATAACGTTGTGTGCATTCGTGTTTTATTTCGAGATTGGACACAGACAGTAAAACTTTTTTATTTCGAGAGGACACAAACAGAATTATGTTTTATTTCGAGATTGGACACAGACAGAAAACCTGCATCTTACCTCCCGTTGTTTGATTTTTCACAGACTTCCCAGCTCCTGAAGGTTTTTGGAAACAAGAACGACCGGATTGGAAACCGGAACGCGCCGACTTGCAGTCTGACGTCATCGATCTTGATTCTTATGACTTCGATTTAACAGATCCACCAAATATTCCAGCTTCCGGTAAATAAAGGGTTTATCTCTTTCATCAAAAAAACAAAGAAAGAAAGAAAGAAAGAAAGAAAGAAAGAAAGAAAGAAAGAAAGAAAGAAAGAAAGAAAGAAAGAAAGAAAGAAAGAAAGAAAGAAAGAAAGAAAGAAAGAAAGAAAGAAAGAAAGAAAGAAAGAAAGAAAGAAAGAAAAAGAAAAGAAACAAAGAACAAATAAACAAGCAAACAAAAGCTTAATCAAAATTTATTTTTAATCTGCTTAGCGTTAGAACAATGCCCACCCGAATATGAAGCTTATCCGAACAATTTCCAAACTACAACACCAATGCGCAATTTCTGCTACTACCCGGTTGGTGCTTACCCTCCTCAGTTGCCAAGGCGACGACCGGGGAGGCCAAGGGTTAAAAGTTTGCCAGAAGACGATGAGAGATCAAGCAAAGACAAGAAAGGTTAATTAATTTAAAATACCATAGATGGATGGATGGATGGATGGATGGATGGGGGGATAGATAGATAGATAGATAGATAGATAGATAGATAGATAGATAGATAGATAGATAGATAGATAGACAAACAGACAGACAGATAGATGTTTCCTATCCAGTTATCCATTTGTCATTCTATCCTCTTAATCGGTCATCCAGAAATGTATCCATTAACTTATATATATTTAGATGACAGTCTCTGGCTAGATTATATTTAAAAGTTAAATAAAGTAAATGCACATCATTCTATATAAATTTAAATGCTGCTTTCTTTCGCAGTGAAAAACCAGCATCTCTGGGAATTTATCTATGAAACCCTGCTTAATCCACTGTACAACCCACAATACTTGCGATGGGAGAACCAGAGAGAGGGCGTTTTCCGGTTTGTCCAAAGCGAGGCTGTGGCCCAATTATGGGGCTCCCGCAAAAACAACGAAAACATGACGTACGAGAAACTTAGTCGAGCCATGAGGTGCGTTTAGCTTTTGGTCTTTCTAAAAACTGTTACAAATTCATTAACCCAACATTAAATGTGGGTCCTGGAGAAAATTTTACATGTGTATGTTGCATCATTTGCACTCTTCAAATATGTTTGTTCCCTTATAATAATAATTTAAATTTACTTTAAGAAACATGTATGTATTTTCATACATGATTGCCTGGTATTAAGCCCTCAAAGCGTGTGTTTGAAGCTAATTTTCTTTCACTTGATATAACATGTGCAGAGCGAAAAGGGTAAAGAAAAAGTATTTAAAATATACAGGGTTTGTGTTGGTATTGTGCGTGTCTTTTTATCATCTTAGAGCTCATACGAGGAAAATGAAAGAAGATTAATAAAATACTGAAAGAATATAGATAGATAGATAGATAGATAGATAGATAGATAGATAGATAGATAGATAGATAGATAGATAGATAGATAGATAGATAGATAGATAGATAGATAGATAGATAGATAGATAGATGGATGGATGGATGGATGGATGGATGGATGGATGGATGGACGGACGGACGGACGGACGGACGGACGGACGGACGGACGGACGGACGGACGGACGGACGGACAGACAGACAGACAGACAGACAGACAGACAGACAGACAGACAGATAGATAGATAGATAGATAGATAGATAGATAGATAGATAGATAGACACACAGACACACATAGACGGATAGATGGTTGGACGGACGGACAGACAGGCAGGCAGACGGACAGATAGGTAAGTAGTTAGTAAGGTAAATAGAAGAACTGAAAGTAACTGAAACAGTTGCAATTATTTTAATAAAATAATAATAGTATTTAATTTCTTGTCTGTCTCAATGTTGCTTTATTTTACTTTTATTAAAAATTAAATCTACACTCTGCACTGGCAATATCAATAGCACTATTATTTGTACACTGCACTGGCGATATCAATAGCACTAATATTCGTACACTGCACTGGCGATATCAATAGCACTAATATTCGTACACTGCACTGGCGATATCAATAGCACTAATATTCGTACACTGCACTGGCGATATCAATAGCACTAATATTTGTACACTGCACTGGCGATATCAATAGCACTAATATTTGTACACTGCACTGGCGATATCAATAGCACTAATATTTGTACACTGCACTGGCGATATCAATAGCACTAATATTTGTACACTGCACTGGCGATATCAAAAGCACTAATATTTGTACACTGCACTGGCGATATCAATAGCACTAATATTTGTACACTGCACTGGCGATATCAATAGCACTAATATTTGTACACTGCACTGGCGATATCAATAGCACTAATATTTGTACACTGCACTGGCGATATCAATAGCACTAATATTTGTACACTGCTCTGGCGATATCAATAGCACTAATATTTGTACACAGCTCTGGCGATATCAATAGCACTATTATTTGTACACTGCACTGGCGATATCAATAGCACTAATATTTGTACACTGCACTGGCGATATCAATAGCACTAATATTCGTACACTGCACTGGCGATATCAATAGCACTAATATTTGTACACTGCTCTGGCGATATCAATAGCACTAATATTTGTACACTGCTCTGGCGATATCAATAGCACTAATATTTGTACACTGCTCTGGCGATATCAATAGCACTAATATTTGTACACTGCACTGGCGATATCAATAGCACTAATATTTGTACACTGCACTGGCGATATCAATAGCACTAATATTTGTACACTACACTGGCGATATCAATAGCACTAATATTTGTACACTGCACTGGCGATATCAATAGCACTAATATTTGTACACTACACTGGCGATATCAATAGCACTAATATTTGTACACTGCACTGGCGATATCAATAGCACTAATATTTGTACACTGCACTGGCGATATCAATAGAACTGATATTCGTACACTGCACTGACGATATCAGTAGCATTAATATGTGTACACTGACTGGCGATATCAATACCACTGGTATTCGTACACCTCACTCGCGATATCAGTACCAATGGAGTTCGTAGGCTTCACTTGCGATATCAATAGTACTGATATTCGTATACAGCACTTCGATTTCAATAGCAGTTATATTTGAACACTTCACTTACGATATCAACAGAACTGGTCTTCGTACACTGCACTGGCGATATCAATAGCACTCATGTTTGAATACATCACTGACGATATCAACAGCAGTGACACTCGTACACTGTGCTGACGATATCAGTTAGCAGTGATATTGGAACACATCACAGACCATATCAATAGAAATGGTCTTCGTACACTGCACTGACGATATCAATAGCACTGGTATTTGTTCACTCCACTGGCGATATCAATAGCACTGGTATTTGTTCACTCCACTGGCGATATCAATAGCACTGGTATTCGTGCATTGCACTCACGATATCAATAGCAGTGATATTCGGACACTGTACTGACGATATCAGTAGGGGTGATATTTAAACACTTCACAGACCATATCAATAGAACGTGTATTCGTACACCGCACTTGTGATATCAATAGCTCTGGTACTCGCACACTCACTGGTGATATCAGTAGCACTGATATTCGTTCACTGCACTATATCAGTGGTATTTGTAATATCAGTGGTATTTGTAAACTCCTTTGGCGAGATCAATCGCACTGGTATTCGTACACACACTGGCGAATATCAGTAACTCTGATATTTGTACACTGGCGATGTCAGAGTAGCACTGAAATTAATATATGTACACTAATGTCAGTCCGCATAGGAAGGGGTAATCTATGTTAAAAGTAGGATGCGGAACATGCGTAGACCGGAAATAAAAGGTAATTTAAAAATAAAATCAAGTTAATTCCGTGACCTCGAGTCCTACTACCATCAATGTAAACAGTGGAGGTGAGGTCCCCTTGTTCTAAAGTTGACCTAAATTCATCCTCACGTAGTCATTAAATGTCAAGAGCAGAAAACCGTCCAAATGCTTGTACAAGGGCCGACATGATTTTGTATGTGTGGCAATTAATTGAATTAAAGTTAACAATTTTCCGTTTATTTCGTCGGGTCCCTTAGCAGTAATTCGTTAATGAATTTTACCCATGAATTTTACTCACATCTTATCTTCCCTAACATAACTTGCCACAGTGTATTCATTGCTATCTGCTGCTGTTAAAGGCAATGTTACAACCATTATTTTATAATATTGTTCTCTGCTGCTTAAGGCACTGTTACAATCATTTCTTTTTATAATATTGCACTGTGTTGTTTAAGGCACTATTACACGAACGTTATGTAACATTGATTTTGTTGTTTATGGCACTGTTACAACAATTGTTGTATAATACTGTTCTTTGTAGTTAAGGCAACTGTTACAACCATTGTTTTATAATACTGTTGTTTAAGGCACTGTTAAAACCATATTTTAAAAATATTGTTCTGTGTTGTTTAAATCACTGTTCGACTATTGTTTATAATATTGTTGTTTGTTGTTTAAGGCACTGTTAAAACCATATTTTAAAAATATTGTTCTGTGTTGTTTAAATCACTGTTCGACTATTGTTTATAATATTGTTGTTTGTTATTTAAGGCACTGTTAAAACCATATTTTAAAAATATTGTTCTGTGTTGTTTAAATCACTGTTCGACTATTGTTTACAATATTGTTGTTTGTTGTTTAAGGCACTGTTAAAACCATATTTTAAAAATATTGTTCTGTGTTGTTTAAATCACTGTTCGACTATTGTTTATAATATTGTTGTTTGTTGTTTAAGGCACTGTTCGACTATTGTTTACAATATTGTTGTTTGTTGTTTAAGGCACTGTTCGACTATTGTTTACAATATTGTTGTTTGTTGTTTAAGGCACTATTACAAGCGTGGTATCTTGGAACGTGTGGAAGGCCGCCGCCTGGTGTATAAGTTCTCCAGAAAAGCTATGGACAGAGTCAGAGAAAAGCGACACAGCTCTGTCTGACTTTTGCGCCGGAGCAGCTGGTAGGAGCAGTAGTGCCCGTCGTGTCACGTGCCTTGCCTTGTTGTTTCTGTCATACAAAATGACCTTCGTGTTTACTTTGATATTTCATGCGATCTCTCCAAGCAAGGTTACGAACGAATGACGCCGTAATCGCTGGGCCAGATCGACCTTGTGCTAAAATGCCTTCGGTCCTTGAACGGTCCGGGCTTTTACAGTGAGATCAAGTTACCTTAATTAAAGCTCACATCGACGAAGGATTTTTGAAGAACCTCGAAGCGATGCACTTTTCACTGACAAGGTCAAATGCAGGGAGGGAAAGGTTGGGAGAGTGTGAGAGGGGGATGGACTTAATGAAGTCGTTTCGCTTTGTTGGGTTTTATGTTTGTTTCTTTGTTTTGTTGTCTGCCGCTAAAGTCCATGCTATAATGACTCACGAATCGCATGGGAGCGGTCTTCATCCTGCTCAATACGTCAGTAAGTTTTGTTTTGATCAGATGTTATTCTTTGATAACGACTATCTGCGTGTTTGCGAGTGTGATCGTCAGACCCAAACTATGACCGAAGATTGGCAGCAGATTGTCTTCGACTCAACAGGATGTCGTCCTGCTTGAAGTGATGTGAGGTCAACTCAGAGACTGACAAGCTGAAAAAACAATTTTCTGTGTGTGCGTTTGTGTGTGTTTGCGCGCGTGCGTGTTACTTATCTCTGCCTTCATATACTGAGTTCATTTTGCACTAGACTGGATGACACCCACGTGACTTTAATAGCGGATGTCGATTAAATGTGGACTTTCGGGAATTTGTGGCAAAGGAGAAAACAGACAGATCGAAGAGTTTGCTTCAGTTCCTGCAGATGTAATTTTTGTTGGTTTTTTGTTTTTGTTTTTTTTTGTGTGTGGCCTGTTTACCTATTATTTTATTTAAGTCATGCCATAAACAATACTTTAATTTTTGTATTATGTTAGATATTGATGTGGTGATAGGAGTCTTGTGTCTGACAACCAAACTGTTATGGCTGTTAAGTGAGCGTATTATGTTCATTTGCTAATTAAATTGGAACCCTATTTCTTTTATTATTAGTAGTAGTAGTTTAGTAATTATACATTTATTTATATGAAACCTTGGGCAGGGTGGGTGAAAGGATGAAAAAGAGGATGCGACAGTTGGGTTGAGGGGAATCTTCTGTAATGGCATTTTAATTGTAATCATCAAATATATCGAATCTATTTATCAAATATATCGAATCTATTTATCTAATAATACGACTTTCTACTTGTCCGAGACAGGTAGAATAATACGATCTTTTGTTAATCATCAGTATGCTGTTCAGCGCAAACAGATAAAATAGTGCCTTTTTTGTTGGTGTAGTTTGTGATAAGGACGTCACCTGCATAAAATGAATAGTAAAAATAATGACGTCAGACGCATATAGCGTCAATCACATCTGGTCCAAAGACAAAGATTAACATTTGGTCACTACGTCAGAAACGATAACTGTTGTATCCAGATTGTATGTCCGCAAAAAATTGTTTCTTTCTATAAAGAGTTTATTACTTTTGTTTCGGGTTTGTTTTCAATAAAATTTGTGTCGGCAAAAGCTTTAGAGGTGAAGTTTTGATTATCTACACTTAAAATTTTTCGGACAAAGGCAAATCTCAGTCGTGCAAACTGTAGGATCAAAGGCGATGATGCAGTCGTTTAAAGTCTATTTCCCTGCTCATTCATGCTGTCCTTAAGCATTAGAGCATGAATATTTATGCCATGTCTTCATGCTGTCCTTAAAGCATTAGAGCATGAATATTTATGCCATGTCTTCATGCGCATGAAATAAGATTTAATGGGTTGTTTGTTTCTTCAATCTTTGTTGATTCTAGATCATTTCTTTCTTAATGCATTTTTTTATGTTGTTGGTGTAGTATTACTTTTTTTCTTCTTCCCACTCAAACTGCACCCCACCCGTCATCACGACAGAAAGTAGATCGTGTGTGGAATGTTAAATCATTGCAAATTGTTTTATTGAGCAAGCAACATTTGGGTTTGAACAAGGATGATGTAGGCCTACTTTGTAGTTGGCGTTAAAGAGCCTGACGTGGAGGGTCGTGTGCGAAAGTTTTGCTAACGTCTGATTTCTGTTATTTAAGCGAATTTTGCGCTAACGAATTCATATAGTTTTTCGCGAAGTCTGCGCGACGGTTCTTATTACCATCCGCGGAATTTTTGTTGAGTAGGGCGTTTATTTATTTGACTCTTTTAGTTTTCTTGCCAAGAAACATCACAGCACAAAAAAATAATTATTTTCTTTGAAACCAAGATAGTTGATATTAGTACATATCTCGTGGTTGTCTGAACATGTAAAAAGTTTGATTTAGCTACATTTGTGATTGTTGTTTGGATTCAATATTTCAAACACACACACACAGACACACACACACACACACACACACACACACACACACACACACACACGGTATACAGTTGCACCTCAAATTAATA